>CM070717.1:43877555-44305835 GCA_036346275.1 Otatea glauca
ATATGATTTGAACGATGTCAAAGATGTTCAGGATGTCAAGGATGTGTAAGAGTGAAGCTCTATTTATTTGTGAACCCAGGCTTTCTATATATATAGACCCTGAATAGAAATAACCGTTACACTTGCCATTTGCCCGTTAGGGGTTGGTAGGATAGATGGGTTAGGTCAACTGCTACCTTTTTGCAAGAATTCTATGGTGTATGAACCATAAGTCAAACTACACACACGTCGGACCGAAAATTTTAGTCCGGGGTACGTAGTATTGAGAAGCATTTTTGAACACAGAGAGACCTATTTACGCCGGACCGAAAATATTGGTCCGTTGTACATATGCATTGCTTGATTTTGATATCAGCAAGAGAATGCTTGCGCCGGACCGAAAAAGTTGGTCCGGCGTACACATGTTTTTGTTTCTTTTGAGTACACCAGTAAATAACGTTTGCGCCGGACCAAAAAAGTTGGTCCGACGTACATGGGAAAACGGCTGGTTTAAACAGAGATAAACAAGTTTGCGCCGGACTGAAAAAGTTGGTCCGGCGTACACAAGGAATTCTGGTCTGCATCAGACTTTATATTTCTGGTTAAAATAAATTTTAACACAGACTAGAATTTTATTTAGAGTGAAAATATAACTTATACCGGACTAATTTTAAGAAAGAATTTAGATTGGTCCGACGAACATAGTTATACTTAGTTGAAAAAGAATCAAAGGAGAATTTATAACGCCAGACCATAAAAAATCAATCCGGCGTACATGAAGTACGCTTGGTGAAGAAAGTTCTCAGCGCCGGACCGAAAATATCGGTCCGGCGTACATGGTGTACGCTCGGTTAGAATTAGAACTTAAGATCTTTGAGCACCTGAATAATATGAAGTTTGGTCCAGAGAGAATTGTTTTAGCTAACAAGATAAAGCTCTGGATTTTTTAGAGAGAAACATGAAAAGTACTATGCTCCAAGTAATCTTAGTGGTTTTGCATATGAACCAAGATCATTTCTTATGTATAATCCCTCTTAATAGTACGATGATTTTAACTATATGACTTGAATCAACTCCCAAGCCAAAACTAGAAAAACACCTTAGCCTTGATCATCAAATCTGACTATTTTCGGTTTTCACTGAGTATCCTTTTTAGTCATCAACACCAAAACCTATATAATAAGCATAATTTATACAAATAGGGAGCCTAGATGCTCTCTGTCGGCATTTCGAGCACCGGCAAGTAAATTTGTAAGTCTAAGGGGCCGCGCGTTCCACTCCCTGAATGGTTAGACTCAGAAGTCCAAGATGTATACTAGTTCGGGCCGAAGGTCCCTACTCCAGTTCATGTGGCGGCGTTGTATTCCCTTGATGATGATAGTGCACAAAGTTTACAAGCGAGAGTGCTAATGGCTTAGCGAGATGGGTTCGATTGCGATCCTCCTCTCCTCGGGGTTCCGCCTCCTTTTATCTGAAAGGAGGCGAGTTATCGAGAATTGGAAGAGGACAAGATGACCTACACTAGGAGCTTGGTCCTTCGTTCCATTGACCGATCATTGCCGTCTTGCCCATCTTTGGTCGGTAGCTTAGTTGGTCGGCGGTTAGGTATTTCCACGGAAGCTGCGTACCGCCCTCTGCGAACCTTACGAGTGTTGGCGTTCTTTGCGCTGGCGTGGCGTTGCCTCGGGAGAGGCGTGTCTTCGTCTTGTATGTGACCTGCCGATGGGATGGGAGCATGACTTGGTCGATCATTAAACCTTCTTGGGAAGGAGCCACCGCCCTTGTATAGTCGCTCGATTGACCCGTTCGTAGAGTGCGTGGTACATTGGTGGTAGAGGCTTCGACACGCTGCCCTTGGCGGGGTTGTCTTAGCACGATCGGTCGGGGATCCCACCAGCTGCAGGGTCGGGAGCTCCGCTGGTCGGAGCCGAGGGTCTCGCCCCGCTGCGGGGTCGGGGCCCAGCAGTCGGAGACACTTCCCTCGTCGGTCGGAAGGGATGTCTCGTGGCCTTGTTGGTGCTTCGGTCGGTAGTGGGCTGGGAGCGGCCTGTTGGGCTTGAGCTGTGCTTGAGGCCGCCGGCTCGTCGCTTTGGGCCGTTGGGGTACCCCTGTTATAAGTATTCGTCACTCTCAATCTCCCCCTTTTTGGTGATTGATGACAATGTCTTTGATATACTGCTCAAAGCTATAAAAGGATTACTTATCCTGCAGATACAAGTTAGTCTGATAGAACAAATAACTCAAGTGTTTTATACTCCCCCTGAATAAATGCATGAGATGAAATTTAATTGAACACATGAAGCAATATCATAAACATTTAGAATAGGTTTTTCAATAAATTCAAGAAAAGCAAGTGCATAAAGCAAAGTTCATAAAAGACTTCAGTTACTATTCTTCTCCCCCTTAAACTAAATCTATACTATTTTTCTCCCCCTTTGGCATCAATAGCCAAAAAGGTTACTTCTTGCGTTTTGAGAAAGTCCTTTTCAGCATGCTTGTCATCCTGGAACTGGTGCTTCTTCTTGGAGGAGAAGGAGATGATTGCTCTTGGTCTTTGTCAGAGTGAGGAGTGGTCATGGCTTGATCATGCCAGCTAGGATAATCAGGATTTCCAGGCTGAGGATTGAATGTGAATTCACTGAAATCATGCTGGACATCTCTGATCAGCTCTTGAGTTTCTTTAGACATATCCAACAAGATTTGTGCAAGTTGTTCCTGATTAGACACCAAGTTATTTCTAGCATCTTCAGAGTAATCTCGAAGATAATCAAGCATATCCCCTTGCCAATCCAAGCAACTACCAGACTTCTCAAAGTTCTTGTACACATTTTGAGCAAACTTGTCAATTTTTGCATCTTGAGCATTCTGCTTTTTGTTCAGATCATACATTCTGTCCTTGATCACTAGTTCCTCAGTCTTGATCTCACCTAACCACTTCCTCATACCCCATTGATTTCCTCTGATCATGTCAAACCTTTTATAGGTTTCGTCTCTGAGATTTGCTTGGTCTTGATAGATCTTTTGCAATAATTCTTGTTGTTGTTGGATGGCTGTCATCTGTTCATTATGTCTCTGGGCTGCCAACTTTCTTTCTTCTTCAAAGCTTTCTTGTGCATGTTTGAGGTCAGTGTTGTATTGTTATTCAAAAGAGGTGAACCAACCAGGCTGAGAATCCCACCAAGATGGTTGTTGACCAAAATCATGAGTGGACTCAGGTTCAGCAAATTGAGAATAGTGAGAGTCTTCATCTGAGTGCTGAGAAAATGTTGGCAAATGACCCTGAGGTGGTGTAGAACCACCTGCTTCATGTTCATGGGCTGCTAATGGAAATCTTTGACCTCCATGAACCTAGTTGTAGTTGCTAGTTCTTGTAATTTGTGCACTTCCTCATCTTCATGATGAGACTCTGAGCTGACATGAATTTCAGTTTGTTCAGATTGTCCAAACCTTTGCTGACTATGATGTTCAGAGCTATAATTCAAGATTTCTGTAGGAGTATGTGGAAAGTCAGGAGCTCGAAAAATGTATTCCTGAGTATGATAGCTGTGACTTGGAGCTCCACCATCATCATCTGAAACTCCATGTATCTCAGTGCCTTCTTGAGCACTTGGCTCATGAATTACTGGTAGTGGAGTAGAAATTCTTGCTGGCCTTTCATCTTGAGCAACTGGCTTGGGCATTTTGTGTTGCTTAGGTCCAAAATTGAAATCCCTGTCCCTCTCAAGCTGGGAGATGATCCCTTGAGCCAATAACATTTGAGTGATTTGCATGGCAAAAGGGAGAGGACTGCCCATTTTTCTGTAAATAGCTTCTTCCATCTCTCCAAAAATATAGTCTGTCAGGTCAATGGGTTGTCTTGACAAAATTAGATGCAGCAACCAAGAAAGACATGGAGTTACTCCCTCTTTGTAGCCAGTTTTAGGGTAAATTGTGTGTCTGAGAATCAAGAGCAGAGCCTTGGCCTCGGCAGTTAAACAATGAACCCTATTTGCATTAAATCTAGCCTCATGGATATTTCTGTAGGTGTGAGCAGATACTTGCAAGTCAGGCATGTCACCAATCTGCCTCTATCTATTTTCAGGAAACATCCTATCATGAATTCTAGTTCTGTTTAGCAAAGGACTTGAGGCTCCAATAGCAGCTTCAAACTGAGGTGATCTCACTTTTCTCTTATTTCCATCAATAGTAAACAGAATATAGTGCATATTCTTGTTTACTAACATAGATGCATAGAATTCCATAATTCTGTTTTCATTCCAAGCTGGCCTAATAGAAGACATAAGAGTTGCAAGCCCAGGAGTTGACCTTACACAATCTAGAATTTTGTTTGATTCTAGGACAGAGCTAATCTGGTTCCAATCAACATATTGATGCTTGCATAGTGTTGTCTAGTTTACCATTCTTATTTTTCCTATTTTTGTAGCCCATATAAATATTTCTCTGGAATGTGGTGATGTATTGCTCATTGAAAGAAGGTCTGTCAAAAGGAAACCAAACCCTTTCTGGCACTAATCTAGCAGCTCTTAGTTTCTTTCCACCTAAAATAGCTAGCTCATGCCCACAAATTATGTCAATTTCACCACTGAGCTCTATTTCATTATCAGAAGAAGATATATTTGCACTAGGCTGATAGTCACTATCATCTGAAGAAGAAGATGAATCATGTTGCACTGGTTGTTTTCCCCTTTTTGATGGTTTAGTAATTACTTTCTTTATTACACCACCAGACTGTTGGGATTGACTGGATCTGTCTGTTTTGGCTTTCTTTTTCCCTTTGACCTTATCAGCAATTTTTTCCAAAAAGGCCTCTTTTGTCTGGATTTTGGGAACTCATCTTGACTAAGGCTTCTTTATCAAGCAGAAAAACTGTGCTGACTTGGTTGACAAAAGAACAGACTTCTGACCGACAATGCAACGCACAGAAAATAGAGGAACAACCTAAGAAACACAGAGATGACCTTAATAGACGATTTCTAACTAGGATTTTAATCTAAGCAAAGAGATGAGTTAAAGATTGAAGAACTTACAGAACCCTAGAAGCAAAGCCTTGCTGTGAGCACGCAGAGACACCGTTGTCAATCACCCGGTCAGGATGAGCTTCAGTGAGCAGAGGGTTTTTGTGCTCAAGAACAATCTTTGCGAGAAGATTTGTGGATCACAGAGGCTTGAGAGGCTTCTGAAGAAGATGAAGCTATAAATGGCGCATAATGCGAGGAGTCTGAATTTTCAACATTTGATCAAAAATAGAAAAGCCTGTAACTTTTTCAAATGATGGTGAAATTGTGCATAAACATACTTTGGGATCATAAAAATCTTTTTCAAAAATAATTTTCGAAAAAGGAGTCTCCAATCAAAAGATATCCCAAATTTCGCTTTGTATGCATGATTTTTACTCAAAAAGAATAAAAATAAAAAAAATCCAAATTATTTGAAATTTTCAGAAATGAACTTTGAACTAGTTAGAAGGTTTCTCAAAAATAATTTCCTGAAAAGGAATCTTCTTTCAAAAGATATGGTAAAACGTGCTTTGTAGACATAAAAAGAAGTTGAATTTCTATCGAATGCTCAAAATTCAATCCGAAATGAAATTTATGTAGATTTGAACTTTCATGGTTTTGAATAAGTTAGAAATACTATTTCAAACCAAGAAGCATAAACTAGAAATGTTGAAACAGGTCTTCATGAGAGTTAGTTATTTCTTTGCCTTGACATCAGATATATGGACTTCCTTCCACCAAAGAGTAGCCTATCTTAGTATTATCACATATTACTTGGACGACGACCACTACTTCCTAAACAAAAGGGTCATAGGATTTAGGCCAATCGATGAGGCACACACCGGAGAGGCTATCGCTAAACACCGCAGTTTCAAAGAAATTAGAGATAATTGTATTTTACAACCCATTATAGAACTAATAGAGAAAAAAATTAAAATATTTTCAAGCTGTTCCACATCTCTATTGCTTTACTACTATTTTGGATCCTCGGAGAACATTATCTTATTTGCAGGGCGCCTTCGAGGGAATAGATGAAACATTCGATCTTGATTTTTCTGAGGCCTGTACTCATGTTTATAACGAGTTTTTCAGGGTTTTTGACAAATAATGCGAAAAGTTTAGCAGCAGAAGTGAAGCAATAAGATCTACCTCAATAATACAACAAGGACAAGGCAGTTCAACCGCTTTAAACATATGGAAGAAGCTAAAGGGTAAGGCGTCTAGTTCGTCTTCCGAAGCGTCGACAAGTCGCAATAGAATCCACGGATAGAGATCAACCACCGCCTCAAGACGCCTTTCCTGGAGAGCGAGTTTGACATAGATGAGTACAATCAACTCAGTTTGCTCTTGTGATTGAACAATCACAAACTTATTTTCCTTGTGTTATCGCATTTTGCACGGGACGTACTTGCGGTTCCAGCGTCCACTGTCTTGTCGGAAGTTGCTTTCAGTTTGGTCGAGAGGATACTTGAGCCGAGGAATTCATCTCTCAGACCTGATATGGTTGAGGCAATTACATGCCTCAAAGACTAGGAGCATGCAGATGATAAAACACAACATCAGACCTAGAATCTAGACTAGCCGACTTTGACTGTATCGGCCTCGAGTAGTCTATGTATATGTACATAGTTATTGTACTATTTTCCTTATCGGGGGCACTCCACACTGGGATGTAAGGTATTTAATGAGATAGTAACGTTGTACTTGTTCAAGAATAAATAAAATTTACTTTTTTTTCTCCCAACATTTGTGCTTATTATCTTATCTCCGTGCATCTTTGACTGTTTTTCTCTCGTCGCAATAGTGCAAATAGGCTAAGCCTAGACCGACACAGTACGGAGCAACGAAATGCAAATGAGTTAAACCTAAGCTGTCCAAGATGAGTTGGACCAACACGACAAACACGATGAACTGTTATGGTCTAATACAGTTCAAACATGAATCCCAATAGAGTGCCGACGCTTTACCAGACGAGATCGCATCGAACAAAAGCCGGCAGCTTCCTGCCCTCCGCACGCTCCGCTATAACAAAAGGCCGAGCTTGTTGACCAAATCAGTCCACTGCACGGGAGTTACAGGATAAGATAACTCCTACGATGAGCGGCAGCGACGACGCCTCCTTGGCGCGGGCGGACGCCGCCGCCATCTGCACCCAGATCGCTGCCGTCTTCTCCGCGCCCTCAGCGCACCCCGCCGCGCGCTCCGTCCTCGTCTCGGAGCTCGCCGCCGCGGCCGCGCGAGGCGGCCGCGCGTTCGTGCACGGCGTCGGGCGCGAGGGCCTAATGATGCGCGCCCTCTGCATGCGGCTCGCGCACCTCGGCCTCCCCGCGCACTGCGTCGGCGACGTCACGGCGCCGCCCGCCTCACCCGGCGACCTCCTCGTCGCCTCCGCGGGGCCGGGCGCGTTCTCCACCGTCGACGCCATCTGCGGCGTGGCGCGCGGGGCCGGCGCGCGCGTCGTGCTGCTCACCGCCCGGCCGGAGGGCGAGTTCCCGCGGCGCCAGGCCGACGTCGTGGCCCACCTACCTGCACAGACCATGGCTGACGAGGACGACGGTGCGGCGGCGCAGGGGAGCTTGCAGCCGCGGGCGAAGCTGCCGATGGGGAGCCTGTACGAGGGGGCCATGTTTGTGCTGTTCGAGATGGTGGTGCTGGAGCTCGCGCGCGTCCTAGGCCAGAGCCCGGCACACATGAGGGCCCGTCACACAAACTTGGAGTAGAGTAGCCTGGTGTTTCAACCCAATGGTTTACGATGAAAATATGGTTAGTGTGATCGCCAAATGCCCGAGTGTTACTCCTTTACATTGCTACTGCCTGCCCTCCGAAAGAAATGCCAACTACATGTCGGCTGAACGTTGAATGATCTTACTAATAAAGATTTGAGTTCCTATAATATCTGAAGTACACATTCAATAGTTTTGTGCTCACATGGTAACTGGAGTTTCTTATGTTGGCCACTCCATTCTAGTGATCTGCTTACGATTTTCCACACTTCATGCTCAGCGACCTTTTATTTTGCCGGTGAATGGCAATACTTGTCCGTTGTCTTTCATATTGCTGATGAATTGCATTATATACGGAGTATTCAGACGAAAATTAATATCATAATAAAGATAAAAAGGTCTATTTTGCCCCCAGCATGTACGGTGGTAATGAGGTGGTTAGCGACATGTCGATGACTAAGCAGATAAAATTAAAAAATCATTGAGTGAACCTCCTCCTACCTTTGCCTGTGCACGCCGTCGTCTCCGCGCGTTGCCCCCCAGGTCGCAGCTGATCCGCACATACCCTCTACCCGATTCACTGCAGCCAGAGAAATTAAGCCCTGCATGAATTACGAGGTAGAGAGGGTTTGGGATTAGCATGGTTAGAGTTATAAAGTTATAAGCCACGGGATTAGATCACACAAGTCGATTGCCGATGGATCAGAGAGACGAGGAGCGTGCTCCGGTCGGCGCGAACCGCAACGGTCCGGGAATCCGGGATATGAGGGGGTCGATGCTGTCAAGGTCGGAGACGGAGATGGGTGGCGACCGAGGCAATCAAACTCGGGGGAGCTCCGTTACTTTTTCCGGTTTAATCGGATCGGTTTTTTCAGTTTTAACATAATTCGGTTTTTGAAAATTAGCTATCGAATTTCTCTAACCAAAACGAAAAACCAAACTGAATTAACTAAATATTTCGGTTTGGTTTTTTTGGTTAACCGAAATATGAATAAACACTAGGTAGATTAAATTTAGTCTTTCTCATATCGCAACACAAAGTAGTGATAAATCCACATAATATTCATAGATAATTATAATATAAGCATAATAGAACATATGAATATATCAAACATATACATAAATGTGTTAGAACATAAGAATTGTTTCGTAGCTTTAGAAAGAACATTATAAAAATGGTGTTTATATGGGCTATTCGGTTATTTCGATTTTTGGAAGCGAAAAACAGAACCGAACATCGAAAACCAAATTATATCAAAACAAAAACTGAATCGAAAACCGAAATAATCGGTTTATTCGGTTCAGTTTGATAATTCGGTTTCGGTTTAAAAATGCCACCCCTACTGACGCCGTTTTCTCTGGTGAGCTTCGACGATGGCCGCCATGTCCTTTGAATGCGCCTCATTGTCCTCTTCTTTTCCCCACACTCCATTTCCCTCTTCCTCCCCAGGATCGCCAGGAACAACGTTATCTTCCTCCACTCCGGCAACGCCGCTGCTCGCTGTCGCCACACCGATCTCGCCGTTCACGCCACCATCCGGTGATTCAACTGCGCCGTCTCGTGTCCCCCTTCACCACAAAACCGGTAGGCCCTCATCCCCGGCGATGGTCATCATGAATGAACTCGCACAGGCCACCTGCAAGCCTGCGGTTAGCACCAATAGAACCCCTCGGCTCGCCGTTGCTTGTGACGCGTCCGCTTTTCGAGGATAACCGTTGTCTTGCCATCACCAAGGTTGCAGTGTCGCCGCCGCCGTCGCATGTTGCGCCCATCGTCGTAGTCCATCTCCAGCTAGAGGTGGGCGCGTCGTCGCGTCTTGGCCAAGACGGCCCATCGCGGACCCATCGTGCCGGGCGGGCCGTCTTGCCGCGCGTCGGCCGTCGTGCCGCCGTCTTGCCGGTCGTGCGGCCGGCTTCGCCTTCGGCGAGCCCAAGCACGGCCCATTTACGCCGTGCCTACGCCGTGCCGTGCGGCGGCCCGGTCCATTTACACTATTGCGGCGAGAGAAATGACCCAAATTTGCTTGTAGTAGCGTGCGTCTGCGATGCTACTGATGCAGCGAATGTATAGCCACCTTGACTAAATAAATATGTAAATCTACAATCGAGCAACACGCATGGGCGAGAGATCCTTGGCGATCCACAATGGATTATCAAGTTTGCGATTGATAGGCATCCAACCGTCGGATCGAGCGAATCGGCGGTCGGATTAATAAAGCGGTCTTGCTACGATAAATAAGTGCAGATATTGTCTGCTCTGATGAAATTTCTGCGATTTGCTACATTAAATTGCTCTGTTTGCTACGATAAATTGCTCGATTTTGCTACACTAGATTGCCGATTAATTAGATCGTTATTAGCGAACACGCATTCGTTCTCTTGTGTATCTCGGAGAAATTAGCAAAGTAAGTAAATAAATGACAAGAAGAAATGTACACGCAAAAGCAATGACTAAATGAAAGCATCACGAAAGAAACATCTGTGTAGATATCGGTATTGCTAGCAATGGACACAAATATTGGGGAAAAAGAAGTAAATTTTATTAAATCTTGAACATGTACAAAGTTCTTGCCTCGTTAAAACCTTACACCCGGTGTAGGGTACCCCGATGAAGGAAAAGAGTCTGATAACTACATTTATATACATAGACTACCCGAAATTTGAGATTGTCAAAGTCCGCTATCGCGTCAGTGATCTCTGATCCTCTGGTGATGTTGTGTCCTCGATCACGACGCTCCCAGTCTTTGAGGCATGTAATTGCCTCAACCATCTCAGTGTGAGAGGCGACCTCCTTGGCTCAAGTATCCTCCCACCGAACCGAAAGTGGATTCAAGCGAGACAGTGGACACGGAATCAGTAAGTACATCCGTGCGAAATGGGATAGCACGGGTAAATCGTTGGTTATTCTTCCACCACAAAAGCAAGTTAGGTTGATTTTCCTCATCCATGTCAAGCTCGGACTCCATTAAAGGCGTGTCGAGGTAGTGGTTGATCTCTACCGTGGATTCCATTGTGATGCGCTTTCGGCGTTTGGAAGATGAACGGAAGATTTGCCTTTGACTTCTTCCACATGTTTGAAGCCATCGAACCGCCTCGTGCTTGTTGCGTTGTTGAGGTAGATCTTCGTGCTTCATACGGTGCCAAACTTCTCGTAGTATTTGTCGAAAACTCGAAAAACTCGTTATAAACATGAGTATAGGCCTCGGAGAAATCAAGATCGAATGTCTCACCTATTCCGCGTAGAGGCGCCACGCAAGTCGAGAAAATTTTCTCCGAGGATCCAAAATGACAAAAGCAGTACAAATGTGGAATAGCTTGAAAATATTTTAAAATTTTTGCTCCATTGGTTCTATAATGGAGCGTAAAACATAATTATCTCTATTTTCTTTAAAAGCATTAGCAATAAGCCAAAGCCACTCGATAACTAAGCAAGAAGTTGGGTAATAAACAGGATAATTTTTAGTTGCGTCGTAAAAAAATTTTAAAAAATTACGAAAATGACTAGCAATTATCCAATCCGCGTCAGTAACCAATACCTCACCATTATTGCAGTTGACGAAGACAGTGATAATGTGCTCGTAGCCTTCGCACCGTTGCAGCATAGTATAAGTTGAGTTCCATCTAACCTTCATATCTAGGTTGAATCTTCTTGGTACCATATTATTGGCCTTGCAGTACTCTGAAAACTGGGCAAACTTCACAGGTGAATTAGTAATAAAATCGATAGCATTACGTATGCCCTCCAAAGTAGGTTTCACTACATGCATACCTGCCTGTACAATGAGATTAATAATATGGCATACGCATCTCTGGTGGAGTACAAAACCTCCAATATAAGACTCTAGGCGCGGTGAGAGATGCTCCATAGCCGTTGTGTTAGCTGATGCATTGTCAAGAGTAATGGAAACAATTCTACTTTCTATTTTAAATTCATTAACAACCTCGAGTATACGGGTAGCGATAGCATGTCCGGTGTGTGACTCGAGATTGGCCTAAACCCTATAACTCTTTTATTTAAAGCGTACTCGTCATCTAGATAGTGCGCAACAATACTAATATATCTTTGCTCTTTGGTGAGAGGAAGTCCATATATCGATGTTAATGCGAATGAAAAACTAAGCGTCATAAAGGTCTGTTTTAACATTTCTAGTTTAGTTGTAAACATTTTATTAACATCACGTGTAGTTGTTCTTCTACTAACATGTTGGTATTGCGGGCAAAAACCACGTTGCACCATTCTCTCAAAATTAGAGCTCTCACCCGTTCTAAGCGGAAGATCCTCTGTAACTATGTAACGTGCAATTTCTTCTCTAGCTACTGCCGGCTATGGACGCCCGTGCTGGCTGCATAGATATGTCGGGCTGCGTGTTCGGTGTGGATACCGACGCCCGTCCCGCATGCACCGAGGTAGCGGCATCCGAGCTCGGTGCATCCGGAGTGTATGAGGCATCCTCGATACGTGCGTGTCGTCCGGATGACGGTCATCCATGCCGTAGTCTCCCATCTTTGGGGAGAGTTGGCGTGGATCGATCTCTTGATCTGACGAGGGGACTAGGAGGCGCGGCGTGCTCTCCTGCTTTTGCTTTGCGAAACATTTTATTTCTAGCGAGAGCAAAAACTAGAAAGTAAATAGAGAGCGAACAAAAGAGAGAACGTGTGTGGTTAACTCGGGAGAGAAAGAATGTTTTGGGTGCTTAAATGCGAATAACCGACCGCTAGATAGATTTTTATAGCCAACGCTTTGTGCTTGTATTGGTTCATTTCAAATTTTCAATCGCATGGATTGCATGCATTGAAAAATTAAAAGTACCTTTATTTCAATCACCTTTATTCCCCGTCTTTCAGTCACTTCTTTCAGTCACTTCTTTCAGTCACTTTTTCACAGTACGTAGCTACGCGCCCGAACGCTCCCTTCCTCCGTTTCAAATTTTCTCGCGCGGACTGCATGCATTCAAAAATTAAAAGTAGCTTTATTTCAATCACCTTTATTCCCTGTCTTTCAGTCACTTCTTCACGCGACTACGCAGCCGAACGTGCTCTTGCTATCTTTTTCACCCACCGGACCTCTCTCTCTCCTCCTCTCTCTCTCACTTTTTCCCCCACGCGGCGCCTGCCCCTGCTCCTCGCTTCCGCTGGCGCTGGCCCTCGCCCTTCTTTTTCCCTGCGGCTTTCTCCTCGGGCCCGCGCTCCTCGCTTCCCCGCGCTTCTCTCCTCCCGCCTCGCCGTCTCGCCTGGCTCCCGTCGTCATCCTCGCCCTTGCCACCGGCCTCGCCGCTCCTCGCCGCCCGGCCCCATGATCGCCTCGCCGCTTCTGGTCGGCCTCGCCGCTCCGCCCCGCTCCTCATGGCTCGCTTCCCCTTGACCAGCCTCGCCGGCCCCGCGCCGCCTCCCGCTCTCTCTTCCTCTGGCTCGCTTCACTTGCTTGCCGCCTCGCTCGCCGCCTCGGCTCCTCTCCTCGCTCGCCGCTTCTCTCCTCGGCTCGGCCATGGCGCGGCGGTTAAGAAGACACCGCCAACACTGGCGGCGGCGGTGGATGGCGGCGGCGCGCTGGCTGGCGGCGGCGATGGCGATGTGCGGCGCGTGGCGCGGCGCTGGCGAGCGGCGGCAGCGACGGCGAGGCGCGACGGCGCGGCTTCGGCGCAGCGCGTGGCGTGGCGCGGCGGCGAGCGGCAGCCTGGCTTGGTGCGGTTGCGGCCATGAGCCCCCCCGGCCATGGTGTGCCTTTTCCTCCTCCTCACGGCGTGGCCTTGGCGCTGGCGAGAGCGGAGCGTGGCGTGGCGTGGCTGGAGCCGGAGGGAAGCGAAGCGCTGTGTGGCCTTGGGGTCTTGGAAGCGATCTGACGGCGCAAAGCGCAAGCGTGCGCATGAGGAAGCCAGTCTGCTGGCGGCGGCGTCGCGTCTGCTTCCGGTAGGACTAGCGCACGGCACGGCCCAACAGGCGTCTTGGCCGTCTGCCGTCGTGCTCGGGTTTTGGGCGCAGACGGCCGATGTCTGATAACGTCGCAAGACGGCACGCCGCTAACGTCTTGGCCGGGCTTTGGCCGTCTTGCGTGCCTGCGTGCTCGGCCGCCTAACGGGCCCGGCCCATGTGCCCAGGACTATCTCCAGCAACGCCGTCGCCGCTATCAAAGCTGGAAAGATCATCGCATCCTATTTTGATGCTCGCCAGCCCCTCCATCGCCTTCCCTTGCCAGCCTCGAGCTCACCGAGCTGGTTCCATGGCATCCTCCCCCTGTCTGAAACAGTGGCGAAGGAAGGAGGAGGTTAGCTCAATGACATGTGGGCCCAGTTCTTTAATGATATTTTAATTTCATCTGTTGAGTCATTCAGTCATTTATCACGGTAGTAAAACCACCTAAAATTACTATAAAAAGTATTTAGACGATTTTAGATAGTTCAGAAAACAGAGTACCTCCCGTATTTTAGACCGTTAAGCAAATAAACCACCGTACTTGAGATAGACTTTTTCTCATTAACCACTAGAGAGAGAAAAACCAATACTAAATATTAAAGAATATTTACAGAAGAATAACCAAGTGAGCTTGTTTGGGCTGGTTCAAGGGTATATTACAAGCTTCCAGCCCATCAAGCCTCAACCCAATTGCATTTTCTAGAAACCGCACCACGTGTCCGCTTAGAAAGGCCGGGAACCTTCTAGAATCCGCTGGATGCTTCTCGCACCCATCCGCAACCTATCCCCAACCCCAAATCACCCTTTCTACAGGCGTCTTTTCTTCCCTGTGGAAACAATTGCGCTGTCCGTATCCTCCTCCCCTCTCACTAGGCACCACCCGCGAGCCACCACTCCCGACCAGTTGCTCAATGGCGTCGCCGGCGGTGGGGACGCCGCCGTTCCTGACGAAGACGTACGCGATGGTGGAGGACCCGAGCACCGACGACACCATCTCATGGAACGACTCCGGGACGGCCTTCGCGGTGTGGCGCCCCGCCGAGTTCGCCCGCGACCTCCTCCCCAAGCACTTCAAGCACAGCAACTTCTCCTCCTTCGTCCGCCAGCTCAACACCTACGTCCGTATCCGTCTCCCTCGCCTCTCTCTCTCTCTCTCTCTCTCTCTCTCTCTCTCTCTCTCTAAACTAAAAGCTTCTTCGTGTAGGGATTTAAGAAGGTGGTGGCGGATAGGTGGGAGTTCGCCAACGACTGCTTCAGGAGGGGGGAGAAGCATCTGCTTGGCGGGATACAGAGGCGGAAGGGGTCTGGTTCCGGGGCGCCGGCGGGGAGCATACCGACGGCGATACCGATCTCGTCCCCGCCGACGAGCTCCGGCGGGGAGCCCGCGGTGTCGTCATCGCCGCCGCGCGGAGCGGCGGCCGGGGTGAGCGGCGCGGTGGCCGAGCTGGAGGAGGAGAACGCGCGGCTGCGGCGCGAGAACGCGAGGCTGGCGCGGGAGCTCGCGCGCACGCGCCGCCTCTGCGACGGCGTGCGGCGCCTCGTCTCGCGGTACGACCACGACGGGGAGGAGGAGGGGGACGAGGGGCCCGGCGGCGGCGGGAAGCCTATGCTGTTCGGCGTCGCGATCGGGGGCAAGAGGTCGCGCGAGGATGGCGACGACGACGACGAGGAAGACGGGGCCGAGGAGGACGGCGACGACGAGGACGAGGAGGAAGACGACGACGAGAGGCACGCGGCGCGGCGGGAAGGGAAGGCTAGGAGGACGGAGCTGTCGGATCTGGACGTGCTCGCGCTGTCCGTGCGGGCGGCGGCGGCGGCGAGGCCGGGCGGGGTCTCGCGCGACCGCGGGAACTCGTCGATCTCGTAACCCATAGCCATAGCCATAGCCATAGCCATAGCCATAGAATTGAATCGTGCAACGCTCTCCCTTGTTGTTTTACTGTTTGTGTAGTCGGAAATAGAAACCTTTTTTCTGTGGTAGAATGAGATTTGACTACGGCAGTCTGGCTTACATTCTTATCGTAGGCTTAGCCAAGCTAACCTATCGTTTGTTGTAGCTCTCGAAAGAAGTATTAAGTGAATGGTTCCATCTTTTTTCATCACTTAACTTTAATTTAATATGGTATTAGAGCTAATAGATCTCGACTTCAAGACCCGATTGACATAATTAACAAAAATTAATTATAGACCACTTTTATTCTACATTCTAGACATGAGAAAACCTATTCGTGAGGGGTTTGGGTGAACTGACTGGTGTATATAACTTAATATACGTTATGGTTGACATCTCGAAGGTGGTCGAATACAAAATTTCGCCGAAATCTCTTTTGAACAAATTTCAAACGAAATACAAAAACAAAAATTCAAATCCAAATTTTTTTGAAACTAGATTTTTTTGATTCCGACAAAATTTCATCCGAAATTGCTAAAATCTCGACAAATTTCAACCAAACGAGAAATTGTTTAGACAAAGTCAAAAAAAATTGAATTTCTTTTAGATGCTCCTCTGACACATCACTAATGTTCTCATAAAAAATTCAGATGATTATCAAGCTTGAAGAATTTTAAAAAATTCTAGCAGTAGTACTGTCCTAATAAATTTGAACTGAATGAAAAATAGAACAAATCACGTTATAAAATTTTAAAGAATTATGGATGGTCCTAGTGTATCAATAATATTTTCATAAAATTTTTATGATGATCAAGTTTCAAAAAATTTAAAAAAAAAATTGAAAATGCTACTATCGTGATAAAAGTACTACCGACAAACTTCAACCAAATGAAAAATAGTTCAAACCAAATTTGAAAATTTTGAATTTTTTTTTACAATCCTATTGCATCATAAATGTTTCAATAAAATTTTAAGATACAAATCAAACTTCAACAATTTTCAAAAATTATGACAGTGCTACATCTTGATCAATACATAGATTTTTTTTAGCAATAAAAAAAGATTTAGAATTTTTGAAAATTTTACAGAAGGTTCTAAGGAAATGTTTAATCTCTCATAAAAATTTTGAATCGTGATCACACTCTAGTGAATTTATAAAGTTCTTACAAGGACGTTATACCATTTATATTCTTTCTTTTGTTTTTTTTAAAATATAAGCAATGAAGTTCAATACTTATATAGATTTCATTGAGTAAAGAAAAAAATTAAAAAATTTAAAAATTTTATAGAATGGTACGGAGCCGATTCTTAAGCTTTCGTAAAAATTTTAAATCTATGAGAGCAAATTTATAAAATTCTAACAATGTTTTTTCTAAGTTGTGTTAATTTTATTTTTGATTTTTTAAAGATAACAAATGAAATTCAATTATTTTGAAAAAAATTATGTATGATCCTACACCGCTAAATATATGAGCATAAATTTTTTAGATCAGGATTAAGCTTGTACAATTTTATAAAAAATCTGACAATGTTTCTGTTTTAATTATAAAACGTCCCAAAAATTTGGTTTTTCAACAAATTTTCATAGAAGATGACTTTCTTAAGGGTTATTGAACCAAATCCGGTTAAAAAAAAGTCAAAAACCCGTAAGAAAACATGAGATTTGGCGAAATCTCACCAAAATATCTGAGATTACCGTAACAATTTAAATTTTTTTTACCCAATCGTTATTTTGGATCCCGTCCCGGCCAAAATCTGAAATCTCGGACAAGATTTCCGAAATTTTGATAAATTTTGGAACCTTGGTTCTAGCACATGTTTCGAATGCTACGGACGCACTTGCGTGCGACACACCACGCCTCACTGTTCGAGGCGACGGTCATTGGAGCACCACCGGAGATGGAGAAGGTGGGGGCATACGAATCCTGAAGCACAACCAAAGGTAATAAATTCGACTGATGGGGAAAAAAAAGGACGACGACCGATGAATTGCAAATCCCAACATACTATGCCAATGATCGGTGGAATGGTAGGGTACTCCATTTTATACGAGCGACAGGCCATCCTGCACTGACCTTCAGAGAAGCCTGCTCGAAATTCTGTGCAGCTCCTATGGGGCCCCCAGTCACACATTAATTCCGTTTTTCACAACTGTTCGATTGATGCCGAAAACTGTGCTAATTTACTCCAGCAAGTCAAAGAGGCATCCAGAAGAAGCATTCACATATAAGTCAAAAAGACCAGAAGTCTAGAAACATGCATTGTTCCACTAAAAGCCTTCCACACGGGTGATAGAAACACCTTGTATTTCCATGGCAAAGCTACCTTTTAGTGTAATAATGTATATGTTTCTAGACTTCTAGGATCTTTACACGAGCGATCCTCCTGTCGCGCCCCGTAAGTGACACGCGAGGCAGATCAAAAGGTGACGACGTCCGTAAATTTAAGTTTTTGCAAGCAGTTCTCTGAAGAGGAAATCAGTAATGCTCCTTTTCTGATTGGTCCACTTAGGCCCCAATGCTGGAAGGTTTACCTGGTAGCTTCTTTCAGACACCGGGCAATGCTAAAGCACGATATTATTCCTGAATGTATAGCATCTGCGAGACTGCGATACCAAAGATCTCTGCCCCCTATTGATCAGCAAAGATCCAACCGCTCTGATGGAAGCTCCTGGCAGAATTATGCCCCTAACTGGGCGCTAGACTTTCCATATGCATACTGCACTGGGAACAATCAAGACATAAAATGTACGAAGACCATGCAAAAATAGAAAAGACGACAGAACTTCTTTTTTCTTTTTAACTTTGCTCCATCAAATGTACTTTTGGTGATACCAGTGGAGCTGTGGAAGTAGCTTACCTGTGATGCTTCTTTTCCTTGCCAGGACAAATCATGAGCTCTTCAGCTGAATGGTGATCTCAGGTACTTCAAATCACCAATTACCAATTAAAGCTTCTTTGCTTCTTCCTCACCTGTTGTTTAATGTCAAGCGGCATCAAGTTAGGTAATAGCTGTTTAACGCTTGAAACGCCATAACACATAGAAAAGGTGCCTTGCAGCACATATTACCTCCATTTGCAGCTATGTAAGGATACTAATTTGCATCATTTCTATCGGGGACGGGAAATTTGCAAAGTTTATCACCCTTGAGAATCATTGGAATAAGCTCCGTATTCGTTCTTCTCAAGACCAACCTTCTGATAATCATCCTGAAAATACAGTGTTCAGTGTTTTACAAGTGCACTCAACATTGAAAAAAATTCAACTAATAATCCAAGTGTAAATTAAAATAAAAACAGGAGAATGCGAATATAACCATTAGGACGGATGATGTGTCAATCATAGGAACACTTCATCTGCAAAAGTAAACTAGAAGCCTACAAGGCTACAAGATTCATCTTGTTAGGTGTAACTGAGGCAGTGTTGTGCAGACTGAATTCACAGGAAGGAATCTAAGTAATTCAATGCTCTAACTTACAATTAGTATACAAAGGTATGGCCTTGAAGCCCATGATAGGTCGGAAAAAATGGTTCATTTAATTGCAAAATGTGAAGGCAATAAAAGATAAAAGGGACATTAAGTGCAGTTTAGCTGCTGATAACAAAAGGATGACATCTATTTGCATATATCCAGGTGCTATGGGATTATAAATTTTTTATTGCTTACTTATTGTGTACATATGGAAAGGACATGCGCAAACGAAGAAGAATTATCTCACCAAGACACATCTTACTGCCAGGTAGCTTCTTGAAGTTTCTTCTTCATAATCCTAAAGCTCTGCTGCCCAGTTTCTGACCAATTGAATGAAGTATTTCTTTTCATCATATTTGAAAATATAGGTACTTTAGATGATGCATCCTTCACAGGAACATCATCATAATCTGCATCAGTGGAAAACTTGTGGTCATTTCATAATCCAAACCCGAGGGAACTGAAATAAAATTAATTCTGCAGAAGTGCATAACAATGGAGTAACTAGAAACACATATTCACTGTAACTACAGCAATACAGGTTAGTCATGTGCTTTGATATTAATGGAATGAAGCAAAAGACCAGGGAGCAAATTATTTTTAAAAATAAGACCATCTGCTTTACTATTGCTGAGAAACATCAAAAAATGACACATCAAGGGTTCTGTCTCACCTGAAGACCTTGGAAGATGATATTGGATTTTCAAAAATGTAGATGCACTTTTATCCTTCTTATGGCACAAAACTCGAAGAAGGGTATGGGCATCATGTACATGTCTTCTTCGAGCAGTTGCAAGTTCAAGATGGTGAGACATTTGATCACTTGCATTTATCAGCATTTCAATTATTGTATCAGCCTGAAAACCAGGAGGGGACAAATTTCATTTAGTTAATTACTGTGTAGCATTCTCTTTGATAAAACTAAAGAAAAAGGAATAACATACCTTTAGCACATAGAGGTCTAAAATCTGCTGAGATAGTTTAGCCTCCTTTTCAACTACATCCAATGGTAAACCTTGGCCTTCAGCTATAAAGAGATCCTACGAGAAAATTTTCGACAGTCAAAACAAAGAAATCTTCTTATGTGTTAAGTTTCACCAAGAAGTCAACTTATTGAAATGATATGTGAGATGTCTTGTATGATTTTTGCTTGTTTTTTCACTCATAAGTACGATGCATATTCTTTTAATCTTATTCTTACCTTGAGCATAGCCAGATCATGTTGCATCAAGTCCACATCTGTCTCCAAAAATGCACGGGATGGGCCTCCATCCAGTAGGACCCAAATGAACCCTTCCTATTTTTTATCAACATTTGAAGTTTCAACACCTTTTACTTTAGATAAATAAGCTATCTAAAAATTACAATTATGACAGCATATACAGATAGATATATACCATGCATGCTTGAAAAACTCTCAGAACAACTTGGTCTCTTAACGCATCAACAATTAGATCACATACCTGATTGAGAACCTGCAGCAAATGTCCAGTTCATCAGTTAATAAAGCTAAAAGCAAGGACCTGTTTACCGACTGAACAAAATGTAAGTAACTAAATATCTCAAGTTTGGTTTCCCTACTTGATCAATTGTAGGGATAAAAATCTCCATGCGTGCACCTTCAACACTAACACGGTACAAGGAGAAAAGAAGCGAGTCCCGCATATCCCAGAACACAGCCCTTGTTCCTGCAAAGTATTACTTTAGCAACTCATGTGATCTACATCAGGATAATGTTTCTTCTCAAAAGTCAGGATAATGCCCAAAAAAAAACTAAGATTTCTATTTCTATTTCTTTTACATTCCAAATGGAATCAGTTTTTGCGTATAGTTCGTGAACAAACATAGAAAATTCCAAAATTGTAACAAACAGTACATCACCGTGATATAACAAAGTTTGTGTACCTTATCAAAGCACATCTTCATCTAACTGAAGCAGCTTAAGAAAAAAAAAACAGTTCAGCTGATTGTTACAAAAGTATTCACTATACGCCATAGGGATTTCATATTGCTGTTAATATTTTTCAACGTATTATTTATGCAATCAAAGGCACACAGAAGGTTATTGATGGATTTGCAGCGATTTGATGGCAAATCCAGCGGTAAACTTCTCTGGGATTTTGAAAAATTAAACATAAACATAAAATTATAATGTTTCTAACAGCTTGCCTGTGCAAGAAAATCTTAAGGTGGTAAACAATTGACTATTGTCTGTCCTTAAGTATGCTTGCTTAAAGTTCATTTCCACCAATAACATGTGAAAGTTGTGAAGAGCGCAAACTAATTAGAAGCTTAGTAGCTCACCAATGAAGTTCAAGATTGTGTCAGCTGTATTCACCGCAGTCCTTCGCACGTCATCGAATATTGTAAATAACTCATCAATTGATTCATCAGACAATGATTTTTTTTTCAGATGAACTCTTTCACTAGCCATACAAGACAAGTAGTCTAACAAACCCACAGCTGCAACAAACAAGTGTAGGAACAAAGACTGGTTATGTATAATTTAATATCCATAACACTAATCTTGGCAAACTCCACATGTAAACAATTAACTTTCAACTCTTGCCTACAGTCTACAATAAAGTCTAAAAAGTCCATGACATAAAATGGGCTTGAGTTTCTCAATACGAATGGACCTAGTCCTGCATATGGAGTCCCTCCAAAGCAGCCCGTTAAACAGTCTTAAGCTTGTGTCGGTTTTAGGATTACCTGACTGGACAGAGGTCCAGGATTGTTTGATGCCCTCTTCTATGGCATCAAGTTGATCCCTAATGTACTGCAGCATTTGGGGAACAAAAGGATCGTAAGAGAACTGAGACTAAAAATGGTACAAGTTCTGACAAGAACTTTGAAGCAAGATCTCCTTATCTAGACTACATGGAAGATTAAAAATGCCCACAAATAATATGATAATAAAACATTTATCAAACCATTGCATATCAAGATCCACGTTGTCTCATGCAAAAGTTGCTGACTTGCTAATATACCCACCAAACTGATGAAGAGTATGTTAACAATAGTATGTCACCCATTGTTACCATCGATACAGAATAAATGCTGAGTGCCTCCACCCAAATCAGTGTCATCATATAGTGTGGTGGCAGTACAAAACTGTGATTGTCAATGAATAAGACAGAAACTAGATCTCCAAAAGCTAAACACGCTAAATTAACATCTCTTGTTATTCAATTTTCTATTTTCTCCCCTAGACACTTGTACCATTTTGTTCCTGTAAAAAGAACAACTATTTTTCAGTGGCAGTAACAATGACAAGGATAGAGTGAAGCGAGAAGTTTTGCATTTTTACACGTTTCATCCCAAGTTGTCGTGGGTCGAGAAACCATACAAGGGTTGGTGAAGGCTTGTACTCATGGTATTGAAATTGGAAATACATGATTTAACCGAACATTTTCAAATATTGAGCTGTAATCCATAGGCCATAGCTGTGCTTATAATTACCAAACTTGTCAATGGTTCTATGAATATGCATGCAAGGTTTTGTATAAAACAAGTAGACAATCGATTTATTCATCCACAATATTTAGCTAAAAGAAATCCACCAATCATGTATTTATTGGATGTACAATCAAATATACGACAGAACCTGATGGCAGAGCATGATGTATCTGCAGTATTAGTAACATAAGTACATAACACTCATATGGAAGGCTTTCCATAACTACCAGCCTGAAGTTTTCACATGTATTTTGGTAATTCAGAGTCTACTAAATAATATTATTATTCTACGACCATGACCACATTGATAATTTGATTATTGACTTAGAGCAGTAGTTTGTTTCACAAACTTAAGTACAGAAAAATCAAACATATACAATATGCAGGTCACAGATGCATTGCTCAAAGTTTTAAATGAAAAGCCCGGTCGTGAAATTCCTCAAACAGTTATCAACTCATTCATAAAGGAAAGGGGAAAAATTTAGTCAATCAACAAGACTCGCCTGAAGGGTGTTGAGTTTCACACATAATTTAGGCACTGTCAAATTGTTCAATTTATTAGCCACCTTTTCTTCAGGAACAGCAGGCTCAATAAGTTTCTTTTTTGCAAATGGATTCATTGATTCTGTGTAACGTGTCAAGACTGGAGCACTAGGAAGCAGGGTAGCTCTAGAAGCTGCAATAGAGAAAGAGCACATGAAGAAGGAACAGTTAATTAACAAAGTCAAGAGAAAACAATTAATACGGTTTATTTCACGGTTTCTTAAAAAATAATTTCATGGTATAACATAATAAGAGTACACTTGTGGGAAAAAGGCTGTAATATAGCAAAAAGGTCTATGCTACATAGTTATATGATGTCTGAAAGGATATCCCAATGATGATGATTTATGACACCGTTTGCAAGCAAGTCCAACACTCAACAAATGATTCCAACTGTGCAAAATTAGCATTGTATAGGCAGCAACAGTAGCCTCAATGCCTATGCGGAGGTTTCCAACCTGAATAACCTATCGAGAAATGATGCTAAATTTATTGTCCAGTTATACCTGGTTTTAACCTTCAAAAGGAGAGTGCACAAAGTGCTTGAAGGTCAGATGACAAATATTTGCAACAAAATAACAATGCTACAAGTTAATTTGTCAAAAACACACAAAAAAAGGAATTATTTGCACCAGGAATCCAGGATATGCTTTAGGAACAAAAGGCAGAACATAAACTATTCCAGATGTGCTTGATAAGTACTTATGGGAAGAGTTTTCAACAGCTAACACATTGTAAAAAGCGAACAAGAATATGATGGGCTATGGCCATTGGCCATTTGGTGCAGATAAAACCTGCATCACCACTTGGCATAAATGTAAGCGTATACTGGTTGAGACAACTTCATGCTTAACAGCATAAGAGAGACGCATATTATTGGTGCAAAGAATAGTGGCCTTTATGTCGTGCGAACATTCTTAGAAGTCAAGTGTGCACATCATTTGCCATTAACAATTTAACAAACAAAATCAGTACAAAGATATAATATGTAAGTTGAGCATAGGCATCATGAAGACAAAAAATAATTAAGAATGGATTTCACAATGGATGCTCAGCAGGTAATTTTATTCAACTCTACCACTTACCTGCGGCCGGCACCCTTCACCATTCACAATGCAGATCCACCGGAGTGGAGTTTGAAGTGTTACATGGACACGGACACGTGAGTCGGAATCCGACTCGGATTTGGGTATCTGATTCGGCAAAAAAAATTGGACACGGAAAATGCTACTCGGAATTGGACACGGGTGTCGGAATCCGACTTGGAATCGAGGTGTCCGATTCGGCAAAAAAATTTGGACACAAGTGTCCGAGTAACACGACAGTCACTTTGGAGTACGGTTCATTAGTCCTAAAGATTTATTGGCCTTGGGTTTCCAGTTGAAGTGGTGGACGATGGCAGCTTAACTGGTACTGGTGTAAAACCAGTATACCAGCCAGCAATGCAGACTGGAACAGACCTTTGGGATGCCCTAGCCTGATGCTGCGCCCAGCTGCATATAGTGCCACTACATAACTGGTACATTGTATAACGCATGGGTAATAGGATACATCAAGATATCTGGGCAGTAGTGAACTTAATTCTGGGGTTTGTTTAGAACTCTTAATTCTGGGTTGGGACAGTTATGTAATCTAGTTGAAGCTACAAAAAAGCTGTTATATGGCTAATCTCTCCAGATTGATGCATGATGAATTTCACCTTGCTTATTTTTGTCGAATGTTTGTAAGAACATAAAAAAAAAAGATTCAATGTATTCAAGTTTGTTTTCAGAGGAATGGAAATCCACACAGAGATTTGCTGATATCCATGTTGAAAGTTCAATTAATTGCAAACCTAGTTGCAAAGCTGCACAAGTAGCACCAGCTTGATACGCACCAGTATCATACCAATTCTGTGTGGTCCTCATTAAAAAGATCACCATTTGAAATTAACAGGTGAGTACTAACATCTAATATTATACCTTTAATGTATATGTAACGTAATGAGATTAGGGCCCACATTTGTTATATTCTTTTCCTGCCCTATCTACTGTACATTTTGTATGCATACCTCATTGGTCCAAGATAAGGGAGCGACTATGGGCATTGCACGCCGAGCGCCCACCCCCATGTGACACACAAAAGAAAGGTTTTAAACTTTTTACATTTCTTTGCTCCCTATAATTCCAAAGTACGTATCTTTTAAACCAATTATCCAACTTGTGATCCGTGTGTTCCTTACAACAATATAATAAAATGAAACCAATACTGCGTATGTTTTGGTGTAGTGATGATAGCGCGTTATAGAAGAACAAAAAATATTAGTGGAACAAACCAAGAATAATAGGGGAACATACATGGCATATGCAGATGTAACATCTAAATTTTCCTTCATATGCAGTGTTCCAGTTGTTCGTTGGCAGTGTTCCACTAGTTCAGGGGTAGTGTTCCACAGGCTCATTGGCAGTGTTTAATTGTTTAAATAGTTTGTAGGTGATGTTCCGCACACAAAGAAATGCACATATCGATCTTATTTTTGTTGATCTTGTTTTGTTCTATGCAATAATATAAAGACACAAGTGGAACAAATCGAATGACCTTATGGAACAAAAAATAGGCTGCTACTAAAATGAAGCCGAAATATAAGCATCATTGGTTTTGTTTTGTAGATCTTGTTATAGGAAACACGATGGTTCAAACGGACCGCGAAAGGGATACTCAGTTTAAAAGGTACAGGCTTTTAAATCTTGAAATCACTTTTTTATGGGCTGTTGACATCATCTATTCTGCAATCTAGTGAGGTGGATGGTGGTGGGCAGCGAGTGCTTATGAGCCATGCATGCGGCACGTATTATTTCTGCCAAGATAATGCATCGACGTTTACCCAAAACCTAAGACAAACCTTGTTGATTTTCCATGTGAAGCAAATAGACTTGAAGGCTGCTAGTGATTCCGATAAGTAGACTTCGCAAGTGGACAATATCCAAAGGTAGACTTGAGTTAAAAAACTGATCAATAGTCTGCACATGAAATGATCAAATAAGCTCCCAAAAAAATATAAGAGTGATGATTAAATATGTAGATATTAACTGACTTAACAATGCATACTGAACAACTCCCAGGATGTACTACAATAGGAGAGCAGCAGTGAGAAAAAAATGGAAACACCTGAACATTCAGGCAATGGCTGGAAGTTGTAATTGGAAGGTTCTGCCTTCATACAGAAGTTTCAGATGTTCAGATTACATTTAAGATGAAAAAGCACCACAAGTAATAACCATGTTTACTGCTGAAATTTGCATTTAAGATGAAATAACATCCAAAAGTGAGTGGTTCTATTTTTTTTCTTGAGGCAACGTAACAAACAGTGATAAAGGAGCACATTATACAGACACTTCTTTCTAATTCAAAGAAAAACTAACCTCCTCCACAATCCGGAATACTTCAACCACAGATGTTGCTTGTTTCTCGTGACCTGATAGAGGCTCCCAATCCTATGGACCACAGATGAAGAACAGTTTGGTTTGGACACTTCGGAGGAGCACAAATACAGATGAAAGGCAAAAGTAAAAAAAAATATTGTATTTATGATACATGACAAAAGGTTTAAAATAAGAGTAAACCGGTAAAGAGGTATCCCAAAGTAAAGTTTGAAGCCTCCAACTAAAGGATACCCTACGGCCATCTTATTGCAGCGGGCAGTAGTAGTTATAGAATTCTGCTAACAACAAATATGTGTGTTTTGTTACATACGCAACACCGGTACAGTTTTGATGAAAACCTACCATGACAGTTTCATTAAAATCATCATTAAGCTATCCCACCAAAGTTCATCGAAATCTACTGTAATTGATGTAATTCTGAATGCAGCTCATGTTTTTCCTTCTTTTTTTTGGCAAGCTTCAACCTGACTGCACATACCAATTTGACGTCACAAAATGTATTATGCTAGCCATTGAAGTTACTATATGAACAATGTGGTAGTAAAAGTAAAATGTGATCTAGTTTGCACCAAACAATATTACCAGATACAAATGTAATCATACCAATATATACCAAAATCTACACAGAATTTAGTTCATCTTTTATATGAGCATGAACGCAGTTAAAAAACACAGTGAACCTTGCATAGAATAACAAACCTCTATCTCAATAGTACGTTTTGTCCACTCCAGGACATTCTCATGTTGGTCATGCAGCCATTGAAGAATGAGAGATGAAGAAAAACGATCTATCTGTTTTGAATTTCAAAAATGTCAATTACTGCCCATGTGAATTCCAAGTGACGCACCAATACAGATTATTGTAAACCAAAAAAAAACAGAGATAAAGCCAAATAATAGCTAACAAGATTGCTCGCTGTTATTCTTTGATATCTGCCCTAGAAGTGTTAAAAATGAACAGAAACTGATTATGTGCTGTAAGAAGTTGCCAAATTGCAAGGTATTTGAACAGTTAAATGCAGTCAAGTACTATTTTTTTACAGGGAAATGCAATCGACTACTCAACTAGTCTTATCAGAACAATTTCATGCCTTACCATGTATGGTTTTAAAAAATTGGATAATGAAGACCCAACAGCTTCCCCATACATCGAGTAAAGCTTCTGAGCTATACAGAGCTCAAAATTGTTTGATGCTGCCAGTACCTCTTTCAAGTTTTCCAAATGATCTGTCCTTTCCAAGAACAGCTCCTTGACACCGATAGGAGTAGTAAACATCATTAGAAGTGCCCACAATAAACATATCATGGCTGGAAAAGGGAGTTAGGACTTACCAGTTGTTGACCATACAGTAGGTGCAAGAGAGTTAGAGCTACTCTTCCAGCATCAGGATAACGTTTGTGAAGTACTGGACTGAATGCAGAGCTCTCTTTCTCCACCACTAGCTTTAGCTCATTTGCAAGTAATATCAATGGATGCTTAAATTCTATGTCTGATTTGCCATCTGATGAAATTAGGGCCTAATGAAGCATAATGAAATATCAAGAATTTACTACACCCTTTTTAATAAATGTACCATTTTAAAAGTGTGACACTAGATGATTTAACTCACATGCTTATATGCAGCTTGAATGGATCTGACAACAAGTATATGGATTGACGTGGCTTCTAGTGTACCGCCTACGGGGGCCCTAATTAGCTGAAATTGATCCAAAACAGATCAAAGAATAGCACTCTGAGGGCAATCTCATAAGGCAAATTTAATGGAGAGAACAATAGAAGGTCAACATCCAACACAAAAAGAACTGATCGAGCCCAAAACATTTCCAACTTTATAGAGAATATAGCAGAAGGATCAAGCTGACTTAAAAGGAACACCTGTGTATTTTAACATTGACAAGAAAAATGTTGATGGCTTTTACTATGAGAAACATCAATTCAGGGTGATGATGACCTGCATCATTACGGACTATATCACATCCTTACTAAACGTTGATTAAACTAGCAGCTACAGTAAAAATATTATGAACAAAACTGATCCAAGTGAAATATATTTTTGGTTTTTTAACCTCTCATGTTTAGATCATGAATAGAAGTAGACAATCCAAAGCAACAGTGTGATCTAGTACCTATACTTTATGAGAAAACTAAAAAAAAAATGGGGAAAGATCTTGTATCTATACTCTCCAGCAAATATTTCTAAGATCAACAAATATTAAAACACAAAATTTGATCTGTTGTAAACGATTTTCCTCTCTGAGAATTTCTCAACTCCAGGGGCAACATGGAGCTTTAATCTCAACTATCATGATTATAGATCAGGTCTTACCGGCTACATGACTTCTATAGTTTGAAAACTAGTTATATCAAATATCATGACTCATGAGAGATGCTAACATTAATATTCCAAGATTTTCTCCACTTCTGTCAAACACAAAGATATCTTAATTTAAACAGAATGGGTTAATCACCATTATATTGCTTCCATAATGGAAATGAGGGCTACACCCTTTTTGGAAAAAAGGAATTAATATCAAAATTCTTTTAATGTTTCGACAAATGATGCATGTTATAAAAGTACTATAGCACAAATATAAAAATCTAACCATGACTTCTTCATCATCATCATCAGTGAGATTTGTCGCCGAAAGTAATACCAAGTTGAGCACGCTCTCAAAGATTGAGTAGTTAGCCTGTTACAGAGAGTCAAGATAAAGAAACTTTTATGACAAAACTTTGTGATAACATTGTGCCTTTTTTGGAGAAAAAAAATTGCAACAAAAATCATTGTCAAAATTCATTTAAATAAGGCAACCTCCTTCAGCTCATGCAATATGTCATGTGCAACCCATTAGGGCCCATGTGATAGAGCAAGGGAGCAGCGGCTGCATTTTGGGCTGGTAGTACTGTTCAAATAAACAGTGCCCTACTGCAGCGCATGGGAGCAAAAGCCTAGGGCCGGCTGGCATTCCTTAGCTATCAAGTTATTGTTAGACATAGATAGGATCTTATCAATTAGGAATATTATCTTTATTAGTTGGAACTTGGAAGGTTTAGATTGATTTGGTAGGCCTGCCTCTATATAAGCACGGTGTTGTCATCCCTATTCATCAAGCAAGAAACAATCAAGAGGCTTTAGCCTCTCCCCCATCTCCTCTGCCCTTGTGGTGTGGCTGCCGGTCAGCGGCAGCGTCACACCACTCGGGTACAGGGACACCTCAATCAGGCTTAACGGCCCTTACCCCAACCATGCCCCTTACACAATCAATGAGCATCACTGAGTCCGTCTTTCCCAGTTTACACTACATTTCCCATTCATGGTTTCATTGTTATCCAGACTGTAGCACTAGTTATATACTTTATATTCGCATATCACTTTGTAAGGTCATGAGACAAATAATAAAGGATGACCTACCTACATCAGCAACTGTCTCGTGAGTTATGTACTTATGCCTCTGCAGTAAACAAGAAATTTGACAGACTATGGCTATAATTCAAGGAATTATACGTGCATCTACCCGCTTGGTCCATAATAAACATGTAAGGTGGACACAGATTTAAATATCTGTCAAATCACAAGATGCCCAGGTTAACTTAACACCCACCTGAGTCAAAGAGTACATCTAAAAAGAAATAGAGATGACCTAGGCTAAAAGTATCAACACATTTTTCATGTATTACCCAACAATAACTAACTGAATGTAATAAATTTTTAACAGTTGGTTCCGCTGATTAGGAAATGGACACCCACATCGGCGAGGAGTAATCACTGATCGACGCCATGTAAGCATGTTTAGTCGCATTACGGGCAAAGAGTACGAGATATAACATTCGCTACTAGCTTTTCTCAATCAGCATGCTAGAACAGGAAGGCACACCCAGCAATAATGGGGTGTTTGGTATGAGGGATCACCTCATAGATGGGATTGGTCCATCATGAGATCATCCCATCAAATTTGGTGGGATAACCCAATCCCTCATTTTGTAGTAGACTTATTAGTTATTATGCTTATGAGGGACGAGGTGGTGATAGACCAACCCATTCCATTCCTCAAAACAATCAAGTAGGTTAGATTCGGGGCAAGGATAGGACGGTCCATTCACTGTACAGTTCCTCAAACCAAGCAACCCATAAGTCGATTGTTCATGGCTTGATGGACCGCAAAAAAAAATCATCAGCTGAAACATTTGTGATCCAGAGAAGAGACATGACCAACCTGACTAAAGTTTGCGTGATAATTCTCCAGTTGTCTGCGGCACCACACATTCATTTTCAGAAGGGCACTGTCCACCAAATTTAGAGCCCTGTTGCTGCCACAGTCTTCCACAGAACAAATAAAGCTGTTTATATACAGTTCTATTTCTTTAACATCATTATGTAATTGAAGTTTCTGTATCTGAAGGCCTGTGTGTTTTAGTAGAAGAATTTCCCCACATTGAGCAAACTGAATGGAAGGGAAACAACCATAAGAATCGGTATGGAGAAGCTATGCATTCACAATGCACTCATTTTGAAAAGGGACAACATAGTAAACCGACCTTCTGAAAAAGCACCCAGGCATATAATATGCCATGCAACTTCTGGGTAATGCCCAATATAGGCCAGGTCAGCTTTAATGTTTCCAGTATTTCATCAGCCTCCTGATAGTAAAACCAAATAACACTGTCAGGAACTCAAGATGCAACCATTGACTTAATACCACATTGCTGTCCAAAAACAATTCAGCTATGCATAAAAGCAGGTTATTTCCTTATCTAAACAGACCAACAAGGAGATATTGACATATACAGGAAAAAGAAAAGCAAACCTCCACAAGTTGTCCATCTTCGAGAATATCAAACACACTGCAAAGTAACTTCTCATATAGCCTAAAATGAAAATGATAGCTCTGAGTCCAATGGTAGGTCTCGCCTTTAAGGCCAAACTTCTTTGGCGCTGCAGATAGTTTTGTGTTGTATCTTTCAATGACAGTTAAGACCTCAATACGCCCATCAGGAACACTCACAACCCAGTCCTGGAATAATTGACAATGCAATTTGAACAGAAAGATTAAACAATTGATGTGGCCTGACAGGCTTCTGAGACACTAGTAGCATTACTTCATGCAAAATAATATGAAATATGAGTACTAGTTCTTGCCTCTGTAATTTTTAGCTTAGAGAGAACTATCCGCAATGTTTCACTCATATCGTACTCACGAGATGCTGAGAAGAGAAGTAATTCTTCTAAAACATTTGCCTGGATATAAGAATCATGAACAATAGTTCAAACAGACGCCCATATTGTAGATAGAAACAATTAAAGGTGCTTACCTGTCTTCTCTGCCACTGTACACACAGTCTTTCTGTTGGGAAATCAAATTTGCTAACAGAACTTAAGAGTTGTAATGATATGCGAGGCACATCAAGTTGTCCTTGCACCATCTTCAAACCAATAAGTCTTAAAGCTCTCTTAGTCAATGTATCCATAGATTCTGAGATCTGAAAGAAATTTGTTTATAGTGAGTCCTCTCCACACTATTCCCTTGCCACATAATCAAGAGCAATAGGAAGCAAATGAAGTTCAAAATGATCAATGACCAAAAAAGAAAAATGGACTTCTGATCTTAGCTAGAACCTTTTGTCCTTGGATCACCATGTGGAATTTTTGAGTCTTAGAGGAAAAAGAAGAAACTGATACTTTAAAACGACTGATTTTAAAAAAGAAAAGAAAAGTGTCCTCTGATCTTTGCTAGAACTTTGCTTTCTCAGATCATTATGCACACGCCCAGTCCTCAGCAACAACAAACATGAAATATTGAAATGGGAGGAGACCACATGCATGTGAACATGAAGAATCTTGCGACCATTGCCATGGATTTCAATCAAGCAGATGGCAGATGCCAAAAAATAATAATTTAACTAACAAAAAGACAAAATAGCAGAAAATTTGATGGAGGAGACCTTGCCTCCATTTGTACTCGGATCAAATCAAGGTGGGTATAGTAATTTTCCAGTTGAGGTGATGAATTTGATCCTTCAGTCTTAGACCTCAGGCCCTTCAAGAATTTAGGCTTCTTTTCTCTCTTCCCTTCAGAGAAGTGTATTTTTCCACTGTGGGTTACATATTGTTAAGGAAGATATTAGAATAGTAAATGTATGATGTAGATATGAATCTCACGACTCACACCATGCATATATCCAAACAATCACGCAAACACGTTTATGTGAGAATTACCTGGAAAATAAAGAAGCAAGAAGGACCTCATAAGCTGTTTCTCTTATATCATCATCAGACAATTCTTAAAGGGTGAATATGAAGTATGCAATCAATTCAAGAAAATTTAAAAAGGTTAGAAAAATTGAAAATAACTTAAGGAAATCATAGATCTATTACAAATTCAGGGGAGCTATATCCAAAGAAAAAAGTGCATACAACAAATGAAGCATGTACGATTTTCTACCTGTGTTTAATCTAGGTAGACCTAGAGAAAGAATATCCATTTTCTTTTCTTGCTGAGGAGAAATATCTTCCAAATTAACATCCTTGGCACCATAGGATGTTCCCGAAATGTTAACGGCTACTCTAAAAGAATCACTAGGTTGTCTTGTTGTACTAGAGTTCTGTTCTGCAGGTGCTTGGGGCCCAATGTCAGGTGCTGCTTTCTTTGGAGGGGAACCAGATAGTTCTGGCCTTGAAAGAAGAAAATATGAGTTCCTTGATGGCAACCCCACCTGTCGAATGAAAAATTCATAACAAGCACAGAAAATTTCCAAGCAGTACTTCATGGGTAAACTACTATTTAACTTCCAGAATTGGTGGATTGCAGACCAAGGTGTAATAGGTTTATCTTCGAACAAAACATCAAGCATGATAGCAAATGAGAGTAATTAATTATCTGCAAATAAAGCCTAATACGGAGAATTACCATAACTTTCCACAAAAATTGTGGGTAAGAATATAGAGTGCCTAGTGATTGTTTGTCGATGCCAAAAGATAGTCCCCATAATGTTAAATTCTGTATGTGTAACTAGGAAGGAGAAATGGAAAACTCAATTGAATCCATGGCCTTTATTCTTGCAGTAGGCATTTACAAACCTCCAAAAGCATGGAGGGAAGTACAGCCGAAATCTGGCAAAACTCTCAGTACAGTTTAGATCAAAGACTAGTCATCTCGGATTGAATATACTACAGGAACATACTGCTTATAGTTGAGGAAGGACTTGTGCATAGCCGCAAAGAAATATTTGCACAGTACAGTCCGGTTTTTAATGGTTTTTCTACTTTGGTGGAATACTTGAACGTCAAGATGCTTACATTCAATTTCAACATAGGCTTAGCAGGGTCAAACTATGGTTGTGTCATGTTCGTACTGTTGTGATTACACACATTTTAAATGCATAACTAGAAAAAAAAATAGAATCACTTTTAGCTCCCATCCTCCCCACCGCTCCCAAACATTTCTGTTGATAGAACACTACTTATTTCTTACTCAGGAGCAATTGTCCAATGAAACAAGTAACCAAATCAATTCGAGCTGAAATGGAGAGGAAATTTGGAGTGATCAGTTCACCCATACCATGATCGGGTACCTCCTCTCGTCGAAGTACCTCCTGGTGGCCTCTGAAACGTCAAACTGCGCGCCTGGTTCAATTCAAACACACGCGCAACCAATCATCAGATTTATCCAGTTCCACAACGCGCCCCCTCAACACACGCACATACGGCTCGCGCAATCCCGCACGCGCGCGAGCATAGGGTGCGGGTTTGCCTTACCGGAGGCGACGCACTCGATGGCGTAGTCGGCGCTGACGGCGTCGAGGTCGACACGGGAGAGGTCGACGGCGCGGCCGCCACCGCTGGCGGCGGAGAGGAGGAAACCCAGGAGGCGGCGCCGGTCGCGGCGATACGCCTCCAGGAGCGGCGCCGAGTCCATCGCTTCCGCAGCTGCTGCTCGCGCGCGGAGCTTCTCGAGGGTTTTGGGGAACCCGGGGAGGCGGAGAAGGAGAGGAATAGCTGCTGCGCCCTACGGCTGCGAGTGCGGAGTGAATAGGGAAGCAGCTGCCTGAAACGAGAAACCGAGGGATCGGACCAAAATAATAATGGGTAAAGGAGTTTTTTTTTTAAGGGGTACTAATTCCAACGGTACAGCAGTTTTAGAGGTTTCAAAATAGTTTTAAGAGGTTTCAAAATAGATTTTAAAAGTTTCGTACAGAGTTAATTTTTAAAGATTTGGCAAACTAGTATACTGTAGACCATACGTGAGTAAAAAAAAAGAGAGCGGATTTCGGTGCGGTGAACAAGGCCGCACGCACGAACAGGAACAGGAACGAGAGGTGGCAGCCGCGTGGGGCCCGCAATGCAGTAAACAAAGCACTGGAACTAAACGCGTACCGGGTACGGCCATCTTTCTCCTTTTGAAATGTTTTTGCGGCGAATGTTTCTGTTAGTTAGTGTGTGCTTAGTATGTTGGAGAAGAATTCGTATCCTGTTGCAGAATTGCAGGTTATCATTTGCCATTTGTATTGCTTCATGTGGAAATCCTGTAAATCTCTCGTGAATCTCCCGTGAAATTTCGGTGTTCAAAACTGGATATAGTGTGCAGTGTTCACAAGTGGGTGGATTTGAATTCATATGGCGGACCAATTGAACACCGTGGTCCTCGTTTCATGCGAGATTTCAGAACGGCTACATTCCAGCTCGAATTTCAAATATTTTACCTTTTATTCAGAAACTGATCGACCAAACCATCGTCTTTCCCCGGGAAGCATGACTCCCAGCAGTTCATAATATCGATATCGTGATAATCAACAGATTTTCAAAAATCGGTAAAATCAAGTCGAAAATGGGTAAAAATCGAATAAGTTTGAATTTTGAAATTTTGAACTCAACGGTGCGAAAAAAATCGATTATCAAGCGATTTTCACATATTTTTGACTGGTTTTCTTCGATTTTCGAAAGATTTTTTCCGATTTTCAGCACACCAAAGGAAAAGTGAACATTTTAAAAATAAAAAATAGAAAAACTTTCAAAAAATCCTAATTAATCTACAAAACACCTCGGAGAAATTTCAATGATTTTTGAATTCATTTAATACTTCTGGAAAATAAAAAACAATTAATGAAAAGAAATAGAGACACTGTTAGATTTTTATAAAAATTTACAAGCTTGATCATGCTCTTAAATTTTAATGGCACCATAAAGAGTTATCAAGGATCATGTATTAAAATTTTCAGAAATATTAGAATTCATTAATGTTCCTATCAGGGTTCACAAAACCGACGAAAACCGCTCGAAAACCGCGTTTTTCGAGCGTACCGCTGAGGTTCGAAATCAAAAACCGTTCGGTAAACCGGTCCATTCAAAAAAAAATTTAAAATTTAAAAATTTTGAAAAAAAATATGCGCTCGGTTTTTCGTCAAAAACCGCTCACAAAAACCGTTTTGCGATGAACATCTAGTTGGCAGCGGTTTTTCGCGAAAAACCGTGTTTTTTCTATTTTTTGGAATTTTTCAGAAAAAAAATTGATTTATTAACCCTTCGGTTTTTTACGGTTTTCTGAGCGGTTTTTGCGGTTTTCTTACCGCGAATTTCGAAATTCGGTTTTGTGAACCCTGGTCCCTATAAAATCAAAATTAGAAGAGCATATACAAAGGCAGTAGCACTTTTAGAATTTTTAAAAAACAGGTCCTATCATCATCTGAAAATTTTAAAGCATAATTATAATTGCTTCTAGAGATAAACAAATTAAGAAATATTAATTATTGCCCCTAGAAAATCAAAAACAAGACAGTAGCACTGTCAAAAATTTTAAAAATACATAAATCTGATAATCATTTGAAAATTTTACAGCATAATTAGCATTGCCTCAGGACCTCACACAAAAAAATTAACACTTTTTGATGATTTTTCCCAAATTTTTTGAATTTGCATTTGAATTCCACCGGTTTAACGAGTGGTTTTAGATATCAAACCGGCTCGGTAAGGTCGATTATCTCGATTATCATCGATAAGTTGAACCCTGCTCCCAGTTCAGTAAAATGCTTTAATTGTCATGTACAAGCTTGTAGTATGAAGCACTATGCTGCAGGAGGAGAATGACCGAGTAATTATTGCACGAGAAGGTAATTTGCAGGACAGGAGTGCACCGTCACCGTAACAATTCAACAGACACGAGCTATCCATAGCTTCTTTTATCAGCTGTGTTATTGCAGCAAAAAATTATCACGGCAGGAATACTGTTGCCACAAACCATGCAAGTACGAAATTTTGCCAGCATCATCTTGACACAAACAAGTTGGGAGGAGTTTAAATCACTCAAATACAACTCACGAAGTAACACGAATATTTTTCGGACAGCAAAAGACACATACTATGTAATATGGACATCAATTTGAGTCCATGTAATACATAGACGCCATTACACATTTAGGATACAAAAATTTACACCAGTCATGTCCTCGAGTCACATTAGCAGAGACGCAGGTGTGAAGTCAAAAAAGCATCAGCATTCTCAAGTGATGGATATTCATACTTATTCACTTCCACTACTGTTGCTTTTACGAATATTGAACTTGCATAGGGGGCATGTTGTGTTGATGTGCATCCACTTATCAATGCAGGCACAGTGGAAATGGTGCCCACAAGGGAGTTCACGCAACTCTACGCCATCATCATATGCCGAAAGGCAAATACAACACTCCTGTGTTGATCAAGTCAACAATGAATTCATAGTTTAATGGGATTACAGAAAAACGATGAGGAAAAGGGAACTTATATGTTGGGAGTACATGGCTTTTACAGAAACATATATTGTTAACTCTTCCCTATTGTAATCAATACAACAAACCAAATGGTTCAATACTTGGAGTTCCAAGTGGCATAGGCCAAAATAATGTTACACATGGCTAATAAAACCAACAAGTGCACCAAAGCCAGAAGTATCTAATCAAGACATATCAGCTGACTAAAAACAAGCACATAATCATGGTTTCATGACATCCCATTCACTAGATATGACAGCAGTTATGATGAATGTACAATATGTAAAGCATGGTTATCACAGCTCCGACGAGGCGAGTCGTCTTCGAGGCGCCTGGACGCCTAGTTGCCCGCCTAGGCGATAGTTAGGCGACTAAATAGTTTAGATTTGAAGCTCAATTATAGTTCAAGTTTCCTATGTACAAAATCATAATTCAAGCTCAAATATAGCAGGAGTGAGGAGTGATGTGTAGTACCTTGTATATAGCATCCATAGCACCTTCCATATGATCCAAATCATTGCTGTCCAAACATTGATGTAGAGTTCGAAATAACTCAATCCATCTAGCAGCTTGCTTTGATTTTCCCTAGTACAAGCAGGAGATTTACATGTTAGCAAGATGAAACACTAGGTTGTTGGATACATGGAGTTCACATAAACTACAAAATTATCTTGAAAACAGAATTGAGAATGTTCCAAGGACAAAGACATTGAAAGTTTCAAACATAGATATAATGTTCGAAAGACAAATACATTAAAGCATAAATATAATGTTCCAAGGACAAGGACATTCAAACATCAATGTCTAAGTCTAAATCATCTTGACGATTCTCATCACTTGGTCCACTCTCATGAGGAGAAGTAGGTGGCGTTTAGCCATAATCATCGTCGATGTTTAGATCATCGGTCACCAAAGGTTCATAGACTTCATCCTCGTTTGAGCCTTGCTCTTCTCCTTCAGTTATTGAGCTCAAATTTACACCATGTCGAGAGTATGTCCTGGCCATCCTAGGCAGATTACGACCCTAAAGCATTAGTGATGCATCGGTGGCTTCATCAATATGAGCCCATGAAAGATTTTCTCCGCGGTGGACTTTTTCGGTACTTATTTCAACCCATTCATTGTCCCATTGGAACTCTTCTAAGATCAAAGGGTTTAAATCCGTCCCTTCCACACGCCTCTTTTGAAAACGTTCGGTGATCTTTCGGTTGTATTGAATGTAGAATAAATCATTCAATCTTTGATGCTCCAACTGGTTTTTTTTGGTATGGATCTGAAAATTAATCACTAATCAACAACAGAAAATACTTGGAATATATGAGCAGTCTTGAAATAAATACAACTTAGTTGCTTACAAATTCGAAGATGCTCCAATTGCACTCACAACCGGAGGCCGAACAACAAAGACTGAGGATGCATCTTGCAAACTTTTGAAGCTCTCTAGCAAGGCCACCAAAAGCATCCCACCAATCAACTAAAACGTAAAACATTGTATCTATGTTAAAAACTTAGAATGTTTAAAATTGAATCAACTTAGAATAAAAGTTTAATACTTACGAGGGCTCTTTGTTTTTTGTTGCGTCACAACGGATTTCTTTCCAAAGCTCTTCCTCATTTTCTCATAATCATCTGCTTGATCACTTATCTTTCTAAGCAAATTATCATCACAATTAACAATCTTTTCAAGCACATCATTGAATGCAATCCGGAGCCTCAAAGCATAGTCAATGTCTTTTTCTTTGATGTCGAAAAACTTATTTGGGTTCAAAAACAATGCAGCCCCATGCAGCTTTTGCTCCATCTGATGCACCCACCGTCTCTCAATGATGTCCATTACCTTCTTTAGTACCCTTGGTTTGCTTCCAAAAGACTCTCTTATCTTATTCCTAGCATGATCCATACTTGCTGAAACCTCCGGCATGGTAGGCTTCTCATCCCCATCAACAATCCTCAGCACAATCAGCAAAGGCTAGGATGCTCTTATGCAATCATCCACAGCATACCAAATTGTAAGAAAAACAAAATATCACAAACTTTCTTCCCCACCTCCGTGTGAGCCAATTTGGCTCTAGTCCAATCTTTACTAACAAAGAGTAGTCGCAAAGCATCCTTATGCTTATATAAACTCTGCATATTGAGAAAAGAAGTAGCAAACCGAGTCGCTACGGTTCTCACTAAATCCCTCCCTCATTGCATCGAGAAGCCTCCCATGCCTATAGATGAAGGTAGTCACATGCTTGGCTTGATTGATGGCCTTCTTGAATGCACTTTTCTTTCCGATATCTTCTAACATAAGGTCCAAGTAATGTGCAGCACAAGAGGTCCAGAAGAGAGTGGGAAACCTCTCCATAAGAATTTTACCTGCAAAAGAAAAAGATTGAGTTCTAAGCAATTTGCAGCATAAGGTAGATTTTTTTGGCTAAAGAAAAGAAACTTACCAGTAGCCTTGAAGTTGGCACCATTATCGGTGACCACTTGAACTACGTTGTCAGGGTCTATCTCCACAATCTTCTTCTTAAGCAAATCAACTAACATCCATGTATCAGCCGACTGAGAGGATGCATCTACGGACTCCAAGAAGAAAGTCCCTTCAGGACAATTGACAAGAAAATTTATCAAGTGTCTTCCTCTCCTATCAGTCCATCCATCTGACATTAGTGTACAACTGTATTACCTCCAACCAGAGTCTTGCTCCCCCCCTTAATGCTTGGATTTCATTCTTTGCCTTAGCAAGGAACAGCACTCTTAACTCATGAAAACTAGGAGGCTTGTATCCATGCCCGTATTGTCCAACAGACTCCATCATGATTTCATAACTCCTAGAATTTGCAGCATTGAATGGTATGCCACACTGATAAAAGAAATTAGCAACATGCATATTCACCCTCTCTTTTTCTTCCTTGGTCCTCATACGCTGCTCCATGGAGGTTTGGGGCAACTGTTTGGAATGCCTTTCCTCAACCACCTCTTCAGGTTTTGCATGTGTTGCAAAAGGAGAGAGCTCAAGCAATTTGGTTTAAAGTAGTTGCATGGAGTTAGAGATTTGCACGTGTTGCAAATAGAGAGCTCATGCACTTGAGTTTGAATTGTGGTTTGCATGGAGCTAGAGATTTGCATGTGTTGCAAATAGAGAGCTCATGCTTTGGTGTTTTAGATTGTGATGGGATCGTGTGTTGATCATCACAAGGCTAAGCTTGGTTTGTGTTTTGAGTTTGCAAAATGTGTTTTTGTAAATGATTGAATGGATTTGTTATTTGCAAATGTGTTTGCAAATAAGCTCGAAGTTATGAGTTTCAATCCTAGAGCATGTGTTGGCATTTGCAAATGTGTTTTGCAAAAGTGCCGGGATCATGTGTTGATCCTTACATGGTTAGGAGGATTGACCTTATGGGTTCGTGGTTTATTTGCGAATATGTTTTACAAATAAGTTGGAGTTGTTATTTGCAAATGTGTTTTGCAAATGAACTTAAGGTTATGAGTTTCGATCCTAGAGCATGTGAATAGGGTTTGCAAATTGACTTGATCATGTGTTGATCATCACATGGCTAAGATGATTGATCTCATAAGTTATTGGTTTATTTGCGAATGTGTTTTGCAAATAAGTTGAGTTTAATGCGATTCTTCGGAGCATGTGAATAGGGTTTGCAAATGTGTTTTGCAAATTGACTTGACCATGTGTTGATCATCACATGGCTCAAAGAATCAATCATTATTGATGTTTGATTTGAAGAGAAAACATTTCTGTGAAAAATCTAGTCCTATCTGGAAATCCGGCACAACCAATATGTTAAAGCCGGTAGTACCGCTGGGCCGACAGTACCGCTTATGGGAGCCAGTACTGTTGCTCGATTGGTACTACCGCCATTGTGCGGCCGGTAATACCGGAGGTCCGGTACTACCGAGTGATGACCGGTAGTCATTTTCCAGAAGAGCGGTTTTTGTGTTCGGTTGAAGGCCAGAGCTACCGCGGTAGATGTTAGTGTTATGCTCTTGAGGCAATCATTTAGATGATTGTAACATGACTATGTTTATGAATAATAATATGATTATTGGTCCAATGAATGTATATCATTGTATTGATCAACAAGTATGTGACTTGCTTATGAAGCTCTTTACTTAATGATGTAATTCGATAAATATCTCTGATCGGATATCATCGTATAGGACAACGATGAATAGATCAGCACATGTAGTGATCGATGATCATGCTTCATAGATCATGGGATATGGAGATATCATCTATACATTGTGGGCGCATGTTGAAGAACATGGGTTAGATAGACCCAATGGGACAACTGCGAGAATGTTTCATTCTTATGTGTCATCGATGTATCTCATACCTAGTAGATGTATGATCCTTAGACACGAGATTGTCATATTCCCTACATGTGTAATAGTTTTCCTTGGGGCTATCAAACACTACTTCCTAACCGGATAGTTATAAAGGTAGCTTTCATGTTTACTATGAAACGTGCGAGGAAGAAAGCGATCAAGATGGAATTTGCCACTCCAATGAAACGGAGATATATGACAAGGCCACTCGTGTGATATGATTAAGGAAGTGCATGGCCATGCCGTGATTGAGAGTCAATCACAACTTATTAACATATCACGGATACGAGAGATGGATTGAATCATCAAAGGATGACATGCTTCGCCTTGAGATCAATCTTCATATACTTGGCAAAGGGATTATTACATGAGTACTTTTGATAGGTTCATCCGATTTGATCATAGTATGTTTGGGAGTTGGCATACTTTGCAAGAAGCCACTACCAACTATTGGATTGAAAAGGAGTTTTTGAATCCATGTCCAAACGTATGTGAACTGCAGGTCACACACTTAATGGTGGGACGCATTAATTTGGATTGGATCCGTAATTAATGAACCTCGTGGGCTTAGCACGATGGGCCCTAGTTTAGGGTTTCATCTCGTGGCTATATAAGGAGGAGGAGGAGGTGCGGTGTGCTTTCCCACGGTTTAGGAGTGATTCACTCAAACCCTAGCCTACTCCTCTCATTGCCTCGCCGAGCGACCGTGTGCTTGCACACGCACGCGCGGCGTTCCATCTCGGGCGTGTGGACTCTGCGGTGACGCCATCGCGATCTGCGGCGTGGGAGGGCGATCCACGGCAAGGCGAGGACGATCCACTACATCGACGCAACGATCGCGGCGAACGATCCACTACATCGACGCGAAGGATTCCGCAACTGCGCGTCTAGTGGTAATCTTATCTATGATCCCCTTCTTGCGAGTAGCTTTCTGGTTTCGCGGTAGAATTTTTTTTTGTGCTAGCGTAGCATACCGCGTTCCTCTTCAGTAGATGGGCGGTACTACCAGAGGTGCGGTAGTACCGGGCCCAAGACACCGATAGCTATTTTCCAGAGAAACGTGTTTCTTGAGTTTTCGCTGAAGTCGGTAGTACCGCCTGTGTGGTCGGTACTACCGCTAGAGCGGTACTACTGAGGCTTTACTGCGGTAGTCTGGGTTTTCTTGCATGACTAGTTTTCCTAGCCGTTGGCTAGAGGCCGGTACTACCGGCCCTAGAAGGGCGGTAGTACCGAAAATGCTGAGTTTTGCCCATTTTGCCCCCCAACGGCTAGATTTCGTGTGAGGGGCTATAAAAGGATGCTAAGGGCTGACATATGGTGGTTGCTGCTTCTATTGAGGTTTTGGGTGAAGTGTTGCATGTGTTGCACACTCACATTTGGTTTTTGAGCTAAGAGTGAGCTCTAATTGCATGTGTTGCAATTAGAAGTGGATTGAGGGCCTCTTGTGCATGTGTTTCACTTGAGGAGGATCTTAGTGCATGTGTTGCACTTAGGAGATCACCATTGTGCATGTGTTGCACTTGGTGAGGTTCAAGCGGAAGGCTTGACTTGTTACTCTTGGAGGTTGCCGCCTCCTAGACGGCGTAGAGCGTCGTGCACGGTGAGCTTCTCAACGAAGGTTGTGAGAAGCCCCGGCAAAGTCTGTGAAGGTTGGAGCTCGCCTACCCGGGAGGGAAAAGGAGCTACCACTAGTGGATTCGAAGTGGGTGCTCAATTCGTGGAGTCGGTCCAATGTGTTTGGGCTAACCTCAACGTGGATTAGAAGAGACCGACAAGTCTCCGAACACCACGGTAAAAAGTATTGTGTCTCTTGTGCTTGCATTGTTTTCATTATTTATATTCAAGCAATTTATATTTATAGAATTAAATTGATTGATTGCTTGTCTTTAGAATTGCAATTATTGTTAGAGACATAATTAGTTAGTGCACATAGTGAGCCTAGTTGATTTAGGCTTTCATTGTCAAAACCTTAGTTTATCGCTTCCGCATTAATATTTGTTAAGGTTTTGGTATTTGGATAATTAGGGGTGAATTGCTTTGTAGAAATTAGCGAGAGAAATTTAAAAACCCGCCTATTCACCCCCCTCTAGTTGGCATCCTCGATCTTACACCGTGGTGGTTTTGGGGCATTTTTGAACATCCCCAAAACCCGCGACAAGGTGCTGCTTCACCTTTTGATGCCCGAATGCATTTATTTTCAGCAAAGTATACATTGCACCATATCCTTATTCATCATGTCCGGCCAAAATCCATACTTCCACCCGGGATCCTTCGATTTGGCCTTCCGCTTTGGATCCTTGGATGGATCATATGCCTACTCTTAGCTGGCATCACCGAACTCGCCAACGGCGGTACTTGTTGTTTTGTCAGCCATGTATGTATAAGTTCTGTACAAAACAATTGCGGCAATCACCAGTTAGCATCGAAGTAATGACTAATCCATACCATACAATCCAAATACAAATACATTAGCTGTCCATCTGTCATCAACTCATCAACCAGCAGCCTCATTAGATTTATTATCAAGGAGTATATGACAAACGTAGCAGCATCAACCAACATCAAACAAATGAATACATGACAGATTAACAGCTATGAGCTAATACTACTCAATACTCAGTCATCTTCGGCTCAGTACTACTCAATACTCAGTGTCCAGCTCAGTTATTACTACTCACTAGTCACTACTCAGTGGTACTCATTACTCTGAACACACAGCTGAGCTCATCTTCGGCTCTTCCTCCAGCAGAGGCGCAGAGGCAGAGCCATTCCTCGCTTGTTGCCTCCTCGGTTCCTCCAGGACCTCCATGGCTCAGAGTGGCAGAGGAGCAGAGCAGCAGCTGGGGCAGAGCTACGAACGCGTAGAGCGGCGACAGCCGGAGAGGGAAGCCTAGAAGCGGAGGCGGAGGGGGATACCGGGGGCCCAGGAGGCAGACACGTAGAGCGGCTGTAGCCAGAGGAGGAAGCCGGGTAACCGGGAGGTGGAGGCGGAGGGGGAGGGGGAGGCTGAGGGGGATTACCGGTAGGGCGGTCGACGGTGGCGGCGCAGTTGCTGGCGGCGGCCCCTGCTAGGGTTTCTCCACCATGACCGTGAGTCCTCTTTGCTTTGCCTCCTCTCGATCTAGTCAAGCGCAGACGCAACCCTCAAATACTCAGAGCCCAGTCCAATGCAGTAGGTCGCCTGGACGCCAGGCCAACGCCAGTGATGTAGGGTTCTGAATTGTAGTGCCTCATGCATTGTTAAGACCAAAATTATAGGTATCAAAAAAGATAAAAACATGAGAACTTACTGTATCTTTAGCTACAAGCACTTTCTCAATAGGTTGGTTGGTGCTACACTCTATCATTATCCACCATAAGGCCCCGTGGCATCAATTCCTTGCTTTTCAGGCCCATCCGTCCTTTGAAATTTGTATCATGGAATTTGGCTAATGTCATCATCAAATGATCTATTGCAAGAATGACATCAATGTTAATACAAATATGTTATATTCCACATGCTTGAAAATCCATACCTGATCAAAGATAGCATACAAAATTGCTAAAATGCAAGGGAGGCAACAACAAACAACAATACCAATGTTGTAAGCCAGAGTAATACAGAATACAACAAAGAACACATCAAACACCAAAAAGACTACGCAAAGCCTACAAACAAAATCACATAGAAACAAGTTTACAATAGCTAACAAATAAATGAGGACACTACGAAAAATTGACTGCTAATTTAAAAGACATATGTACCAGTAAAGTTGAGGTGCATCGCGGATAACCTCTTCACCTCCAGTAGATATCCAGTAAAATCTAATTATCCACCATATGAAAGAGAACATTGTATTAGCAGACTCCAGATACTTTGCAATGCTGCCAGAGTAAAGCATCAATACTCTTAACACATGATCACATGATATAATATATTAAATAGACAATGAATTAATAGCTAGTGTGACAATAACAGTTGCTATAATGCTCGACCAAACTAAAGAAACAAGGCCACACACCTATAAGCCATGAGACATACAATTTAGATAATAGGAAAAAGCGTAAAAGAGAAAGGAAAGTGTATTACATGACGAAATAGGAAAGTCATCCAACAGGCTAGAACATTAACAGAGATGCAGGGTTGACCAACTACAGTATAATGTTTTTTTAGAACAAGGGACATGGTTTTTTCAGAACAAGGGGTGATCCTCGTGTCTATTTATCATGGAAAACAGGCAATATTATTGTATCACGCATGTAACTGCAACTGGTATACATGCTGAGCATTACAACACAATGTTCGTATTTTATGACGCCTCTCCAAATTAAAAGCATTTTAATAACTTGCTGAACATTTGACATACAGTAGAAGTTATATTAATATCCACTAGCATAATAAGCATGATTTCCTTAATGTACTCATAACAAGACAAGTTTATATGATTTTGTAGGCCTGGGTTAAAGAAGTAAAGCAAAGCAAACACATGAATGATCATTGGTTCAAATTACAGGCAAAAAATAGAAGAGAACAATCAATTCAACATGAATGCAAAATTGTGACTTAAAATATCAAGCACTTGGGGCCACTATCATCTTTTACTTGACCTATTAGAACAGACATTAGAAGATGGTACAACGTATCTCTTCACTCAATACCAAATTTAATAGATTCTACATCTTCATTTGCTCAGAGAGAAAACATAAACAGATTATGCAATTCATTCTAATGGAATTTCTAGTGAAGATTGGACCCAGCAGAAGCCTTTACCACATAGAACAGGCCACAATTTTTTTGACACGTTGAAACATAACATAGGTATACAACAAGGCAACAACAATGCTGATGTATGCCTTTTCTTTTTCTAATTTATTAAGAAGAAGACCAATTTACAGATTCATTGTTTTAACCCTAACTGAATTTAGGGCCTCTTTAGGACCCAGTTCTAAAGATACACACGTAACCATTTCAAAGTAGTAGAGTAAATTATGATGTCATCTGGAAGATAGCAGTCTAAATATAAAAGGTTTTATAATCATAGCAAAAATCATTCGAACAAGAAACACTGATTCCTTAAACCCTTTGGTGATAAGAGACAACTAGAAGAGAAGAATAGGGGGGAAATTGGTCATAACAAACTAAACTGAACTTCATAACAATATCTATTCGTCACTTGTATAAAGAGTCCGCTCTGGCCTTCTATAGATCAGTGAGGCTGTTTAATTCATCCCATTCCACAAACAACAGCAAAATAAAACTTTATAGAACATCATGGAACAACAACCCATTATACAATGTATAATCGCAGGATGACTACATGCCACCATAAGGAACCTCCGCTAGAAACTACATTCCTGTAAATCTATGTTGCTTAAATTGTTAGGTAGCTTGAGACAACATTAACACGCGAAACAAAATTTTTTAGACACGGATTGTAGCTAGCTTGGAAATCTCTCCTACTTGTCAAATCCTTCAAAATTACATAACCTAATCAGTGTGGCGACCACAGCAATCATGCTCCCTGATATCCTCATCACTAGACGAGGACGAGCCATCACTACCCCTCTCCTCATCGGCGTGTGCTGGGGCCCTGCCTCGCTGGCTGTGGCGCATCCGGTACTTGATAGCGACGTAGACCATGTGGACGACGCACTGTAAGGCATAGCCAGTGACACAGGTCCGAAGCGGTGTGGGATATTTTTCGTTGCAGCTGAGCATGAGCACGACGGTAGCGACGATGATGAAGACAAGGTTCTAGAGGAGGTCGAGCGCCATGACGGCGCGGGAGTAGGCCCAGTTTGCCTGCCGCTCCTCGAGGTGTTCCATCGTCGCCTCCAGCACCAGCATTGATGACTCGCGCATCACCGCCGCCCACCACGGCGCAGCAGCAGAGCCGACCCACGGAGTAAGGGCCGGGGGAGCGCGTTCCCTAACGCCAGCCCCCCCGCTAACGACGCCGAGTAGCGGCATAGGGTCAAGAAGCGCGTCACCGTGGGTGCTCGGAGGGCGAGGCATCGCCATCGAGGGAACCACAACAAGATCAAGAAGAAGAAGAAGAAGAAGAAGAAGAGACGAGGAATGGAATTGAGATGGATTGGTGACTAAAGAGTACTTTTCTTTCTCTCTTTTCTTCTTCCTATTCCATGGCGGGGATGCGGGTTGGACCAGATGCAATTGGTGATGTCCAGGCAGTTGGCAACTGACCTGAGTTAAAGCGTGTCCAATAAATGTTTAAAGAAAAGGAGTGAGTTAATATATATCGCTTCAATCTGATGTCAATTTTTATTGATCAATACTCTGGGTGATTCCTAACAAAATTCATATGACATACTCCATCTGTTCACGAATACATATTATTCTAACTTTTAAATGTTGTTTCTAAATACATGTCATTCTACAATTTCAATATGGCTTTTTACCATTTTTCTTTCTATACCTCTCTCCTTTAACTGTTTTCAATATCATTTATACTATAGACTAGAGTAAGACACATCATTCAAAGATATAATGAAGAGGGGTAATACAGTCTTTTCTAGATGTACCTTGGTGGAAGTGTATGAACCTAAAATGACATCTATTCAGAAACAAAAAGAGTATATGAAATTGCTATACATCACTCGACTAAAACTTTTTGTAAAATCAATCAAATTTCTACCCTTCTAATCTCCTTAAAGATTCATGCTTCGACCGGCGGTTCATCTTCTTCTCCGATAGCAGAAATTTAGGGTGGGGTTTCACCAGGTTAGAGTTTGGGTTCACTGGGGCATAGGTATAAATGGAGGGAGTAGGGGTGGAGGCTCGACGATGGGAGGCGAAAGCGACGATGGCCTTGAGGTAGCGGGCATGGAGGAGGGTGGTGGGCAGCACAGCGATGGCGCAAAGATGATTTAGTGTTGGCAAGGTAGGGCGGCGACGGTGGGGAAGAGATGGCAGACTGGTGAGGCGGTAAGGGCACCGTTGGCTGCCGGTGGTGGGAGAGGCCAACGGCAGAGCTGAGGGCAACCGCGGCACCGATGCAGGTGCTGGTGGTTGCAGCAGGAGGTGGGTCGATGGGTGGGGGTGAGGACGATACTGGAGGTGTTGGTCGGTGTGGTACTTATCCAATCTGAGGGAAGAAGTTGGGGTGACAGCAGGACCTAGGAAACGGGGATAAGCTGTTGCCTTTTAAGGTTTCGTATCACTGGACGTGTTCATAATTTGGAGGGAGTGGGATCTCGATCAAACGGCTTAGAATTTGACTTATTTTAGATAGAAAATTACTCGACTACTATATATTAATTTTGTTTGGCTTGCAATGGTTACATCCATTCTTTAAGTACTAGTATAGTGCCACTTACGATTTTTGGATGTTGATGTACACAAATTTGACTATGGCTTCTATGAAAATATGTTAGTGAAAGTTGTTATGATATGATGATATGAAATACTTTTGATGACAAATACAATATATCATTTATGTGTGTCAATCTAAATATCAATCTAAATAGCGCTCGATACTAGCGGTCAAAGTTTTAAAATCTTAGAATGGCAAGTAGGAAAACATAGAGTTAACGTACTTTGATGAGGTAACATTTACCTATCGTTACAACAAATATATATCATGCATTTGCTAGAATTTATGTAATACGTGTCTACCTAAGTTTGGTCAGATTATTTGTACGGAACTCATGGAGAAAATCTCAAATTTTTACAGTGGCTTGGACTTAGGCCCTGTTTGTTTCGGCTTAGGCTTTTTAGCTTTTGGCTTCAAGCTAGTTTTTTTGGCTTAACGAGCTTTTAAGTTGTCTGCTTTTAAGCCGAGACATGTTGTTCGGTATCCTAGCTTTTTGATGAGTTGGATGGTGTGGCCAGGGTTCAAAAAACAGACGAAAACTACGGTTTTCGAGCGTACCGCTGCGGTTCGATATCCAAATCGCTCGGTAAACCGGTTTAATTTAAATTTTTTAAAAAAATCAAAAAACTTGAAAAAAATTTATGTGTTGAAATCCGCGGTTTTCGCTCGAAAACCATTTCTTAAGAACATTCAATCGGCTGTTGTTTTTTTCGTGAAAAACCGAATTGTTTTCGATTTTTTCAAAAAAAATTAATTCTTAACCCTTCGGTTTCTTACGGTTTTTGAGCGATTTTTGCGTTTTTCGAATTTTGAACGATTTTTCAAAATTCGGTTTTGTGAACACTGGGTGTAGCTTATTGCTAGAAAGTTTGAAATACCTTTAAGGTTGTAAGGACTTTTCTTATGTACTGATTTATCTGATACAAATGTTTTATACTTTTTTCACCGAATGTCGTATTGAAAAACATAGATTAATCTTGAGATCAAACTTCATTCTGAGCATAATTATTTATCAACTTGATCCGGGTCGGTGGAGGAGAAAGGGGGCTGAGGACGACAGAGAAGGGAGGAGATCAAGGACGGCTGAGACCGAAGCGGCGGAGTGAAGGATCGAGTTGGCCTAGAGGAGGGGGGTGAATAGGCAATTTCAACAAGTTCTAACTATTTTTAAACAACTAACTAAATTTATCAAAGAGCAAATTACTGCAAGGATAATACATAATTCAAAACAACTAAAGATAACAGCGAAAGCAATAAACGAAATGACACAGGAGAGACAAAGATTTATCTCGTGGTTCAGAGCCGCACTCCTAATCCACGTTGAAGCACTTCTTTCGAAATTCTGCTTCTCCAGAGCTAGTCGCAGTAGCTCTGGCGATCACTCAGGTAACTCTTTCACTACTCGAGTGAGGTGGGTTCCAAACCTCTCACAAATACAGTTGCCTTCCACAAACACCTTTGGAAAGGTCACACTGTTCACTTCCTCCAAGCTGTCTAGGATCACTAAGATCCAAGAGTAATAAACTTTGCACAAGTTCTATCTCTTGGTTCACTTTGCAATTCACACAACTAGACACTGACTTGGAGCTAACACATTTAGAGATGTATGAGAATTTTTGTGTGAAGATGAAGCACATACTCCTTTTTGAGAATGAGAGCTATTTTTCAATACCAAAGAGTAAGGAGTTCATCTGTATCTCGGAAGATGGCTTAGGAAATGCTTATATAGCCATTTGGAGTGAAAGTAGCGTTACACACTACATGATGAGCCGTTGGACGTGTCAGATGTCAGAAACAACAGAAATATACACGTATAACGGACTAAGTATCAATGCCTAGCGATACTGGATATGTGTATGACGGACCAAATTTGAGAGTTCACGATTGGTCCGTAGTACATAGGTTGTTCATACAGGTTGGTCTGGCATACAACTGAGAGACATATATGAGCGACAGACCAAATTGTTTGGTCCGTTACACATGGACTATAAAAGATAGGTCTGGCATAGAGACCTATGTACGTCGGACCAAATTTTTGGTCCGTCATACATGGACTTTTCAGAAGATTGGTCTGGCATAGAGACACATATACGTCGGATCAAATTTTTGGTTCGTCATACATGGACTTTCCAGAAGATTGGTGCCAAGGACCTTTTCAATAAAGATAAATTTTTATCCAAGCTTTTTATTTTAGCAATGGACTGAGATATTTTAAACACGAATGCTTGGTCCGTTTCCTGAGTAAAATTCTTTTGAAGATAGAGAAAATTCATTTTAGGTTTCGATTCAAAAGGACATCAAAGATTCAGTCCGGCCAAAACTTATAAACTGAAAGGGTGCCGGACCAAATATTTGGTCTGCTGTAGATGGGAAACCGAAGATATTTTGGTCCGTCACGGAAGAGATTTTTTTTGCATGTATACCGGATTAAATATTTTTGGTCCGTCATACATGGGCAAACCTTTGGCTATCGGATGATTTTCAAAGAAGGTTTTTGTCGGTGTTTCGAGCACCGGCAAGTAAATTTGTAAGTCGGAAGGGGCAGCGCGTTCCCTCTCCCTGAATGGTTAGACTCAAAAGCCCAAGATGTATACTGGTTCGGGCTGAATGTCCCTACTCCAGTTCGTGTGGTGTTGTTGTATTGCCTTGGATGCAGTCGGCTTCACCGCGTTTACAAGTGAGGGCTGAGGGCTTGAACACGAGAGTGTTCGTTGTCTGTTCGTAAAGACTTAGCGAGAAGAGGATCCCCCTCTCCCAGAAGGCCCTGCCCCCCTTTATACAGTCGGGAGGGGCAGGTTACATTGAGAATTGGGAGAAGGAAGGAAGGAGAAACCTATACTAGGAGCCCTAGTCCCTCGTCTTGGTGATTGGTCGCCGTCCGGCCTCGCTCACACCGGGTTTGGTAGGCTCGCTGAGCAGAGCAGCGCACCTGCCCTCTGGGAACTGTCAGTCTTGATGTTGCGGCGTGGCCTGCGGCGCCTCGGGAGGGCGTATCCCATACCGTGTGGTAGGCGATGGGGTGGAGTTTTGACTTGGGCAACCCCAGTGCCGCCTCGAAAGGAGACACACGCCTGCACGGCCACTTCGAACGATCCTGTCCGTGGGGCACGTGGCCAACAGTCGGCGGAGGCCCGACACGTGGCCCTTGGCGAAGGTTGCCTCAGCTTGGTTAGGGCTCGGGGGAGCCCGACCTGTGATGGGGGGCGGCGTCCCACTTGGTCGGGATTGCTCGCCCTACTCTGGCCGGGGACGAGCGTCCTTTTGTGGCCCCGCAGGTCCCTTGGTCGGAGCTGGGCCCGGGGGCGGCTTGTTAGGTCGGAGCTGGGCTTTACACGGCCTGCTTATCATCCTAGGCCGTTGGGGTACCCATGGTATGAGTATTCGTTAGTTTTAATCAAGGATATGTGGATATGAAAACGAATATCTAATGATCAGATATTAAAAAAGGGAGTTTTGACGTAGAATAGTTTCAAGGTACGCAACGGACTAAAGAAAAGGATAGATAAAGTTTGGTCCGTTGTACTAAGAGATATGATTTCACAAGGATAAAGTCTAAGTGTCTTTTGCTCCGAGAGATCTAGTTTTGCCTTTGCCTAACAATCTATTTGCTTGTGCAAAGTCCCTCTTTTGGACAACAAAAAAGAAAACAAACCTAGGCTATTTGACTTGAATCATCTCCCAAGTCATAAACTATAAACTGAATACTTTAATCTTGTTAGCCCAACTTGTTCCATCATAGATTCCAGCTTATTTTCTTTAAAGCTTTGAGTATTACAAACTTAGTCATCAATACCAAAACCATAATAATACAATAATAGAATTGAGGGGTGCCTAGATGCTATCACGGAAGGAGAAGGCATTTCGCACATGGGAGCGAGAGAAGACGAGGAGATGGGAGAAGGATTCTTGAGTTTATATATGATGACATTTGGTGGGTAATTTTGGAGATTTCCGGTGGCAGAGGGTTATTTCATCCCAAAAAAGCACCTCTCACTTGGCTTTTGGCTTATAGTTATATGGAGGCTTTTGGCTTTTTTTAAGCTTGGCTTAAAAGTCAATCGTTTGTTTCGGCTTTGACTTTTCTGCTTTTAAACCAGTGAAAAAGCCGAAACAAACAGAACCTTAATGAACAAGCAAGTGGAAAAAAAATCTAGATAAGTCGAGTTAGTTTTTCTTCATTAGGATGGATCTATGATTTCTATTCTTAGTTGAAGTAATTTTTTGCACTGAATGAAGCAAATTATGTTAGCCAAATCGGATACTTATACGGTTTTTTTTGAGGGATTGGAAAAAATGGTTTACAATAACATATATAAGCTAATTTGCCCATTTATGTGCAATTCTTCATTAATTAGACGTGTCAAAAACATAACTGCGTAGACTTCTTTTATTTGGAGTTAAGCTAAAACAAAAAAGAGAGAAAGCTAAATAGCACAAACCATGAAAAAATGTTTAAAGCATAAATATATATTTAAAAATACGTTGATCAAGCTTTGAACTTGCAAGTTTGACAAGTACCAGTTCAAACATACTAAAACTAAAATATTAGTAGCATTATAATTTGTGTTGCATTAAAAAAATAATTTTTTATAACAAAACCAATAGCACAAAACATGAAGAACATCTGCACACCATGGGATAGAACTAAGATACACTTTGATGAAACTAATTTGAAATTTCTCAGCAATCATTTTCCACCGCCATTATTTGCCCTCATATTTGATCGCAGCCGTCCACCGGATGACTGTCCTCACAGCGGCCCAGATCTCAAATAAAAAACCCTCGCGCCGCTGGTTCGGCAATTTCCCCACTTTTCCCTCCACAACCGCGCTTCCCTCCCTCAGCGCAACACCAACCCTAGCGGCATGGCTTCCTCCGCCGCCCCCGCTGACACCTACGACATCCCGTGGGTGGAGAAGTACCGGCCCACCCGCGTCGCGGATGTCGTCGGCAACTCCGACGCCGTCGTCCGCCTCGAGGTCATCGCCCATGACGGCAATATGCCCAACCTCATCCTCTCCGTAAGCGACATTTCCTCGAACACCTTGCGCGCGCACCCCCTGCAAAACAGCACGACTCGCACCATCACCTCTATTCCTTTTTTTTTTCCCGCAGGGGCCTCCGGGGACTGGGAAGACGACGAGCATCCTGGCGCTGGCGCACGAGCTGCTCGGGCCCAGCTACCGGGAGGCCGTGCTAGAGCTCAACGCCTCGGACGACAGGTTGCTGCGACCGTGACGTGATTTTGCACTGGCAAATCGGGGCCTTGTGGATTGGTCGTGTGATGGTTGGTAGTTGGTTCGTGCTTTTGCAGGGGGCTGGATGTGGTGCGGAACAAGATCAAGATGTTTGCGCAGAAGAAGGTCACGCTGCAGCCGGGACGGCACAAGATCGTCATCTTGGACGAGGCTGACAGGTAACGCCATCCCAGAGCTGGATTGATGTGAGATTGGGGTAGTTTGTGATACAAGAGAGTGGTATCTTAGAAACTTTGTTCTTATTCACCATTGGTTGTTTTTGCGCTCGAACAAGGCTATCACTAGTATGGTACCAGATCATCAGTTCAGAAATGCCCATTCTATCCTGGTTGCACAGAAATTTGAGAGAAAAGAGAAGAGAACCCACTTTACTACATACTGGTTTGAGGTTGAGATATAGGATAGCGTCAGACAATGTCGGAAAAGGAAGAAACCCTGCAGCAACTCCATCTGTAGGAGCAATGTTAAATTCCTTTGTAGACTTAAAAATTGAAGTCCAGAAGTTTTGTTCATCACAATTTTTTAGTATAGGAAACCCTTTGTGTCAGTCTAGACCTCACACTTGCTATATGCAGCATGACATCAGGGGCACAACAAGCGCTGAGAAGAACAATGGAGATATATTCCAACACCACGAGATTTGCCCTTGCGTGCAATACCTCATCTAAGATCATTGAACCCATTCAAAGCCGTTGTGCTATTGTCAGGTTCTCGAGGCTCTCCGATCAGGAGATCCTTGGCCGCCTTATGGTTGTGGTGGCAGCTGAGAAGGTAATGTTTGCTAGTTCCTGTAATTGTGACGACTTACCTATGCAAGCTACTGCCTTGGTTGGTCTAGCTGGAACATCAATCTGATAGTGAACTGCTTCATCCTCATTTTCGTAGTTGTCAGGAAAATTTGCTCAGTTAGAACTCCTGGATGTGCTATCCAAGCGTGCTGCTGAAATATTGACAGGAAGATTTCACAAGGGACTTGTAGATATATTAAATGCCTTTATGTATAATTTCTCAAATCATGTTAAATTATTATCCATCATTTTAGGTAGCTTTGTCACCTGCTAAGGCTTTTCTAGTTTTCTTAGACACAAGGCCATCCACCCAGCTTTATTAAAAGCCAAAGTTCAGACAGTGCGTAGGAGGAAGTTCAGACAGTCACATGCTTAAGGCTTAAGAGAGTCCATTTCTGATACATGACTTTATCCTTCATGTGTTATGTTTTCTGTAACCTTGATATGTTTCATGCCTATGTTTACTTCTAGTTTTCCAGACTTTTAGTTCTAATATTATCCTCCATCCACATTTGAAAAGTTCTGATCTATGGTCAATCTACCTGTATTTCTAAAGATTATATATGAGTTGGCACCTACTGTTTTAGAGTAAAATAAAAAAACTAGTTTCTTTGTAGGAGCAGAGAAGAGGGGAAGTAAAAGAGTTACAATGTATCGTAAATTCTTAATAAAATAGCTTAGTTTGTTTGTATGAAGTCATTTATCTAGTTAGAGCACTAATTTTAGGACTGATATTGAATAGCTTTAATTTATGTGTTTTAATTCCAATATCACAATGAAACAATGCGTATTTGTACTGAATGGGTATCCCATCTTGCTGTTGACTTTTTTTGTTTGTTTGTTTGCTTTTAATGGTTTAGAAGTTTTGCTGCTGATATGACATTTGAGCTGTAAATGGCCCTGACCCCTAATTTTATTTCAAACTCACTATCTTGGAGAAATATATTATGCTAAGTGTAGGCCTCTTGCTAGATCATAAACATTGTAACTTTGACTCTAACACGCTTCCCTTGCAATAATGGAAAAGGTCTCTTTTTTCTTTCCAAAATATACCTGCTGTGACATCTGATGTATCAAAACATGCACGGCTATCTCAATTTTCTTAAAACATTTACTTAAGAGTGTATTGTAACTAGTTATAATGTTTGCTGTACCAAATACCAACTAATCATGATCTTATGATTGGATGGTAAAAAAAAAAGAGGATTCGCTGAGGCTGTCACATCAGGATAGATCAACTTGGCTTAACAGGTAGTTACTCTGGTCAAGTCAAGAGTTGCATAATCTGGCTGGTCATCCTAAAATAGCTCTTCACTAGATTGGGCTGTTAGATTGATAAACTTAACATTTTGGACAAAGGATAAGTTTAATACTTACCATCCAGGCACTTGCTTACCTGCAGGGCTGCAACCAAGCAACTCCCAGCATTTTTTGTTAAAGTTCGTTTGATCATGTGGATTACCAGGGTTGGTTGATATGTTTTGTGTTCCAAGTTTAATTATATCTAATCTATCTATTCTTGTTCAACCAAGGTTCCTTATGTGCCAGAGGGGCTTGAAGCTATCATCTTTACTGCTGATGGTGACATGAGACAAGCTTTGAACAATTTGCAAGCTACAGTTAGTGGATTCCGTTTTGTTAATCAAGAAAATGTGTTCAAGGTTGAGCCACAACTTATCCCATTCTGGATGATGCGCAATATTTGTTCAGTTAAAAATAATGCTGTATTGGTTCCAGGTGTGCGATCAACCACATCCTTTGCATGTCAAGAATATGGTGAAAAATGTGCTCGATGGAAAGTTTGATGAGGCCTGCTCTGCTCTGAAGCAACTTTATGATTTGGGCTACTCGCCTACTGACATAATCACTACTCTCTTCCGCGTTGTCAAGAACTATGACATGGCTGAATATCTGAAGCTGGAATTGTTGAAGGTAACTTTACAGCATTGTAACTTATGCAGTCGTTTGTTTGAACTTCCTCTTCTGTTGAATAAAAGTATCGTGTTTATTTGCACAGGAAACAGGATTTGCGCACATGAGAATCTGCGATGGTGTTGGGTCATTCCTTCAGCTTTCTGGCCTTCTGGCTAAGTTTGCGCTGGTGAGAGAAACAGCAAAAGCACCATGAGCTCGTCGCAGATGGTAGTGGCATTTTTGTGCAGGTGCTCTGACACGGTAACGCAGTCATTTCTGTTATAAGTTTTGCATGCATGACTTGCTGATTACAACTCTGCATCGTATCTCTGCAAGATAAGTGCTTCCCTGATGTGAAACTATTGTGTTTATGTAGCATGACTGATCTAGCTGTACTGCTGTAGTGAGGAAACAGTTCTCACAGCTTGGGTGCTGTTAGCCCAAACATCCATGGTGTGTGCAGTGCCCTCTATATCTAGGAACCTTTTGGGTGTTCTCTTTTTCTGGGCTCGTATTTGTACCGTTATGCTATCCTAGCAGCATTGCTTGCCGAAGTAGATAGGCCATGGAAAGGAGTATTGTGATTTATGGAAGGAACTGCCAGTGATACAAGTGAATTGTATCAACTATGATGAATTATATAGCCTTGTCTACTAGATAGTTACTGCTTTCTAAAATCGTTTTTTTTAGTACAAGGCGAAGCGCACAATCTACGTACGTCACACTTACGTAACACATACATACGCTCGTGTCTCTTACACATGCTAAGAATCCATCCCCGTTAAACGTGTACGCATGCATGGTTCAAACGCAGGCGACTGGTATGCACGACGGCTGTGGCCAACGACTCGTATGCATCACCTAAATCATTGCTTCGTCTGTTCCGAAGTCGACGGGAACGTTGAGCAGTCCAATGCAATAATTGGTCGTTTCGACGATGAGGCATGTATGTCTGTCCTATGCTATTCATCTGGCATCTCAAGTTGGATAGTTTCTCCTGACTCAATCGGTATGCAGGGTAAATCTACGGTCTATAGATTATACCCACACTCTCGTGGTCAACACATATAGTTCTTTTAATATATAAGCATACGACAAGTTAGTGTTATAAGTTTGTAATAACCTCAATGATTTTTTTTCTTCTAAATCCGTCACTGTCAATATGGTATGAACTTATCCATTTCTCTTTGGGCACATGACAAATATGGTGCTTCGAGTTGTGTAAATACTCCGTCCACGCTAGGCATGATGATGGTCCATCACCCAGATGGGCATTGGCCATTTGTACTGAGCCGCGGTACAGTAGAAAGCCGTGTAAACCATCCGGTTCTGAAATAGTTACGGTCTTACACCGTCGTCACAAAATGGATCGACCTTCTCAGAATTCACCGCCAGAATTAACAGGGCTGCCTCGCTTTTCCATACGACGTTCATGTGTCGTGCTGCTTCTCTACGTCTGCTCCATGCAAAAGTGACTTTAGATTGATCTGAGCATTTCACCATAACAATGTCCTTTCTCTAGACATTGCCTGGTAGCTTGAGACTATCAAGCAGAACCTATGACAGAACGACCCGACAATTCGGAGCTCCTACAGTACACATCACATCGCTGTGACAAAAACTAATAAGATACCAACACCATGAGCTAGCCAACCAAAAAGACATGAACACTCTGGCCGGGCTCCCTAGAAGAACGATGCCAACAAAGCAAAACATTAGCCTGGTACGATGTGTCCAAAATGTAGATTTACTTCCACATTCTCCGGTCAGGGGAGAGAACGGCAGGGGGAGGCCGAGTCAATACCCGAACCACCACCATTGCTCTGTGCTAAGGACCTGCCCCGTCCGGTCCTTACCACCTAGCAAAGGTTTACTTATATTTCGCGGTTCGTTCTTGACTCGGACTCATCCCCAACTGTCCCCTCTAGGCCAAAAGCCTTCCGTTTCCAAGCTCAGACGTAGCAGTGCAGCGCCGTCTTGATCTTGTTGATGGTGCAAGATATAAGGTTGTTCACGGTCTCTACTGACTCCACGGTGAGCTTTGCAGTGGGCTGGCTGTTGACAAGTATCTGGAATGCAACAGTAAGCAATGAGCCGCCTGTCTTGTGCCCGGCACCACAGATGCTAGACCCGCTGGGCAGAATGACAAAACCGGATGGCAATAGTGCGAGATACGTCGAGTCCCCTCCATTCATGACAAGCTGCATTGCTGGGATGTCCACTGGGGCGTACACAACCATCGAGCAAGATGCATCGGTGCACGTCTCCTGTAGGATCAGCATGCTGTTCTCGTTGGTGTTTGTCGGCTGTACCATGTAAAATAAGACATTAGGGTTCAGAAAAATACTAGAGACAGGAACAGATAACATCGCAACGTAATTAAATTAAGAATATCCTGGAGTCGAAAAGAAAATGATGAGATTATCTACCAGTATGCGGTCTATGATCACGGGAGACCCACAATGGCGAAAACGATTGACCGAGACTCTCTGTGGGGTGTCTGTTTGGATGTCAATACTTTTTTGCGCTGTGTCAAAGTTGTCAGCTACTATTAATACCTTTCTGAGCAGATCTGTACTTCTCTGCTTTGGCCCTACCCATGACCTTTTCGCAGATCTTGTGTAAAGTTCGGTTCTGCTAGCCAACAGTTTTTCTTTGCTTTAGATGGCCATGCATTATTAATACCTTTTCACCTTCCTTTGACTTCAACAAATATTTGAAGGGAAGTTTACTCATTTCCCCCATTGTGCTGTTCCTTCTCTTTTTTGATGGAATCTTTCTGCACAACTTTAATGTCACCATCTCATAATGCAACGTTGTTTGGAAAGGATTCAGAATGCATGGCAGTATACTAACTACCTTCATTCTCTTGTTTCATACACCGTCTCCAATGCAAACTTTTGATCATTTCTTCTTTCTTAATTATATGTTAGTAAAAGCTATAAATATTAATGGTATGAAGTACTAGCAGTGATAAATATACTAACATGATTTTCCATGTAACAAATGTACATAATTTATGTACAATTGTGGTCAAACTTTTTAAAGTTTGACTACATGCATCCTCAAAAGGCATCTATTTTAGTTTTAGAAGAGAGGTAGTACTAAGGTAGGCGAAAGCATCTTTATGTTTTCAGATAAGAAAATCGTTTCCACACACTCCAGATTCTTCACATTTCATCATGCTCAGCACTTGACAACTACACCTCATATTCATATCTACACATTATGCCGTATTGCAATAACTTATGGGCAAACATTTGGAAAACACCACCCTAAAGGCTTAAACTAGTTCCAAGTATGTGTTCTTGCTCAAAGTGATGTGTTGTAATGACTACACAATGTTCAGCTTCTACATCACTGAAAATGCCCCAAGTAACTTAATCATGTGGTTGAGAATGTAATAAGCATAGAAAGAGAAGCAGCTATGAATTGTGGTATCTAATACTCACACTGGCCCTCAGTAGAGATACGGAGTTGCCATCCCGTTGCCCCTTGGCGATGTTTGTCACCACCTGCATAGGGCCACCGTTGCTTAGGATGTCCCATTCAGCACGCAGCCCCTCATTGCGCAGGAAGTTGAAGAGCCTTTCGGGCATCACAGGCATCCAAACCGATGTGGCAGCACTCAGCACCACACCTGGTGGCACCCCAGGTTCATCCACACTCTTCCGTGCCATGACACGCACATCCTCCCCAATGTTGCCTGCCAACCCATCCAATTTGCTCCATTCTCGAGCAGATGATGCGCTAACCCCTGCACAGAAGTTCTCAGTCATCCTCTTTGCCAGCTTCAACAAGCTCCGTTTCCCTTCCGGCAAGACAGCTGTAACAAACGTGGTACATTGTCATTTTATTTCCATGGATGCCATCCCATGCAAAGAATGCTACATAGGTGTTGCACATTATCATATTTTTGTACCTGCTGAATCATGCTCCGGCAATGCAACAGATGACATGAGAATAGCCAAGCACTCGCACTGGCGCTGTAGCGTCGCAAGCCAACGCCCTGCACCAAGGGCAAGGCCAGACAGGAGAAGAGGCCGGTAGAGCCTGTGCACGGATGCTTCATCATATTCTGTATGTTCAACCCATGTGACCTACAGTGTCCACGCAACTGCATCTGTTAGCACATAAATGCGTGCCCACATGCAAACGTCTTGAGATGGCATACACCAAAAGAGCTCTACAGTGCAATTCTACTGGAGTAAACAACTGTAGCTACTGGTTGAACAGTACCTGCAACCCGTGTTTTTACATGTAGCTGTGATATTTTGGCCCAGTTTTGGAACATGATAAGGTACACGGTGGAGAAGTTAGACTATAAAGGTTACCTCGAGATGTTAACCTATTATGGGCCCCCCACATTGTAATGGTTACAATGTAAAAGAAAAATAGGACTATAATTTGACACATTAGTCCATGCTGTTGCTTGCATCGATCTACAAGAGAAGTACCATCGAAGGAAGGAGACGGGAACTAAACCATATGACTGGCATAACAGAAGAAAACTTGACATCTTGAGTAAGATGACAGTATCTCTAGTTTGATCAAGGAACAGCTGATCTTTCTGCACATGGCCTGGCCAAAAGTTTTGACATCATTCTGATATCGGTATCTTAATTATTAATTCCTTGCCTTGTAATAATATGCCCAAAGAATGGCATACATATAGTTCTAAATTATTTCCTTCCTGAGACCCTTAAAATAAGCAACTACTACCCGTTATCGACTTACAGATATATACTACAGCTGATACGATGTGATCGATAGCACGTGAATTGATGTGCAAAAAACAACTGAACCTTCTTTTTCAGGGATCCAGACTAACAAGCCATTGAGAGCTCATCTAAAATGATGTTTGTATCAATGGTGGATTAGATTTAGTTCTCCCTCTCAACAGTCAAGTTTAAATAGAACCACTAATTTATGCAACGGATGAGCAATTTAGATCAGAGATTATATAAAAACTCAGGTGCAAACCCCAAGGAGGAAAAACTTTTTTCATTGAGACAAACAATAGAGGAAGTGGTCAAGATTTCTAAGATGAGACACATCGATTAAACTGCGGACAAGAAGCTACCCAAGGGGCTCCATCCCAGGTGTAGAAGTATCTAATCCCTTGGAGAATTGAACTCATGATTAAACAAACGCAAGGGAGCATACTTGGGGAAAAGTGTTGGATCTACAAAAACCAGTTAGTTATTCTGAAATTGTTTGTTTAATCCCCCTCCCTGCTGACCAATCCATTACATAATTTTAGGTGGTGGGCTCGTAACCATAATTAATCTATTGGAGAAATGAGCTTAACCCATGACTTGTGAATACTATACTGCATGGCGATCACTAGATGACACATTAAACTAACTAAAACCACTTGAAACTGTGTCTCAGGAAGGCGATGAATTTCAGGTTCATCAGTACGTGCTAACATTGCTGTAAACGTAAAACAACCTATTTTTACGAGGTTAACTGGTCAAGGTGTCTTGTTCAAGACCTCTACCAAAGTGTCTCTTAAGAATAGGATTTAATAAAGTGAATAGCTCTTGGTTATTCTACCTTGCAGAAGCCATTGGGGGTGTCTTGCACCACACAACCAGAAGGCAGCCTCCGGCAATTCATGTTTGCAACTAGGCCTTGATCCCTCACCAATCCATCAATGGAAACATCCACCACAGCCCATGCACCCTCAGCCAGCTGCTTGCAGAACCTGAGAAAGGTCATCTCCCTAATAGGGACAAGAGGCGAAAGCACTTGTAACTCTGCCTGCACCTGTTGCAATGAGAGAAACAAAAAACATTTAGACACTTTGCTTAACCACAAGATATACATATGAATATGTTGGACACTGGAGACTGTTCAACACTCACAAGCAGCAATGCACCATTTCTGCTCCCTGCAACGCCAGTTGAGATCTCCTCAATGGTCGATGCCTTGGCAATCATGCACGAGAACATATCGGACCACCGTCTCTGTGGCAAGAATTCAAACAACCAATGTAAGTTTCGATATACAAGCAACAGCAACATGAAAGGGCGTAGTGAGACCAGCACAACCTCATCCATGAGGGTCTCCACAAGCGCGACACTATTGTCAATGATGACAATGCCGGACTCCTTAGAGGCCTCAGACACAAACCCTGCAGGCTTCACCCCTAGGCATGGTGTGAAAGTGTTCGAGTACTCTTCATAGTTCAGTGTCTCTTTGGCAGGCGAGCCAGGCAAGGAAAAGCTTTGAATCCACAACGGCTCCTCCATCTCCGCCATCTTGACAAGCTCATCCATTGCACTCATTGCAAGCTCCAAGAACACGGACTTGTCAATGCCAACCATCGCCGGTGGTGCAGACCTCATGGGCGTGACCACCGTGCCCATTGTGCTGGACACACTGCCAGCGAACTCGGTGATCGTCGAGATGGCCATTGTAGTCGACGGCATGGGACCAACACCACCGACTGCAAGCTCCAGCGCCGAGCCTAACATAGGATGTGGCTGATGCATCTGCGGTGGAGCCATGAGAGAAATGGGCTTGCCAAGGAACTTGGCAGCGAGGGCACAGACTCGGCTGAGCTCGTCCTTGAGCCTCGCGTTCTCGACGCGCAGGTGCTGCTCCTCCAGAGACAGCTCCCCAAGCATCGCCGGGCCGCCGCAGCCGCCACACACCGGCTGCCTCATGGCCTCTCGGATGGACAGGTTCTCGGCGCGCAGCTTGTCGTTCTCCTGCTTCAGTAGCGCGTTCTCGTGCCGCTCCAGTTGCATCTTGCCAAGTTTAATCACCACAAGCCATGTCAAGAACTGCACAAACGGCGCGAACCAGGTAAAGGTGATCGAGTGTTCGATCGCTTGCTTACCTTCATCTGCGTGCGGCGGTTCTGGAACCAGAACTTGACCTGCCGCGGCTCGAGGCAGAGCCGCTTGCTCAGCTCCGCGCGCTGCTTCTCATCTGGATGGGGGCATTCCTTGAATAACCTGCACCAACAAGCGTCCATGCATGAGCAAGGCAGCAAGCACAGCAACGAATTGATAGGAGGTCCCATAGACGGCGCGCTTACGCTTCGAGCTCTTGGATCTGCTGCGGCGTGTGGCGGTGGTAGCGCTTCTTACGCTTCCGGGGGTTGCCGGGCTCGGCGTCCTCGTCGTCCTCACCGGCGCCGAAGTCGCCGCCAGAGACGACGTCAAGGTGGTCGCTCCCCGACCGGCTCTCGTTCTCCGCCTCCGACGCGTCCCTCAGCTTCCCGCCTCCTCCGGCGCCGCCGCCGTGGACCACCGGAACCATCCGCGCACCGCTGCGGTCTTGGCCCGCGGCGTCCGCCTGCAATGAACCAAAAAAAAAAAAATGAGGTGCGCGCCTTTCCAAATTACTCGACCGCACCAAAGAACCGCGCTACGCAACACGTCAACAAAGGAGCGCCGCGGCGTGTACCAGCGCGAGGGAGAGAGCCGGCGAGGACGTGAAGACGCCGGGACCAGCGCCGGAGTACGGGAACTGCATGCCGGCCGCGGCCCCGCCGTCGTCGAAGAGACCACCAAAGCTCATGACCTCCACAGCTCCACTCCCTTCGCCCCTTGGCCTGGGAGAGAAGCAGCAAGCGCCAAGCGGCACTGGTGCGTGTGCGTCTTGGGTGTGTCGCTCTACAAATCAGCCTCCCCCTTTTCTAGTCCCAAAAGGCCTATTATGTTATGCCTGGATCTGCCTAAAACTTTCTGCACACCGCAGAGTCACAACTCTTCACAAGCCCAAAGAAAAAACCAACTTGCTTCAAAGTGTGCAGTTTTTTTTTCCTGCTCATCCCCTTTTTACCCCTCTCTCCCCCCTCGCTTTCTCTAGAGTCTAGACTGTCTAGTCCCCAGAACCCTAGACACCGTGTAGACAACATGGTCAAGAGGATGATGGGACGGATCAGGAGCTAAGCACCATGTCGTTGGCCAAGTGTAGAGCGAGCCGGGAAGCAGGAAGTCAAAGGAGTGGGGAAGCAAAGCAGGGAAGGCAGGAGAAGAATATGGAGCGGTGTGGACGGGCGAGGAGGTCAAAGGGGCGGGGGTTCTTTTTGTTCGCTTGCGGGGTTTTTTCTTCTGTTTTTGCATGCCATTGGCACCGTGGGACGGACGGCCACACGTTTTAGGCGCGCGTCGGATCCATTCCCATCCCACCCTGCGGCTTCGTGCTTCGGGCTTGGCCGCTTGTTTCGTATCCGTCCGTCTCATCTAACCCTTTTTGCCGTTCTCTCGCTCGCTGCGCGGCTCTGCCCTTGTTTGTTTCCTCGCGGAGGGGACACGGAGGCGGAGGGGTGGTCGGCCGCGCCGCGGCGGGGTCAAAATAGAGGGGCCTTGTTTTACTTGGACTTCTGCGTACTTTTTCAGCGACAGCACGCCGAAATTACAAATCTAACTATTTTCCAACCAAATGATCTCTTTTCTAAACTCTCTTCTTGTCTTTTTAAATCTAACACCTCCGTATTTGTAGATTTCATCCACTTCTCACCGCACAAAACACTCTCGTGCCTAGGGAGCGTGGCAACAGACTGGATAGTGCAGGACCAGCAGCTTCCACGCTCGGACAGCGCAGGAAGAGGGTCAGTGCTGCGACGGGGGAGCGCAACAGCTAGGCTGTCGAGGCCAGAGAGCACGGGAGGCAGTCTACCACGAATGGGAGCAGGAGACGCCTTCCGTTGTATGGGCGCGGAAGGTGACACGTATTACCTTTTTGCACTTTCACGGTTGAGAATATGGCTAATTCTGTAAATACGTCCGCGAGAATGCAAGGGTAAATTTGCAAAAGAAAAAAGAGAGAAGAATGGGCGCTAGAGAATGGGATGACTTCTATTTTAACCACCGAAGCATGTTAAGCGATATGCGTCATCTAACACGCTCCACTGTTGTAGTAGATCAACGGCATTGTAGCAGCTCCGTTTATCGCGGCAGGCGGTGAGTCTCAACTTTTTCCCGCAATCTAGACCACGACAGATACTTGCCGGGCTAAGGTATCGCCGTATCTCATCTACCGCGATGGGGCCTTTGAACGTGCTGCGCTGAAGCATGAAGGAATGTGATATAGCATAGGTGACCTAATACAGTAAAAAGCATATTACATGTGTCGTCTATCAGTGCTTTCGTGATTAGAAAGATGACTAGATTTATAATTTTATTACTACAAATATTAAAGATTAAAAAAATATGCACGGGCTAATGGCCAAAGCTTCCAAAACGGAAACGATGTGGCCTCGTGTGGCTCCTGTCATCCTGTGTGGGTTTGTTGGTTTGAGTAGGTGTTGGGCTGTCCCGTGCCAGCCAGTGTGACTACCTGCGTATGGGGTCAAGTGCCAGTGGGGGCTAACAGAGACTAGGGCGGGGCAGCACGCGCAGGCCGTGTGATAAGGATCCGACGGATGACAATCGGTGGGACAATTAAAAGTGGGCGTCGAGAGGAAACCATTGCTTACATAACGAGACACGGGTGTGACGATGAATCTGGGTCCTACCGAAGATGGACCCACCTGTTACTGGGTGTATTGGTGCAAGGTGTTGGTACGTGTCGATTGTAGACCATGAATGGGCAGCGAGAGGATGCGAACGTCATAAATGCTACTGTGGGAGTTGATCGTTTTTGTAGTGTTTTTTACCTTGTTTTTTGTAAATTTAAATTTTTTAACGAAATTATAAATCTAGACCCTATTTTACCGTAGAAGGTGTCATAAACTGATTCTACATTTAGTAAATGGTAGAGACGGTCTCATGTGATAGGGGAGTGCGAAAAACACGTTACACTAGATTTAACAAAAAAAAATTTAAGAGAACGAGCCGATTGACGGGGCTGGTCCGGTGGGATCCGGCGGTGAGGCACGTGTGACGTACGCGCTTTGCACGCATCGTGAAGCGGTAAGAGGACGTGAGCCGTCCTGGTAGGACTGGACAGGATGGGACGGGGTCGTGACTGCTACTGTCCCCTGCTCTGCCTCACAGCCAGCTTGGCGTCATAAATAGCCTGCTCCTAGCCACCAGACGCATGCTCCATTTCGCGGATTTCTTGTGCCATACTGCTACATGTTATAGAGAATAATGTAAAGGCTGGTTTGGCTTGTTTATAATACTTATCGATGTTTGTTTTATTAAATTTTATTAGTATTGATCAAATTTAGTAAGAGTATCTAGTTTGCTACTAAATTTTAGTAAGATTCACTTCTCTTTCGATTCTTTAGTTTATTTTTTTTGTCAATACTTAGTCAAAACATTGATAACCATATTGGTGACCAAATTTTAGTAAAATTTAGTGAGGCACATTTTCATAAAAACAAATAGGGCCTAAGTTCTTCCCTAACCCTTCTCCGTTTCCGTTTAAGTTTTAGGGCCTCACTGACTTGGAAGAAAAACAAAGGAAAAATGCGGGATTTACTGTAGCACCGTTTGATCCATAGAAATAAGGCGAAGGAGAAACACATAAAAAATTTCTTTGCGTATGGTTTTAAAAGAAAAATGTAGGAAAAATTAACATCCACCAAGAGCTTTTTTTTTTCTCACGCATAGGATTGAGACAAAACATGCTACATGTATCACCGAAAGCAAATGAGATTATTATTTACTCCAAAATTTCTATAAAATTTATGTGTCTTCTAATTCTCTAATTCGTGTATAAATTTCTATTATATTCTTACTTTTTTAGAATATGTGAATTAAAGAGGTCCTTAAAATGTCGCGAAGAACAATCTAATTTCCCGATTAATCCACTAAAAGATGAACATGGACAAGCAGTAGATATGGAGTATAGTAACAGAACTAGCATATCGGATAAATAATGGTTGTGCATTCTCTATGAATTTCCTGCAAGATCATCGTATTCTTGTCGGTTGTTTTTTTAGCTTTGTCACTTTTGGTTGACAAAGGATAGAAAACCAAACACACAGCCTAGGTAACGTATCCGGTGTAAATTATTTTTATTGTATAAACTTCGTAAAAATTATATGTATAAGTTTTAATAAATTATCAAAAAATTACCATACATAGAACTAGCATATCGGATAAGTAATGATTTGTGCATTCTCTATGAATTTCCTGCAAGATCATCGTATTCTTGTCGGTTGTTTTTTTAGCTTTGTCGCTTTTGGTTGGCAAATGATAGAAAACCCAACACACAACTTAGGTAACAATCCGGTGTAAACCACCTTTACCTATAAACTTTATGAAAAATCATATGTATAAATTTTGAAAAATTATCAAAAAAATTACCATAAGTGGACGAGGTGAACTTCTACAACTCTATAAAATTTAATGACCAAACTCACTCACATTTAAAAGATATGAAAAAAAATAAAGTCAACTTAAATAGTGATTTTTTCACTGGTCAGCAATATTCAGCCTTGAAAGATTTATTGCCTTGTGCTGTGTAAACCTGATGTTAAATGATGTATAGTCAGGTATTCGCCTTTACCATTTGAGTAGTTGTCTTTAATACTGATAGGGCATGATGGTAGGACAGCAAATAAGAGTATACAAGGTTTCAAATCTTATTTTCGTATGAAATTTTCGAGGTGACCGAAATCAGAAATATCGTCGAGATCTCGAAATTTCTAACAAATCCCGGAAAAAATACAAAAAATAAAATTCAAATCCATTTTTTTTCTAGCAGGAAAAACGAATTTCGGCCGGTATACTCGAAATCTCGGCGAGATTTGCCGAGATTTTGGTGTATTTCCACCGGTCGAAAATTGGGTCAAACAATGACAAAAAGATTTAAAAATTTTCTATAGGGTCCTGACACATCAATGATGTTTCAATAAAAATTTCAGATGATTATGAGGCTTTTAGAATTTTTAAAAATTTGAACATTGCTACTATCGGCAAGTTTGAACCGAATGAAAAATTGAACAAATCACGTTAGAATTTTTTGATTTTTTTTGTGTATAATTATGACATATCAATAATCTCTCCATAAAATGTTCAGATGATGGTGAAGCTCGAGGCATTTTTTAAAATTTAGACAGTGGTGATGTCTGAATGGAAAATGCTTGAAACCATGTTAGAAATTTTTGAAATTTTGTTTAGATGGTCGTGATGCATCATTGATCTTGCCATAAAATTTTTAGATGATTATGAATCCGTAAAGTTAGAAATTTTAGCAGCATTTCGACTGGTATTCAGATTTTAAAGGTCACAATTGGAATCAATCAATGTATATTTACATCACAATTAATAGGCATGCAATAAAATTGATACATACGATAATTTATCACATATACACCACATAATTACCATACAGGAGCACGTGAGGACTACATGTGAAAGCAAGAATGACGCCAGAATGCAACCCTTAGCCCGAAGTAACCCAACCACCTGCAAGAGCCATAATTGAAGAATAAATATGTGGTATGAACATGTATTGCAAAAAGATGTATAAATAAAGGTGTAGGATCATGCAAAGCACGGACAACAATACATTTACGTACTTACGAGTAGTAGTACGACTACGGTGCAAATTCGACCTCCTCGTTATCGACAATGACATCGTGATACCTCCTCTCGTGCAGTTGCTTGTATTCTTTCCAGGTCATGTCCCGCGGTAGGTAGGCAGACTTCTAATGTTCAGAATGAGCTATCTAACCAGTCTAATTCTCTGACTTTTGAAGTACCTGACAGATGTGTCTCGTGCGTACGAATCGGTGTATGAATCAGTGTAGTCAAACAGCCAAGAGATGCTCAATCCGTCATAACTCGATCCGTACCCACCCTGATCCCCATCCTAGTGCATCGAATTGTATGCACTATGCTCAGTTGAGAAAGCCCAAATGGCTGGAAGATTGGCTGCTGCACCATAAACCTGCGTCATCCTGGGGCTGTGCTGCCTATCGCCCACCCCTACCACTCGACGCGCCCTTTCCCGTACTACGGGTCTGCCTCTGTAAGCCTCTCCTCGGGGTGCTACCCCCTGAGATCCTCCTGGTGATTGTGGCTGTGAACGGGTCTGGAGAGAGTAGCGGCCAGTGTCCGTCTCGTGTCGATTTGGACCTCTCGAATATTTTGCTGAGAGTGGACTGGACCGAGTGCCTCGCTCCATCACTCCTAGACCCGAATCTGGGGTCAAAACTTGGCTCCTGAGGAAGGTCTCTTCTTTGGAGACCCTTATGATCATCTTGAGTTGCTCTTGCTCGGTATGGTACTCTGTGGCCAAGTTTGCCTAGTCATCGCATGCCTCCTCCTTACGGAGGCGCACCACTTCCTTATCCTTCTTCTCCCAACCTCTACGGAGGTCCGCGAGCATGGTCGCCTAACCACTTTAGGCATGCCTGGGCAAGCTTTCACATTGCCGTCGCGGCCAGTCAGATGTTCCTTCAAACGGATCGCCCATCCACCCTTCATAACATACCTACAGTAGTTGCACTTCGACCCTTGGTCGATGCGCTCCCCGTGCTTCCATACGGTACCCATATGATCTACCATCATGAGAACCTACGGGAGGTGGAAACAAGATGCCAATCATAATGGTACTACGACACGAGAGAATAATCAAATACAACCACAACATTCTTTGGTTTCAAGCCAACAAAAAAAAAGGTGGCAGCAGCCATAATCCTTTGATCTTGAAAGTCAAAGGCACTACACTAAGCTAAGAACTAAATGAACTAAAAGGTGGTAGCAGACAATGAACTAGTACAAAAAAATCACTTCAAATCCGGAAACTAAAATGCTCATTTAGTCTAAAAATGGTGAAATCTCGGGTCTAATCACCGAGATTTCGTTACAAAAAAAATTCGTTGCGCTACAAGCCGAGATTTCGGCTAATTTCACATGAGATTTCGCTAAACTAAGCCTAGATCTCGCCAAAGCTAACCAAGATTATCTTTTTTTGGCCGGAGACGACCGGATCCTCGCCGGAGATGACTAGGTTCATTCCGCCACCGAGGGCTTATTTCCCTGAGCTGAGTTCACAGACCAGAAGTGGAGTGAGTGCACTATGAGCCTGTGAGGAGGAGGGATCGGTTCCTTTTGTTAGATCTGAGACCGATGCTACAAAACTTTTACAGCCTCCAGCACGTCAGGCAACACAGCTCGGCTCAGTTGGTTTAAGCGTGACGAATAAGGCTCTGAGCCTTTTCCAGGGCGTGGGTTGGAATCCCACGCCCAATATCAAAATTTTCACTTTTTTCCACATGTATTTCCTGATAGATGATTTATAAATACTCTAGAAAAAATTTGAACTCAAATCTGGCCGGAAATCTATTCAATCCAGTTAAAAAAGTGTTAAAACCGTCCCGAAAGAATGAACGAGATCTCGGTCGGATTCCCCAAAATCTTGCGAAAATACTGTAGCAGTTTGATTTTTTTTTTTGAAAATTTTCTAATCCGGACAGGAAATTGAAAACCATCCACGTCCGAAATCCAAGATCTCGCAAAATTTCACCGATATTTTAATCCTTGGGAGTATACAACTATTCTCTAATGTTGAAGACGCGCTGACATACAAGCATTGAAAAGGGGCTGATCGTTTCACTTTGGGCTTATTTGGAATGCAGTATTTTTATCTCTAATGTTGAAGTGCGCTGACATACAAAGCATTGAGAAGAGGTTGATCGTTTCACTTTGGGCTTGTTTGGAATACAGTACTTTTGTGGGAAACAACTTAATTTTAATTATTTCCAAGACCCGTAGAAAATTCTTGCCTTTTAAATAGGCGATCAACACTCGAGTAAAAAAAACGTCACCGAGTCCACTGAGTCACAAAATGTTAGACGAGAGCTATTCTAACGAGAGATACAAGTACTCTTGAATAAAGGTCATGTTTGGTATAGCTGTTAGCATTTCTAATAAATAGTTTTTGGTTAGATTGTATGGTTGAAGAGCTGAACGGCTGAATACCTGGGCTGGAGATATTTGTTGTTTGTCGGTCTGATTTTAGGTATAAGGGGTTCTGATCGAGAATAAGAGTGAGAAGGGTGGGTTTGAGATTTTATACCTGATTCGAGAGGGTAATTTTGTTCAATTTTAGTAACAAAGTTATAACCTTAATCTCACCAAAACCGTGGGAAGCTACCTAGGTCAACTTTTGGCTTTTAGTTTCTTCTAGCATAAATGGGCTTCTGGATTTTGGCTTTCGTCTATAAATAATCTGTCCGTTTAGAACAACTTTCGGCTTCCAGATTGAAACAAAATTGAAGGTGAATCCGTTCTAAAGAGGATCAAAATCAAGTCTAGAAGAATCAGGGCAACTGCTAGCCTTTTTTATTTGCGCTCAATACAACAACCCCCTTTCATGAAACAGTATCCACAGAAAAAAAAAAAGATAACTGTAGTTCTTCCCGTGAGGATAGCTGTGAACTGCAATAGCTGTACTGAAGACGTGCAGACCGAAACGTATCGATAGGGTTGTAAAATAAAAGGGCAAAGGCTGGCTACCTCTTTGAGTTTGACCGCTCTAGGTTTATTTGAGCTCACTCGAGTTTCAAATGAGTAAAGCTTGGGTTGATCTTAAACTCACGAGTTTCAACAGAGTTGAACTTCATAAATTTACTATATTTTATGGATCACTTGTTGAATTTCTATATGTTTAAGTTCTTTTATTGTTAAAAACTAGTACATATCGAATTGTTAACTGTTAACAAGCTTATTTAAACTGAGCCTGAGTCTACTTAAGTTTGAATTGAGACGAGCTTAAATCCAGATCAAGACTCAAACCCCAACCAGCTCTACCAGTCGGCGCTTTTTTTTCCCTGCTCCGATTCCAGCAAGGTTGGAGCTCACGAGCTCATCACCGCAGATACTCGAGGTCGTTGGGTCGCTGAGGTTAAAAACTACTCCCTCAGTTCTGGAAAGTAAGGGGAGGAAATTTTAGAACATATTATGGTTTCTGTCAAAAGACTCAAATGCCCCTATTTAATACTGTGTCTCTATTGATTGGCAGCATACATGTATTAATTAATCACGATTATAGGGAATGACCTGCTACGTTTTTGTTTTGGAATATGTGTGGTCGCATGTATCTGCGTGCATCTGCATGCATGGGCACAATTTGAGGACACAATTTAAGGGGGGAGAGCTCTCAATCCCTAATATTAGAGTACACAATTTGAACGCTTCTCTCCCTTACTTTTAAAGACGGAGGGAGTAGAAAATAACACTGGCCGGTTTGGAACATGTTAATATAAACAAAGCGAAAATAAAAACATGTAAATAAAATTCCATGTCCCTAAAAGTCTTGCAAGAATGAAATATTGTAGTGATCAGAAGTTTTAGTGTAAGAACTCTGCTAGCAGGAGGTTCCACAAAGAACAGTGCAACATTGCACCAGGATCGATAACAATCGCAGGATCTTTAAAAAAATCGATTTTCCAATTATGCCCTTACCACTCGATAGGAACTGAACCAGGGCAGCATTGCATCAGGGATACGACTAATCCTTAATTTTCCTTTAAAAAAGAGAGCACCAACAGCCATGAACAAGTACTCATGTTAGTATTTTACGGTGTGTTTAGTTGCTTGTACTAAGTAGTACATGTATGAGATGATTCAACAAAAAAGTCATTAATGTGTTTGGTTGATTGAATGAAATCATCTCGTCCTAAATGGTGGGATGCAATTTTGAGGAATATTCTTTGTAGATGCTGAACCATTTTATCCACTAAAAACAATAGAATCAAATGGTACACGACCATCCCACCCTATTCAACCTCATTCCACCAACTAAACACACCCTTAGTAAGCCCGTTTAAAACGTATGAATTCTAAAAAAAATTTACATAAATTTATCAAAAGCAGTTTAATTTTTGCAGAAAACGAAAAAAAAATTCAGCTTCCATACGGCCAGACGATTCTCTGACTTTGACTTGCCATTATTTGTTTCATGCCACTCGTCTCCATCACTGCCACCTTTCCAGTTTAGTTACATTTATCTCCGTGTCCTCGTTAATCAATCATGAGATAAATAATCATTGCCACGTGCCACCCCACACGGCTGCAGTTAGTTCTAGTTTAGTTTCCCAGCTCAAGCCTGCAGCGAACCATGTCCGGGCCGGTACGCTGTAAATGCGTCCATGCAGATAGATGCAGCAGCCTAGCAGGCCCTGCCTCGTCAGGACAGGCAGGTCCAATGGAAGGGGTCGGTTTCCGATTGCGCGCGAGATGCGGAAGCCGGGACACCATCACAATTCACAAAAACTGCGCCCATTCGCCCTTTTCGCAAGGGTCGTTTTTTTTGCCTGGTCCCCACGGTATATAAAATCTACGAAAATCACTCAATTTTCGTGATTTTTGATTGTATCGGTGTGGTTCGGCTTCTAAAATCGCTCGATAGACCGATCTAATTCATAAATTCGAAAAAAATTGTCTGACGTAAACCGGCCAAAAATCGTTCAAAAAAATCGACTGCAAAAAAAGTTCAGTTAGTCCGTCGATTTTCCATGAAAACGCCCGATTTTTGAATTTTTTTTTTCAAAAAATTGATTTTCAAACTCTACGATTTTCGACCGATTTTTGGCTCGATATTTCCGATTTTCGAATTTCGTCTGATTTTTTTCGTACCGATTTTGTTAACCCAGCCAGTCCCTGTGCTCACAGCAGCACGATGACCTTTTGCCCATTCTGTCAACGTGAAACCGAGCCTGCCACACATCTGTTACGCAGCCTACGCTTCAACGGACGCAGATGTGTTTACTAGGGATTAATTTCTTATATGTTACTGAAATTTAGAAAAATTTTCGAATATGTCACTGACACGTAGATCTAGTGAGACTGAGACACTGTCAGTAGCATATAAGTAATTGACCTGTTTATTAGACTTCAGAGCATCTTGGGACACATTTCACATGATTTTGAAATGCTGATGGAATTTCTAGAAATTTCATGTGTTATGTATAGGATCTAAAGATTTCAGTTTATATGTGCTGCCGTGCATCAATACATGCGTGGGATCAGAGTTACTAGCGACGATAATACATGCGTGGGATCAGAGTTACTAGCGACGAATAAGGCAAGTTGGATAATGCGTTTGTTGCGAGTTTTCCTTGTGAGAGACACGACGTGACAATGTGTGAAAGGAAACTACGGGGTATGGTTCTCTCTTTCGGTCACGAGGCATCGCCTTCTCGACTAGCCAAATTTTCCTTCTCTCTCTTTCTGGTGCCTTCTCATCGCTATCTCTGTGCAGCAGCTATGTAGCCCCAGATATTAGGATCATGTCTAGCTATGAATAATTGTATTTCTTTTTATCACAAATACATATTATTTTAGGATATACGCAGCTAAATTTTTCAAAATTTGAATATCGATATCTTTCTAAATATTTAGATTAGATACATGAAGATCATATGTATAGATTGTCTCAAAAAAAATACTTTCATAATATTATAATTTTATTGGATTTTATAAATATATTATAATATTATTAGTAGTTGAAGTTGCATTTTGATGACCATATTGATGTCCAAAACAACATGTATTTGTGACAAAAGAGAGTAGATCAGTTTTTTGTTAGGGGTTTCTCCATTTCTTATATGTTAGAAATTCAAAGTAGTTAGTACTTCCCCGTTCAAATTTATAAGGCTTATTTTTTGAATGATCTTGTCTATAAATACAAGGCATATTTCATATTCCAATGCAAAATTAGTGTGTTGTTCCCTATATATCTATAATAAATATATATCTTTACTTCATATTCTCTACAGTCATGCATTGAATATAGTGCTTAGTGATAATAATTATGAAAAATCTAGTTATCTTCAATATCTTCTTGGTTTGTGTGCAAAGAAAAAATACGCCATATAAACTTGGACGGACGGAGTATTAAGTTTCATGGTTGTGAAACATCTATTTTCAGCATTGACGTGCGTTCAACATCGGCCAATTGAAAACTGAAAGAAAACCATTCAATTATTCATCCATAAACTTGGTCAGTAGCGTTAATTAATTACTCATCAATAGGGCAAAACATTATGAACATCACGCAAATAAAAAAAAACATCAGTACGTCACTGACAAGTAGCTCCTTTCTCTAGGACTCACCTTTCATATCCACATTAGCTGTTATTTTCCAATTTTCATATATTTGTGATGTAGTTGGAAAAAAAAAATCTTATGCGACGATCTAAATGGTCCAAAAGGCCTTGCTTCAAATCCTTAACGCTTACGTACATTGGCATCTAGATAAGTTAAGCGGAACTGTTCAAAGAACGTCGATTTTTCTGAGTTTTGAGAAGAAAGTCCGTGCTCTCCCTATCATTCAATGTGTACACAGACTGTGGTGTTGCACAGCAAGTCCAATGATGCGAACTGGCCACTTCAATGAGATAGGGACCAATGTTTCGTCATGCAAGGGTCTACACGAGCAAACTTCAAAAACTTTTGACAAACTTGACAAATCATGGGAAAGAGTTGTACCAGAAATTCTATAAGCAGAGGATGAAGAAAGTCCAGGCAACACATGGATAGCGAAATGCTCCTTTGGACTAGTCAGATGCCATTCCCAAAAGTGAGGATAACGGTTTTCTTCTCTCCCTGCAAGCAAGACGAGATGAGATCACCACTTCTCAGTAAATGGACTTTATTGAATTCTTCCTTAGCCTTAGATGTCCTTCCTATGGTAGATTCTCAAACAGGAGACAGATAGAATTTCCATGCATGTGTTCTTTCTCCCCTGGGGATTTTAGTTCCATTTCCCTGCTAATATAAAGGGATTAGTTCCAATCCTCACCTATCCAAATAAACCCTATGATAGTTCTAATCCCTCGCAACAGCATACAGACGTATGATGTGTGCATTTTACTCTCCTTAAACCCGTGAAGTTCAGATCAGCACAGCATGGTATCTTTTGGAGGAAAACATCACTATGATAAAAGCATGTAGTAAGTAAAGTCCAAGCTATGTATTTGTTCCAATCACAAATACATATCGTTTTGTGATTCATACACTCAAACTTTTGAAACTTTGACTATCGATAAATTTTAAATATTTAGATTGAATAAATGATAGTCATATAATAGATTTGTCTTGAAAAGAACTTTCATAATATTATAAATTTATTTGGTTTGGAATAAGACATAGTTTTTGGCATATTTTGTAAATACCTTTGATTGGCCCATAAAAAAGAGTATGTATAAAAAGTATACATACCACGCCCAAAAAAGTGTACATAACAACTAGATGGTCTTATAGACTCTTATACTATACTATACACTCTCTGTTGCGCAAGATACTTTCTATGTTGTTACACAGTGAGTAACTACTGTTAGTAGAAAAGGCTTAAATATATTATAATAAAAAGTGTTAGTTAAAATTGTGTCTTAGGAGATTACGATCGATATCTAAAACAACATGTATTTACAACATGAGTATAATTTGAGTGAAAATGCCATATTATGTCCTTCCAAAATTATGGGTGTCCATGTTGCGTCGCATTTATGTCGTTTTGGACTGAGGCCGCGCCAAGAGTACCGATTCCTTTCGTCATCCTCCGCAGTGAATCGAATGAATAGCAGTACCGAACTTGCACGCCGGCCCGGTTAGTGGCGGGCGTGACACGCGGTCGAACGGCCGGCGAGATGCTGTGGGTACGCGAGCACTCGTGGATACTGCCGTGGCCCGTGGGTATGGTAGAGCGTTCGCGGCACCACTGGCTAGCTCGCTAGGCGCGCCCAAGACATGGCTCGACGCCTGGCCGTTCGGCGAGACAACTCCCGAGAGTAGCGACGTCGCGTAGCCAGCACGCGGCCCGCGCATACTTGGCTCCCGGCGGCACGGCACGGGCACGCGATCGGATACGCGCGCCTGCCGTTTTGTTAGTTCGGAGGGAGAGAGGCTGCGTTGGCCGGATTGGACAGTTCACGGTGGGCCGGCTTGACACTGTCGAGATGGGAGGCGCCGCTGCAGTCTGACCCACGTCTGTGGAAGGACGTGGTCTTCAATGGAGTAGGCTGCTATACTATACAATCTGCTGGACTACTGAGGTAAAAAAGGGTAAAATAGGCCGCAAAAAGGTAAAAAAAAGGGTTAGCGTACCCAATTATTCAAAGCCCAAGTTTTCACGGCTGCTGGTTTGTTGGGCTAACAAGGCCCGGCCAAACTGGAAGATTTCTGCTAGAGCCGTAACGGGCCGGTCCAATATTTCCAACCTTTCATTTTTTCCCTTCTGGTAGCGATCAAAGTCGGTAGTCGGTACACTAATGGCCTGTCACGACGTGTGGCACCCTAGAGCGCCCCATCGAGCCCTGCTTTTTTTTAAAAGAAAAGGAAAAACGGGCTGCCACTTTTCCGAGGGCTTTTAACGCTCACACATAGAGGTGGGCACTCGGGTCGAACTCTTTTGGGTCGACTCGAGGCATAACGTCACGACCCGGTATGAATCTGACCCGGCACGACACTGTAGCATGGGCCGTGGGTTTGAGAATCGGGCACGATGGGCGGCACAACTCGACACGATATTGTAGAATGGGTCGTACCGAGCCCGATGACCCAGGACGTAAGGAAGAAGCCTTGCATGAAGGTCACCGACTCACAGAGCATGATCGCCATAGATGTACCCAGTAGCACGAACGCCACCCTTATCGTCGACACCTGAGAGAGACGGACAAAACGGGAGAGAGAGCTGAGAGATTGAGAGACGGTGTAAGAAGTTGCTCTCTCTTGCTCGTCCCTCTCAATCTCTATCTGCTCTCTCTCTCACCTGTCTATCTCAATCTCCCTCTCAATCTCTCTCGCCTGTCTCGCTCACTCTCTTTCTCGTCCATTGCCCCCTCTCTCGCCCGCGTTGAGCACATATCCCTCGCTCTATGTAACTGTTCAAGAATAAATAAATTTTAGTTCTTTTTCTCATAATATTTGCACTACTACCTCAACTCCATGTGTCTTCGGCTACTTTCCTCTCGTTGCAATAGTGCAAATGGGTCGTCTGGCAAGCACGACGCAAGCAGCACTGGCGCAAATAGACCGTGCTGGGCTCATCAAGACGAATGGGCGGGCGGCAAGCCGCAATGGCCGTCACGACCAACACGATTGAGCATCGGCACAATGGACCCATGCTTGGACCGACCCTACCAAAGACGACGCCCACTTCTACCCACACACCACGATACACCGATACACCCTCTAAGCATACGTCTCAAAAGACTGATATTTGTGCATAGTTTTTGTGACCCAACAAAAATTATACTAAAATGCACTTAGGTATACGTAATAGCTAGGTACAAAAATTTTAATCTTAGTGGTGGATACAAGCACATACAACCAGGGTTCACAAAACCGTTTTTGAAAAAATCGTTCGAAATTCAAAATTCAGAAATATCCACTCGAAAATCATTCGAAAATCGTCAGAAACCTTAGTGTTACGAAAAAAAATTTAAAAAAAAATCAAGAATCAGTATCAACCAATTGAATGTTCCTCAGAGCGGTTTTTGAGCGATTTTCGATCGATTTCTTGGAAAATCGAGCGATTTATGTCGCATAGTTTTTTTTTCCGATTTATCGACCGGTTTTAAATCTCAAACCGTAGCTATGATCGAAAAACACAGTTTTCGATTAGTTTTCGTCGGTTTTTCAATCCCTACCGACAACTCCCCCACAAAATCATCCACAACTCCACCGCAAAGGATTTCAACTACACGGAGGCGGGAGCCGATATCACAACCAGCTAACACTGTTTGCCCTTTGTCTTCAAGTGCCTGGCTACCAATCTATTGGGCTATCTGGGATGGCCTCAAAGTGACATGTGCTCACCAATCTATAAAAGGCAACTAGTTAGTTAGGATCCGTACGTGACCTTTTAATTTTAAATAAAAAATATTTTAACTCAATATTAACAAAGATATAGTTTTTTTCTTCTAAAAAATATTATTTTCCATTTTTTAAAAAACAAATATATATATATAAATAATGTAGCTATTAAAATGTAGAAACTACAGTGATATGAGGCGCGTGGCAATAGGCGGCAAGGGCACACAAACATCCCTAACAATAGAGAATTACTAGGTAAGTGACCGCGACGTGTCACGCTGCACCGTCGCTACCCACGCGAGCAAATCGACAAAAAGCCACCTTCTGTGCTCTGAGAGCTCGGTAAGTCGCCTGCCGTGCCAAGATTCTTGCTGAGCTTCCTTTCCTCGACAGGAATCAATATACTAATTAATCACTAATTTCATTGTACTACTTAATTAAATCACTAATTAATCAAATATCTTATTTAATCTCTTGATTAAATACTCAACCGTAGGTCCTTCTGAGCCACTGGCCTTGGTAGGTGGCTGTTGAGAGGGAAGGCTTCCCGTCGAGTTCTCCTGACATGGCAGGTAACTGTTGTTTATCGTGCCTTTTGAGGTTATCAAGAAAACTAGTTTCATAGATTCGAACGAAAGAGACAAAATTCGTTAAAAAAAAATTAGGAGACTAAAAAAACAACGGATTTTGGTTCTACGGTTTAGGGATAAGGAGCACTAAAAAAAAAGGAAGCTACGTTGATCTCCTCCGTGGGAACCATCTCCATTCCTGGCATATCTGGGGTGGGTGGGGGTGGGGGTGGGGGGGGGGGGAGATGACGACAGGCGTGGCGCTCGTGGCCGTCGGCGGAGGTGGTGACGCACGTTCGGAACAGGCGCTGGCGTGGTCCCAACTGGAGCAGCGACGAGCTCATGGTCCTCTCTGGTGGGCAGCGAGGAGCAGCTTTCCACGCGTGCGAGCTCGGGTTAGGTGGCCACGGCCTGCTGGCTGCTTTGCTGCTCGGGGGTCATGCACCTTTCGAGGATCGCAAGGGGGCTTGTTGGAGTTAATCGGCCGGCATGTCGCATGAGTTCAAGCAGCAAGTAAAGTCTCGGGCCATGATAAAAGCAGATAGGTTTGCATGCATACATGGTAAAGAGGAACGCATCGCTTTGTCTAGGTCATCTGATCTTATTTTTTACAAATCTAACTCTCTCACTACATGTTATCAAACTTGATCCCCTACCACGTGCGCCTGGGAGCAGCCGGCCGACCGCAGGAGCGTGTGGACAGGCGCTGCTATTGTAGCCGGTAGCGCGGAAGCTCGCCTGTCACGGTGGCCATCGCTGCTCCTGCAAGCTGCCGTGGCACCGACAAACTTCCGCGCTCACCGGGTACGGTAGGGGGTAGGGAGGGGCTAAATTTGCAAATGCGTGTGGAAAGAGCTAGATTTGTAAAAAATAAGATTGATGGGCTAGATAAGCAATCAATTCGGTGTGGAGCAGGGTTCTCAATTGCAGTAAACCGAGCACGGTTTACCGTGAAAACTGCCCATACCGAGCCGGCTCGGTAATGAAAACCGAACGGTTTATCGCGTGAATTCAAATTTAAATTCAAAAAAATCAAAAAATTTGAAATTTTTTTCCTAAAATTAGTATTAATTCCTATGTTACCTATGGTGCGAATGTTTTTCGAAAAAATGATGTTTTGAGACATTTTGGAGCCATTAGAAATGTTAAATATAGAAAAATCAACGCACAAGGTATAATGGCATATAAATTTCTTCTTGTAGAAGCAACTCTTCATATAATAGTGATGTAGGATGCAACAATGAGCTCTTTATTCTTACATAATATTAGAGTAAAGAATTAAGTACTAAAATATGTAATAAAGCATATTAGGTTTCATCTAGATTTGTTTGTCGTTAGAATCAGAAAAAACGTGAATTGAAGTATAGAAACCATTTATGTAGTATCATATATGGTTAATGATAATTTTCTTGTCATCTGTCCTTATTTCCATTCTTTTCGAATGTTTCACCTAAGTATTTACATACTTGACGAATGTAGTCATTGCAGTTGAAAGTGTTAAGGAAGCGCTGAAGTTCCTGAACACAATAAATTCATAGATTTATATAGTTTATATCAGTTTTATTTTACTAGAATGAACTTGCTTCATTAAGTGATTGTGAGGTGCTCGAGACTTCAAGTATGTGAAGTAGCAATATTGACTTCAACATATTGCAACTTGATATTATACTAACAGAGTGTCCATGTAGGTCCAACATGGCATTTGTGTGGGAAGGACGACGAAGATATGCCGACCTTACAACTTCAAATGAAAGGTATCTAAATTTGAATGGTATTGATATTTGAATGTTATTGACACGTAAATGGTAGTGAAATTGCGAATGATTTTGCTATGTGGTTATGTAAATATCTATTTTTGCACTTATGTGATTGTAATATTGCAATGAAAGATTATTTATTGACATATTATTGCTAAATACCTAATTTATAACTTTTAATTGTCTAAAATATAGCAAAGAGCATGTCGAATTTTTTCCAAATTTAGGAGAGATCATTCTGGAATTTTTTTCGTGTTTTCACATACCTTATTTATATATTTATTATATTTTTACTCAATTTTAGCTTTCTCTGTATTTTTACAAATTTTACAATATTTTTTTGAAATTTTTCCCATTTTTTTTTCAAATTGTTTATCTAATTTTTCAACCTCAGGCGGTTTTCTTCAAAAACCGCTCGGTTTTCTTTAAAAAAACCGAGCGTTTTTTCGTCAAAAACCGCGGTTTTCGCGAGTTGGTTTCACTAGATTTCAAACTTTTTGAATTTATAAACCGTTCGGTTTTTTGTGGTTTTCGAACGATTTTTCGCGAAAACTGCTACCGCGGAGCTAGCGGTTTTCGCCTTCGAAACGAAATTGTGAACCCTGGTGTGGAGTACGCTAGCCAAAGTATGGTCTACTATATTTGTCCGATGCGCATGGCCGTGGGGTCAATACTTATATGTTAATTAGCTAGTGCTAAAGCAATTAAGAACACTGTTTGAGAGATGATATGGCCTAACGTACATGCTTTTGATTAATGTGTTGATAATACAACTAGGGGTGAAAACGGATCGAGTACGGGCGGATATTGTTTTTCTCGTATTCTAATCCATATTTTTTTCGGATTCGGAACCGGATACGGATTCGGGTTATTCGGGATACGGATACGGGAGTGATATGTGACGGATTCGGGTCAAAAACAGATAAAGATATACAGATAATGCACGCATATATAGAGTAATATATATTGAATTAAAACCATATGAGTACATGACTATAGTAACAAATTATATATCAATTAAATTCAACAAACATTGTAGAAAGAATATACTATTTGAGGATCAATAGAACCAACTAATTGTTAATATAAATGGGTTGATATGAAAAAAAATGATGAAAATGGGCTGACCTTGCTGATATCCGAATAAGAAAAATTCGGATATCCGAATAGAAAAAATCCGAATATCTGGATCTTGTCCCGTATTTACCGGATATTGGATGCTCCGGATCCGATCCCGAATCCGGATCAAGTCGCGAATCCGACCGGATAGTAAAATCCGGTCCCGACCGGATCTAATCCCGGATCGAGTAGGAGATATCCGACCCGTTTTCATCCCTAAATACAACATGCATCCAACTGTTGCACGACCATGTTTAGCTTCATTAAATTAGTTGTGCCATATATTCAGATAAGCTAGTTAGGAAACTAATGTTGCTAGACTAGCTAAACGTGACTAGTTGTTCAAAAATATAATACTTGTATGTAGATTTAATAAGATTTTTTCCTACTATATCCCTATTTATTCTCTCTCAACTATATGCATTTATTCATGACCACTAGATACAAAATACTATCTCTCATCTTCCAAAACAATTAAGTGGATTATCTAAGTCATTTTCACTCATACATTTCTCAATTTCACCCTAATTTTAATCTTTGTGTAAAGTCAAAATAGCTTAAGGGAGGGAGTATCACTTTTATATGCATGTATGGTTCATGTATGATCCCATGGCGTCAGGATAACACGCTAATTCATCACTTGGTGACATTCTGGTGTAGCAGCCAATGATCGATGTTGACGGACCCGGCGAGTAATTACGGGGAGCTCCTAATCAGATAACGAAGGCAAGCTGCTTTTTCATCTTATTTGTGCACTTTAATTTAACTGCATTTACATTACAGTGTTATTTAACATCCCAATATATATGGTTTTTGAGGTTGCATCTGTATTCTGTTCTGCGTTATCATGATCAGTTCAAATCCATCAAATTGCATTGTGAGTAGGATTTGCCGGTGATTGGCACACGCATGAGCGTGACACGTGTGGCTAATCAAAAGATGGTATAGACAGAGTTATTCAATTGCTATTATTGCATTATTCTCCGTGTGCTATGCAATGGTCGGTTGTTAATTTACTTCTTTTATGAATTATTGCTCCGTGGTTGTAGCATTTGCATTGCAAGCATACTTTAAGCGCATAAGTAATTACTTAGGGCGTGCTTGGATGAAAAGTTTTAGGCCCAAAACTGGTGTAAAATACCGGCCCTTATATTTTTTTCGGATTGGACTACAATAAGCTCCTTGGATGGGCCGTTAACCCAATAACATTATCCTTGGTTTGGGCCTATACAACCGGATAAATAAAGTCTCCTGCAGATGCGATATCTTTTTTTCGACAAATATCATCGTCTTGCCCTCTCCTCGTGGCTTGCTACTCGCGACTTGTGACTCGGGGTTGCGTCCTGGAACCCTAGGCCCGAGGGCGAGCGGCGGCGACCCCTTCGTTGGCGGCGGCGATAGCGAGCCCTTCACTGACGGTTGCGGCAATTCCATCACCGACGGCGATGAGCTTTTGAACCCTAGACAACGGCGTCGTGCCCATCAGCGACGGCGCGCGCACCACTGGCAATGGCAGGAGCAACGGGTCTTCGGACGGCATCGGCGCCTATGTCTGGGCAAGGCGGACAGGAGCTTGAAGAACGACCACCTGGAGAAGCTCAAGCCTCAAGGTGTGTGTGGATCTGAGGTATGTTTCTCCCTGCTTGGTAGATTTGCTTTGCTGCTCCCACGCCTATCACTTGATAGAGCTCAACTGCTCAAGTGGTGCGTGGATCAAGTGACTGGTTCTTGATTTCTCTTGATTGTTGTAAGTAACTGAACAAGCTATTGATTTGTTTTGCTGCTCAGTTCATTCATGGATTGTTTTTGAACATTTTTGATGTTTTGATCTTAAATGTTGATGCATAATGAAATGGGTGCACTAATGCTGATGAATTGATAAGGAAGTCTTGTTATTCAGTTAATCGTCTTCTTCTTCTTCTTCTTCTTCTTTTTGAAAGTGGCACTTGTTAATTACACGTGATTTGATTTCACAGGAATACAAGGGGCAAGGGGCGCTTGTTCTTCTCCAAACAGATGACATACGGGGGTTTCGATTTCGCTGGTAATTTTGGGTAACGAAAAATTACAGGTGTTTTTCTATTACAAGTGAAATAATTTTCGGGGCTCCCAAGCAAGCCCTTATTGGGATCCAGTTTGGAATACACTGTCTCATCAAATCAGTATTTATCACAGAGTAGTTCGAGTTTAGCCTGTAGGGGACAACTTCATGGGTACCTCGTTATGTTGGGAGATAATACTTTTCTCCGGAGCTTTGGGAGTGTCCTCTTCTCCGAGGGAAATGCTGGTCAGTGCAGCAGTATTTGGATATGGATATATACGGTCTGTTTGGTTTGATGATAAATTTGTCTTACTCAACCTTACTAAAATTTGGTATTACCAAATTTTGGTCACCAAATTAGCTGCCAATGTTTTGGTCAAAGATTGACAAGAAAATGAACTAGAGAACCAAGAGAGAATGAAATCTTGCTAAAATTTGTTAGTTTGGTCAATGTTATCAAAATTTAATAAGGCAAATATTAATAGCTATTGAAAGTAAACCAAACAGACCCGTAATTAGTACCACACAAGTTATTTTACTGGACAACATAACTCTGCAGAGTAATCTACAAATATAACGCATGGCGTGCATTTATGCGTGTGAGCATCACATCTTACTTTTCTTCCGTTACTAATGTTTTATTTATTTACTTTTCGTATATCTACACTATTAAAGCACCTGGGATTGACAAGCCCTCCGAACCCTCCCCAGTCTTCGATTTTTTTGGCGAAAAAGCCCTTAGGGTTCTACGAAATTACGAAAAGGTCTTGTTCCAGTGATTTTACATGAAGGTCCTCGGGGTTCCTGGATTTTACAAAAGGGCCTGCACCGGCGTTTTTCCATAAACACCTCGGTGTTATGGAGATTTAGGCAGAGGCCCTACACGAATTTACACGGAGACCCCCGGGTTCCAATAATTTACGGAGGGGTCCTATGCCAGCAATTTTGCACGAAGGGTCCTGTGCCGTGATTATTACGAAGCCCTTGGGGTTCCTATGTGATTTTGCACGAAGGTCCTCAGGGTTCTAAAAATTTACAGAGGTGTCCTATGTCGGCAATTTTACACAAAAGCCCTTAGGATTACAGAAATTTACGAAAAAATCTGCACCATCAGTTTCAACAAAACAAACCGGTGTGGGTAGCGTGCAATCCCAAGTTCCCAACCTAGTTATCATTATGCGTTCTATTTTATTGTTTGATCTTACCGAGTATGTTAAAGCATACTCACATGCTTGCTTGTGATGATTTGCGCAGCGGGAGCCTGGTGGTGTGACGTCATGTTGACGATAACATGTTTATAAGAGCCGGACCAATATAACTCCAACCATAGGTGTATTCAAGTTTTTCGTTTTTACTGTGATATACCACTGTTGGGTTTTTGTGTAGCCTTACGTCCTTACCATACTTGTGGACTGAGCCCCACATTTGTGTGGCGGTTCTTACTCCTGTGCCATGTTATAGGACGTGACAGCGTCTGAAAAAAACAAAAATAAGGAAAATAAGAGGCGTGACTGGTGGAACTGCGTGCAGACACGTCTCTAATGAGCTAGGATGGTTTGAAGTCCCGATTGTTGCGGTTTAATAATTTGAGAGCATCCTTACTATTTTTTTTGATGGGTATTTTCTCTTGTTGTGAAATATGGTAGCTAGCATCTTCATTCCCCACTTGCCTTCCCTCTCAAATGCTATCTCGTCGCGACACTTCGGCATCCCCTTTCCTTTCCCATTCCGTTGCTCTCAAACTCAAGTTCCTATTTTCAAAATTTTCCCTATTTTTTAATATGAATTATTTTTTTTAACCATTTTCAAAAGTTTTTCAGCATGAAATTTTTTTGAATGAAATTTTTTTAATAATTTTTTTCAAACGAGAAGTTTTTGAAATTTACCATTATGAAATTTTTCCACCTAAAGTTCCCCAGTTGGAAGTTCCTGATTTGAATTTTCTTGAGTTGAAATAGAATATCAGGCATACTAGCGACACTTACCTCTAAGCCATGCGGGAGCCCGAGCAAAGTAGCCACTGATGCCGTGCACGCCATGTGAACACGCAGGCTGTCATCGCTGAGACCACCGAGAACGGTGGAGGGATGAGGCACCGCCGTCACTGTGGACTACGTGTGAGTTGGGCCGCCGAGGCTGGAGACAATGGGGGAAGAGCGAACATTAGAAATAGAGAAACCACTTGGTACATCTATGGTTGATAGAACATTAGATATCGAGAAAGATCCATACGGTCTTAGATGAGAAGATGAGGATGTGTTAGGTCAGAGACTCAATATTTGAGTGCAATATGTGCACTTCTATACCTTGTCAATTTTACCAGACCAATATTGTTTTTGTAGCGAATTGTTTGTCAAGATATTTGTTTGAGCTCACAAAGAGGCATTGGACTAGAATTAAACACATTATGAGGTATGTACTTCTATATCTTGCAAATTTTACCAGGCATGTCATTGCTTTTGCAGTGAATTATTTGTCAAGATACCCTTCTGAGCCAATGAAGAGACATTGGATTGGAATTAAACAAATTCTCGGGTACTTGAAAGGTACAATGAATCTTGGACTCTTTAAACCAAAAGGTTAAGGTACTAAAATAAGTGGTTACTCCGATAATAATGACTATTTGTCTAGTCCCCACAATACCAAATATCAGACTGGATAAATTTTTCTAAATGGAAAAACTACGATTTATTGGAAATTAGTAAAGCAGATAATAATTGCTGTGCCAACTAATAATTCTGAGATAATTGCACTATATAAAATGACATGTGAGTGCATCTGGCTTAGAAAATTAATTCATCATATCAAAGAGTCAAGTGATGTAGAATTAAATAAAATCTTCACAATTATCCATGAGATGAAAGCAGCATGCCTTGCAAAACGAAGAACAGCCATGCCAAGATAAACATGACAAAGCATATATCTTCTAAGTATTTCTATTCCCATGAATAGCAGAAGATAAAGAATGTTGAAATACAAAATATTCACATTAGTGAAAATCTAGCTGATCTGTTTACCAAAGGTTTATCAACTTCCATGTTTGAGAAGCATGTGAGATGTATAAGTATGAAAACATTTGTAATATTGAATTCTTCGGGGGATATATTTCAACTTTATATGTCACATCTTTGGGAAAATATGTTATACTCAATTTTCTTAATTGAGTTGTGTCCTAGAGTTTTGTTCAATTAAAGATTTTTAATGAGATAATATGTGTAATGATACGAGACACGCGAGCTATGTAACCTTTACCTATCCGTTTTGTTTCATATATATATGTTGACACTTTCTTAAATGAACTCCTACGAAGTTAATTAGACTCAGAATTCCGGTATCTTACTATAGGATTTTTCTTTCTTCTCAGAAGAAACAAAAATCTCCCATAAGACACATTGTACGCATTAAAAAATATTAGTAGAGATGTGTCGACGTTTCGAGCACCGGCGAGTGTATTTTTAAGTCTAAGGGATCACGCGTTCCCTCTCCTTGAATGGTTAGACTCAGGAGCCCAAGATGTATACTTGTTCGGGCCGAATGTCCCTACTCCAGTTTGTGTGGTAGTGCTATATTGCTTTGGGTACAGATGACTGCACGGTTTTTACAAGCGGGAGCTGAGGGCTCGAATGGGTGAGAGCGAAAATAGCCTATTCGTGAAGACCGAGAGGAGAGAGCCCTCCTTGAGGATCCTGCCTCCCTTTATATAGCCGGAGGGGGCAGATTACATGAGAAGTTGGGAGAGAAAAGGATGAGGTGATCTAAGCTAGGAGCTCTGGTCCTTCGTCTTGGCGATTGGTCAGCGTCCGCTTCCCCTCACGCCAGGTTAGTGGACTCACTGAGTAAAGCAGTTTGCCGTTTCATCGGGAAATAGCGCACCTGCCCTCTGCAAGCCTGTCAGGCGCTGACGTTGCCTCGTGAGGGAGCGCGTCCTCACGCCGTGTGTGTGTCTGGACGATGAGACCGGAGCTTGACTTCGGCAACCTCCTCGCCACCTTGGGAAGGAGCCACCTGCCCCCGCACAGTCACTTTGAGCTGTCGTGTCCGTAAGGCACGTGACTAATGACCGGCAGAGGCCTGACACTTGGCCCTCGGCGGAGATCGCCTCAACTTGATCGGAGCTCGTGGGGAGTCCGACCTATGGCGGGAGTCGGACGCCCCATTGGGTCGGGGACGAGCTTGGGGCAGCTCGTTAGGTCGGGGTCGATCGTCCTTTGTAGCCCCGCGAGGCCTTTGGTCAGAGCTAGGCTTGGGGCAGTCCGTTCGTCACTCCGGACCGTTGGGGTACCCATGGTACGAGTACTCGTCAAGATGAGAGATCTGTTGACGTACATCTCATATATCTGTTCTTATATCGTGTTTATGTGATTTTATTTTGTTTTATGTTGATACATAACAGTGGTTAATTAATTTAAATATTTACAAAGAAAAGATCAAACAGACACGTAAAAGCCCACAGATTAAAACCCCCTCAGACACCGAGTTTCTGGTCGTCGCCTCCGCGTCCATCTCCCTCCCCTTCACCATTGCACCGAAGTAACAGACCGACCAGCCAAGTAGTTGCATCCGTTGGCCATGTCGAACGTGGACGTGGAAGCGGGCGGGCCGCCGAAGGCGACGACGGGGATCAAGCCGCCGCTGGGGATGTACAACATGAGCAGCAACGGGCCGGGCCGTACGTGGCGCCGTCGCCGTTCTACTACGACCACGCCGCGGCGCACGAGCGGCACCACCGGACGTGGCTGCTGCCGCTGGTGGTGCTCGCGGACGTGGTCATGTTCCTGGTGGTGATGTACTACAACAACTGCCCGCGCAACGGCCGCGGATTCCTCCGGCGCTTGTCCTTCCAGCCGCTCAAGGAGAACCCCTCCTCGGCCCCTCTGCCACCACGTAAGCAGCACAAGCAGAAAGATTTCCGGCTCAATCTTCTGATTCTCTTTTCCATCTGGTTTGTAACCTCCCAAATCGGTAAACCATCGTGCTGCAGGCTGCGGAATTACTGGGCCCTCGACTGGTACATGGTGGTGCACGGGAACCAGGGGTGGCGGCTCGAGATGTGTACCTGGCTGCACGCCGGCGTCATCCACCTCATCGCCAACATGATCAGCCTCATCTTCATCGGTGTACGCCTCGAGCAGCAGTTTAAGCCTCAACACCACCTGAACTGACGACTCTGTCTAGAACGACGAGGTCCCCTTTTTTTCTTCCCGGCATTCGTCGCTCGCTCTCGTCGTGCAGGGAAGGTCGGGCTGATCTACCTCGTCTCAGGGTTCGGCGGGAACGTCCTCTCGGTGCTCTTCATCAGGAATGGCATCTCCGTCGGCGCCTCGGGCGCGCTCTTCGGGCTCCTCGGCGCGATGCTGTCGGAGCTCATCACCAACTGGACAATCTATACAACAACAGAGCACGCGTCTCCTCTGATCTCAAGGCACTTTTTTGCTTCGGTACATGGGGAAAACGGAACACCTTGCCATTGTGCTGACATCGAATGGATCCATGGCAGCTTGCAGCCATGGTGAACCTGATCGTCATCGCCGCCATCAACTTGGCGCTGGGGATACACCCCCACGTCGACAACTTCGCGCACATCGTGCGGTTCGCCACGGGCTTCCTCCTCGGGCTTGTGCTGCTGATTCAGCCCCAGTTCGGGTGGCTGGAGCAGCCCTTCGGCGGCAAGTCCGAGTACAAGGCATATCAGATTGTTCTCCTGGTTGTCGCGGTGATCTTGGTGATTGCAGGATAAGCATATTGTGTGGTCTTGAACCTTCAGATTCACAAAGGGCGTATGAACTGAAAAAGAAGGGTGTCTAATGACTAATCTGAGGCCATGTATGCGCATAGGTTTGCTGTTGGATTGGTCATGGTGCTCCGGGGAGACAATGGCAACGATCACTGCAGCTGGTGCCACTACCTCACCTGCGTGCCGACGTCAAGCTGGAAGTGCGACAATTGAATAGAAGAGATCAATGGCGTAGTAGCATCCCGGCCTCCCACAGCAGCGGAGAGAACACGCTGACCACCGTGATAATTGCTTGAGTTTGGCTTTTATACGTTTTTCGTTGTCCTATAGAACTTTAAGCTTCGCCTCCTTTGCATTCGTTGTCCTATAGAACTTTAAGCTTCGCCTCCTATGCATTCGTTGTCCTATAGAACTTTAAGCTTCGCCCCGTTTGCACTCGTTGTCCAAGAGGTGTTAGTTAGTAATTCTGCTTGTATATGTTACAACTCTGTAAATCACTCTGCTTTGTTTGTGGTTAATGCGTTTATACCTTGATTTTAAGGTCTGTCCCATTTGCAATGTTAAGGCTCAAAATAGATCACACTTCAAGAATGAATCATTTTGCATCGCACAATGGAATAGTGCGATCAATATGGCGCTAGCCTTCTTGCACACGCATGAAACATTTATAGTTGGTATGCAATTCTTGTAAGAATTTAAGTAATTTCTTTCTTATCAGGATGTAAGTAATTTCTTATGCGACTACAATTGTTGGTCTTGCAAAGATGCAGTAACCACCAATAGTTGCAAATCATTTCACAATACAAACAGCAAATAATAATATCAATCAGAAGTCCGTCGTCAAAGGGAAGGGGAAGAGCCACAAAACATCAAAAAAGAATTACACCACACCTAAGTACCTAGCTCATCACTAAAGAACAAACAAAACATGAAGAAAGGAATGACCACCTTGATTAAGCTATTTCCCCGTTAACCTGACTAATCCCTCCAGAGCCATTACCCAAAAAATTCAAAATCAGGGGGGTGTAAAGGGAAAAAAAAGAAGAAAGGTTATAATCGTGGATAGAATTAAACTATCGTGATGTTATTGGTAGCTTCCAAAATGTTTTCGTTGCCACAAGTATTTTCTCAGTACTACCTGATTCAGGCTCACTGTCATGCACCTGGGCAGTCCACCGGATCGACCGAGCAACCTGTGCTGCCTTATCTATAACATCTGGGGAGTCTCGTATAACAGCAGTTCCTTGCGGGCGCAGTATTCGGTCCATCTCCAACATGACATCAAACAAGTCACATCTAACAAAGAAATGGAATTAGGTAGAGCTCTTTGTACAAGTTAATTGTTTGGTGCTTAGCCCATCAAATAAAGGTAAAGCTTGGTAAAATGCTTGGATATTATATCTGCTTAAATTATAGCAAGACAATGATCACCTGTATTTTACATATACAGATACTATGTTGTTAAAGCCCTAATAATAAGCACAAGAGTTGATCCCTACGGTAGTTCAGTACTTCTTCCCTCAATTGTTCACTGAATTAAGCGGTAACAGGATAAAAAATTGCTCAATTGTCATGTAAGTTAGCACTCCAAACTCAAGTTTCATTCAATGCAAAAGTTGGAATTTGGAACACATATTGCAGACACCACAGAAAACAAATGAATGATTGGACTTCAAATCAGGTAACAAAGGTTCATGTGGAAAAGTAATAAGGGTTCATGTGGAAAAAGAGGGTTATTCATTTATGTGTGGTCACATGCCAATGGCATCTGGAAAGTATAATTACTCAGCAATCAGTGCTGATGTTTGCACCAATACTCATATCTTTTACACTACCTTCAACAATACATACATATTAAGACATTTTTGGCCATGTCAAGTAGGAATACACAGGAGTTGGATTGTTCACTAGATATGGATATCGATCATTTGGAGTCACTTTCCAATGGAAAGGGCAAAACTGTATGCACAAGTATACAATCACAATGAGGGGCTGAGGAATAATTTATTGTTGTAGAAAGTTTCAATACTTAAATAATATTTATATACTTACAGGCTTCTGCAGAAATCGCCAACTAATTTATTTGTATGACAAAAATCATGAAATTTGTTGCATGCCAAGAAAAGGCAATAAGGGTCAATGGAAATAGATACTACTTAGGCCAAACACCTTAAATAGACTGTGAGAATTTCTGTACGATGGTACTTGGTTTGCACTGAAACTATGCTGAGTATTTGAAGAATAAATTACAGTACTCTAAAAAAATGAAGAAAACCAGAACAAGTTGAGAATACTAGAACATGTCAATTGTCAAGTTTATGGTTGGTGTACCTGTTCTTGCCAGAATTCGGGTCTCTTATCAAAGAGTTGATTCTATCAGCATGAATGAGATCATAGGTACGAGGATACGTTGAGAAAGGCTCACACCTAGAATCGAAGGCATACAATCAGCATAAGAATCAAAGAATCATAATGATATGCATCAACAAGCAAGCATATCAACTATTGGTCTATTGAATATTTCCTCAACCTATCCACTTATCAGGTAGTGTAGTCAATTGTCTGAATATATGATAGTTGAACCAACAAGTTATACTTCAAATTTAATAGTAGTAAAGCGACAAGATCTAGCTCAAAGACTCAAAGTACCAACTACCAACATAAAAGCCACATCATCTGATATCTATTAAAACTTCCAGGAGACAAATATCCAATGTATTTCAATACTACTCAGATGAACAGTTCATTGTGGCTAGAGCAGGTCTGGGCATTCTCCTAGCATCATATGCAAACTGCCCAACTTAAAAACCTGTTGCTAACATGCAAAAGATGGATTAACAACAATTAAATATGACTGAGTAATGCTTGCAAAAGAATCACTAGCAAGCAGCTGCAAAGTAAGATGAATACGATGATTTAAGCTAAACTACCTTAAAAAGAGAAGTTGGACTAAAATCATAAAAGTGGCAACTTAAAGTTGAACATGGTATCCACTTTGCAATTTAGAATTTAGCAATGTAGTCATTAATCAACTGAGGAAAACAAACACGTGAGCAGCAAATGCGTTGCAAATTTCTGTAGATTTGAATGAGACAAATCAAATTTAAGTATTGCATTCTTACCAGTCATGATAAACACCAATAAGGCCCCTGTCATATATTACTCCAAGTGTCAATGGTTTTTGAGCAGGAACAACATTCATAACCCACACAGGGTCAGACACTACAGCAGCTGCCAATCCTCCAAAAAATGCATTCATGTCCATGACATTGCGCACGTGTGTAGTCCCAAGCTTCACACCAAGTGATTTCTTATAATATGATACTCTTTTGACCCACCTCTGAGTATCAGCTTCAAACAAGTTTGTTCCATCGTCCATACGAGAGGCCCTGGCAGAAGGTTTAGACAGCCTATCTGGCCACCTAGGAATGGAACCAACAGATACTTCTTCCACCAGAGAAACTTTACTAGCGCATTTCTTCAACTTGAAGTACCTGCACGGCAAACCCTATAATCAAACAAACAAAAATATACAAAAGGCTTCTAGCATACTCAAGCTAAAAGTACACTTTGGAAGCACAGAAACATAAAAGTTACCATGCTTCATCTGGATCATCATCAGTGCTACACAAATCGAGGCCAAATTCATTTTGGCTAGGAAGACATGGAGCCTGAGCAGGTTTCTTCCATATGGCAGAATTGCCATCTACAGTGATCAACTTGTAACACAAAGACTGTGCCATTGATTGAAGTTCGCCCCATTCCTTCTCTTGCTTCTTCCACCGTACAGGGGGTCCTGATATAATCAGATATCCTCCTGATCTAAGTAGACGGTCAATTTCGATCAAATAACTGCCATCTGCCAGTGTATACAGGTCAGGGGGAGGGGGGGAGAGAGAGAGAGATGTGCATGCCCATGCAGCTTGTCAAATGCAGAAGAACGTGTTACTTACTATAGGCGGTAAAAGGTATCAAACAACGGGAGCAATGGACAAAATCAAAGGACTGTGCTGGAAATGGAAGACGGCGTGTGCCCAGCATCAAAAGAAATGCAGGAATTCCTCTCTCCAGCGCAAATTGTATTTGAGACTTATGTGAATCTCTTGGGGCAAAGGAAAGCGTCATGACATTCTCTTTGAGCAAAAACCCACCAAAACTAGCAACCTTCAGAGAGGAAAACATAATTATAGACTTCTTTTTCTTGAAAAGAAAAGCATAGAAAGTTTTGTGTGAAGATTAACATATTACCCCACATCCCATATCAAGACCTGTCCTCAGGAGACCACTTTTTAGTGGAACATACTGGGTAAGCCTTTCAATATATTGTTCAGCTCCATCAGGAAACATAGTTCCACCACCAGGAAAAATAAAGTATGAGCCTTCCTGCTTCATCCACCCTTGATGACCTTTTCTTTCAGCAATCTTACCATAGGGCATATTATCATGCCATATCTGGATGGAGAACAACAATTAGGAGCAATAAGCCTCAACAAAAGAGACATAGAATTAGTGTACATCCTGTTAGCACATGCAGAGTAAACCAAAATACTCAATCTAATTCGTAAATTCCAGTGCAATTGTGCACCCCTCGGGTAGGGTCAATGTAATGCAAGTATGTAACCAACACAACACTAAAAGTTCCAAGAGCTAGACTTGAATTTTGAAGTCTTTGATCACGCTAGCTCAAATGCCATCACAACCTAGTGCATTATAGCTTGCTTACTCTTCTCTTTCCCACTAGAACTGTTACCTAAAATGAGAGCACATATTTCACCTCCAAACTCCAAAAATATTCCACTGAACCAATCTAGCATTCTAGCAATCTGAACATCATCCATTTAACACTCAGTTTATAACTACATCTGGAAACCCGTTTCAAACATGTACAGAATCAGCAAGTCATGCGCAGTTAACCACTGAGAGCCTGAGATGAAGAAGCTAGCCATACATTAGCAGTTTAGCACCAGGCTACAGTTCACTAGGGGTTGGTTTTGAGTGGACCGGCCAATGCCGACAGCACGCACCTTGTGGAGGCTCTCGGGCCAGGGCACGGGCACGCGGTAGGCGCGCGGCGGCGGGACGAGGCACGCGGGCGCCTCGCCCCGCGCGGGGCAGTGGCGCTCGCGGTAGTAGTTCATCTCGCGGCTGAGGCGGGAGCTGCGGCGGGGGTCCTCGCAGGGGAGGAGGTCCACCTCCGAGGCGGCGCACGGCGGCACCACGCCGGCCCGGACGGAGGCGGCGGCGAGCAGGGGGTCCCCGCGGCGCGGGGTGAAGACGAGCGCGAGGAAGATGACCACGGCGAGGAGGAAGATCGCCCAGACGGCGTCGAGGAACGACCACTGCCACTGCCCGCCGCCGTTACCGGAGAGGGCGCCCCGGCGATGCGGCCGCAGGGAGCTCAGGAGGCCCATCGGAGTGGAGCAGGAGGCGGTGGCAACTGGCAAGGGCGTGCCAGTTCGATCGATCGGATCAGGCCATCGGGGGGGGGGTTTGGAATTGGATTCCGAGCTTTTTATTTGGGCCTGTGCTTTTGCGTGCTCGTTCCGGTGCTTTCACGGGCCGACTGGAGCCAGCGGTGCGTCATGCGTGGCCTGGTACTCCATAGAATGTAGTTTGACACGATGCTCGTTATTTTTAGTTCTAAATAGTTCAGTGCCCATGCGTTGCTATAAAAAATAAATTATTAACGAAACATAAAGGTTAAGCAATAACAAAAATTTTGCTACAAGATCAAACATCTATTTCTCTCAGTTACAAAAGCACAAAAATTAACCAAAAAATAGCAAGCCCGTAAGCTCCGCTCACCTCCGGTGCCTCGCAGAGGAGGCGGCCGCACCGCAGAACGCGGGGACGGGCCCAAAAATTCGGGAAGTCCGGTCCAAGAAGTCGGGCTGCTACTGGTCCTCCTCCCCCACGTCCCCGCCTTCTCCTCCTCCGTCGTGGCGTAACCTCGAGGAGCCCGCGCGTAGCACGAGAGATCAAGGAGGCATGCAGCAGCGAGCAAGGCCACGGCGGCACCGCCCATCTCCGTCAAATCTCTTTGTCGCGGGTGGCGTGAGGAGGAAGAGGTGGTCGGACGGAGCGAAAAAGAAGCATGGTTTGTTTGTTTTTTGGTTGGTCCGTTTTTTCTGCGGTGGTTGTTTTTATAGAGGTGGGTTGGGGGTGAAGAACGGATCGTCACCAATTCCAAATTAGAAGTAGTAGAGATATTTGGTGAAGTCGATTAGCTAGATTTAATATGTACCTAGCAAATTGTCGAAATCGTAGTAAGATCCCTTTACCGCAGCACTCTAGTCTATTTCTTGTATAAATTTTAGGCAAAATTCACGAAATCAATTACCAAACTTTGGCACATGTAAGTAAAGATGTAACTGCAAGGTGACGGTGTTCATTTTTCTTTTCAAGGCGTAGAGGAGCTCAGCTCGAGCCTACGCGGCTGGCATTTCGTGCCGAGTTCTAGACCAGCCTGACAAGCGGAAAGTAATTAAAATGTACAAACCGTTGTACCTATAAGCTATAACCAATATCTCTACCGTCAATCTTGCTTTAAGATCTGTGTTAGCTTTTGTAATTCGCTTGAATAGGGTTATGTAATGAAGTATTTGTTTTCTTTTTTGGAGGAGGGCCCACGAAAGCCGACACGGGTGTACTTCTCCCCCATTTTGAAATTTGAAATTTGACTTGTGTCATGTGGTATGCAGCACAATACATGTACAATGTAAAATGCATGTAAAAAAAGTTTGAATTTTACAATCCATGTGTTGTACAGAAAAATACTTGGTATTTTACGTAAAAAAAACTGATCTAAAATGCTGTATACACATACAGTGCTGCTAATACTTACAGTTTTGGATACAAATATGTCATGTACATGTACTGTAGTCCAAACACAAATATGCATACTACACATACATACAAACATACAAGTATACATACTCATATACATATTTATACTTTTGCATAAAAATACTTAAAATGTCAAATACATTGTACAAATACAAAAAGGAATAATTCATACTATACCACTATAAAGGTTGGTATTTCAGAAAATACCATTCGTTGTCTCAATAACATGTGGTGTCTGGACCCATATGTCATTGAGATAATAAGTGGTATTTCTAAATTGACAACTAACGAAGTGACGCGTACAAGACTAGTAAATACATGCGTACCATTACTTGAACTGCACCATACATTGCGCACACACACAAGAAGTACATGTTAGTGTGAGGTTACGGCGTCGTCGATGAGGTGTGGGTCAGAGGTGAGGGTGCAATACTCCAGTGACCGGACCACTCCACGCGGCAATGGTGAAGTGCAGGTCGTTAGTGAAGGTGCCAAATTCCGGCTGCATGGCAAAGTGTAGGTCATCGGTGAACGTGCAACACTCCTACACCAAGAGTACACTCCAAGCAGCACGACGAAATACATGTTGTCAGTGAAGGTATGATACTCCGGCGCCAAGAGTACTCCATGTGTCGGTAGTGTAGGTTGCAGATTAGAGGCGAGAGTACTTCGGCGACGGAGTACTAACCGGCGGTGAAGTTACGATGAAGTGCAGGGCGACGGTGAAGTCACAACGAAATACATGTTGCGGCCTGTGAGGATGAAGAGGACACGAAAGCAAGGAAGACATAGAATCCATCTGTACAACCGACGGATCGGACCTCCTCCACCGCGCTGCCGTCGGATCTAGCCACCCCACCGTGTAGTGCTAGATCTGGCCTCCTCCGCTCACTGCACCACCCCTCGCCGCACGTGGTGGGGAGAGAGAGAGAGAAAGGACAATGGAGAGTGGACGGGGACATCAGATCTGGCAGTTGGAGGTGCATTTGTGTACGTGTGATTTCAGTTCTAGACTAGACGTCCTTGTCTCATGTTATTGTGTATATACGATTGCCTTTCTCATGAGAAGTTGTTTCAAAGAAGGGCTTAGGGGCACAAGTGCATACCGGCGGGTGATGGATAAGGAAGAAGTTCTTCCGTTGCCCTAGGCAGGCATGTCCCATGAGCGGTAAAATGCCAGGCGGGCATAGCCGGTACGAGGGTTTACATTATCGAACCGAGTTGAAAAATCGCTATCCCGTTGGTATCGAAAATCGGTAAAAATCGAACGAATTGTAAAGTCAAATTTTTTGAATTCGGCGGTCAAAAAGTAGCGAAAAAAATTGTAAATGACCGATTTTCGACCGGTTTTGTTCGATTTTCTACCTAAATCGGCACACTAATGGAAAATTGGAAAAAAAAAAATGCATAAAATATGAATAAATCCTAATTTCAATAATTTTTTAATTCATTTAGTGCTTTTGAAAAATAAAAAATAGCAATTAATGAAAAGGAACAGAGATTCTGTCAGTTTTTTTATAAAAAAATATAAGCTTGGTCATGCTATGAAATTTTAATGTTATCATAAAATGTGCCCAATGATCATGTTGTAAAATTACGTAATTATTAGACTTCATTTATTTCCCCTAGAAAATCAAAAATAGAAGAGCATATATAAGACAGTTGTATTGTCAAAATTTTACAAAAATCCATAGGTCTCATCATCTAAAACTTTTACATCATCATTAGCATTTTCTTAGGACCTCACAAAAAAATTTATAGCACGATTTGACAACTCAATTAAATCAGAAATTGCTGACTTCTTTGCCCATCTATTCCTTTTTCTATTATATATATTCGATTTTTCTAAAAAAAACGTCTCCTAAATTCGTTTTTTTTTAAAAAAAATCATGCTAGATGTCGAAAAGCTATTAATACTATTTTTAGGGAACTTTTGGATAGTGTTTTCGAAATTGTCCGACTTTTTCAAATTTAAATTAAATCAATTTACCAACCGGTTTCGAGTCTCAAGCCGAATCGATATTTTCGAACGATTTTTATCGATTTTTTAAACCAGGGTTGGTACACGTGACCACTGTTCGTTGACGATTGCGATCCCAAATCCCAACGCAAGTGAACATTTTGACTATTGCTACACGATCTCCTTCCACACCTTTGTTCACTGCTTTAGCCGTAGCGCTGTTCCGTGACTGCACGATGCCCTACTATGCAAAAGATGGGAGCTAAATTTTCTGTAGTCCTTTGTAAGTTGACTTCGGCTCGTCAGGCAGATCCGCCGCCTTAGTTGATGGAGACATGAAGTACTTTCTATCCTGAATGTTGCAGCCAATCTGGTCCCCCGGAAAAGTTGCTTTTAAATACACACCGTGAAAAAGAATCTCCACAACGAAAGTATTTAAAAGAAGTTCCGCAATACCTACGTCCTTTGAGTTGAATCGTGGCAACTCCGTGCGAGATTTGTTTTCCAACATTAAGGTTATAAGAGATCTACGAATATATACTTTATACACGGCTTGTATGTTCGACCTAAATTCATAGCTCGTAATTTGTATATATATACGAGAGCCATACAAGTACATTGTATCTGATAAGAAAAGGTATTATTAGCTTCAACCGCGTGCCGGTCCACCCTGCATCATTACGAAAACTGCAGCATGTACGGATGTAAAGTAGCAGATGCTGCACAGTGTCCTGTTAGATATTTAGACAGAATTCGGTATATTATAATCCAGAAATTCAGTAAAATAAACATTATATATACGAGTGATTCTATGATTCCAATTTCAGCAATAGCAACACACAAAGTTACTAAAGCAAAGTTCAGAATTTTAGAGATATACCTAGGGATAGGACCAGTGCCGGAGGCACCGGTGGTGTCGTTCTGATCAGTCGTCATGATCAGCTGCTCGAAGTAGTCGATCAAAGTCGGTGCAGGAAGATGTTGACGCGGTGCAGTCCCGCGAACAGTTCTCGAACCAGAAAGAAGGCGAACAACGCGGCGATCGCGCAGAGTGCGCTCCCAAAAAACGATCGCCGCCTATCCGTGCGGACAATCGCGGTGGACGCGGTTCCGAGGCTGCTCTCCCGAGCACTGTCTTGTATGAGCGTCTAGGATGGAGATGTTGAAGTAGCAGCAACAAGAAACGTGTGGTGGTTTGGTTCTAGTTTGTGGGCACACCGAAGACAGAGGAGATGCCCTCCTTATATAGGCGCCAGAAGAAGAGGAAAGGCCAAAAGCCACCATGATGAGCCACCAGAAGATGAAGTGCCAAGAGACACCATCATAATGAGCCACCAGAAAATGAAGTGCCAAGAGACGTCGTCATAACGAGCCACTAGAAGCCTAAAAGCCAAGAGTCACCATTATGGTCGGCTTCCACCGGTGGTCATTACTTCAGACAGCAAAATCAGGCACCGCACAAGCGCGTGTGGCTCGCTTTCCTCCTTTTCAACCTCACAACAGGTGTAGATGAGACTCACCTATTTAAGTTGAGTAAAACTCCTCTAGACTTCTCATGTGTTATTATTCCACCTAGCATTAATTGTGGGCTTGGGATTTTCTTGTTTTATTATTGGAAAATGGGCAAGCCCAATTTATATCTAACAATCCCCACCAAATGCAAGACACACAAGAAATGCTCTCAGTTCTACTGTTGTTTGATATACCAGAATTTTGATGGAGACTGTTAGGTTGAACATCCACCTAGGACAGAGGCTAAACTCATCCACAGCTGAACAATGGACTAAGCCTTGAATTGTCAGTCTTGTGCGAACAAGCTTCACCTAAGCCCTCTACTGATACTAGGCTGCCAGAAGCATCCCCGCGGTTTGGAGCATATAAGTCAAACTCCTAGCCTTTTCATGAGTATCTAGAGATCACCCAATCTCATAGAATGTGACTAGCATTCGAACTCACATAGGTGTGATCCTCATAAGATGTTCTGCAGGACAACATCTCTGCTTAAGTAAGCCACTCGGATCACATTAAGGAATAAACCAACCTGCCATGCAGAATAGAAGAAAAATGCATCTCCAACGGAATGAGCCTTTTACAAAGGTTCTCTTCCCTCAGTCAACCAATAGCTTGTTTCGCCATTCTACTTCACGGGATCTCCGAACACATAGAACAGGTTACCACTATGACTGACTCATGTGGGTCTCAAGCGCAATTCCCTTGATGCATTATCTATCACATTACGTGAAAGACCCTTTGTGAATTGATCTGCCAAATTCTTAGCCGTCTGGATATAATCCAAGGCTATTACTCCGGAGTTTCTCGTTTTCCTGACAGACTTCAAATGCCTCTTTACATGCCTCGACGACTTCATGTTGTCCTTAGAACTGTTTATCTTAACAATCACCGTTTGATTATCACAGTTCATTAGGATAGCCGGTATCGGTTTTTTCAACAACTGGTAAATCCATTAGGAGTTCACGAAGCCACTCAGCCTCAACAGTGGCGGTGTCTAATGCTGTGAGTTCTGCTTCCATTGTTGACCTCGTTAAGATGGTCTGCTTGCAAGACTTCCATGAAACAGCGCCACCTCCAAGTGTGAACACATATCCACTTGTGGCTTTTATCTCATCAGCATCAGATATCCCATTAGAATCACTGTAACCCTCAAGTGCTCTTGGTTACCCGGTATAGTAAATACCAAGACTCATAGTACCATGTAGATAGCGCATCACCCTTTCAAGAGCATGCCAATGATTATCTCCCGGATTTGAGACAGATCGGCTCAGTTTGCTGATAGCAAATGAGATGTCAGGCCTCGTAGCGCTAGCTAAGTACATAAGAGAACCAATTATCTCAGAATATCTCAATTGATCTCTTGTTATCCCTTTGTTTTTCCATAGAATCACACTAGCATCATAAGGTGTTGGTGCTGACTTGCAGTCACTAAAACTGAAGCGACTCAAGACCTTTTCCACATAGTGCGATTGCAAAAGTGTAACCCCACCATCACCTTCTCTCACTAGCTTTATGTTTAGGATAACATCAACTTTTTCCACATCTTTCATCTCAAAGTTTTTGGACAAAAAGTCCTTGACTTCCTTAATCACATTAAGACTAGTCCCAAAGATCAATATGTCATCGACATATAAACACAAAATCACTCCCTCACCCCCACCATAGCGATAGTACACACATTTGTCAGCTTCGTTCACAACAAAGCCAGCAGATGTCAAAGTCCTATCGAACTTCTCATGCTATTGCTTAGGTGCCTGTTTAAGATCATATAGAGATTTCAACAATTTACACACCATGCCTTCTTGACCTTTTGCTACAAACCCATCTGGCTGATCCATATAGATCTCCTCATCTAACTCTCCATTTAGGAAAGCTGTCTTAACGTCCATCTGATGAACGAGAAGACCATGAGACGCTGCTAGAGAAAGTAGCACTCGAATTGTGGTCAATCGAGCAACAGGTGAGTAGGTATCGAAGAAATCATCTCCTTCTTTCTGGATATAACCCTTAGCCACTAGCCTTGCCTTGTACTTTTCAATCGTACCATCAGGCCTAAGTTTTTTCTTGAACACCCACTTGCACCCTACAGGTTTGCACCCATAAGGTCGTTCGACAACCTCCCAAGTTCCATTCGACATAATAGAATCCATTTCACTCCGTACTGCTTCCTTCCAATAGTCAGCATCAGGAGATGAATATGCCTCTTCAATGGTTCTTGGAGTGTCGTCCACGAGATATACAATGAAATCTTCACCAAAGGACTTTGCAGTCCTCTGTCTCTTGCTCCTTCTAGGAGCTTCATTGTCATCCTCCTCAGGATTTTCCACAAGTGTTTGTTTATCATGTTCTATCGAAACAAATGGTTCGGGAAACAACAATGATTCTTCACTAGAAATGTTAGGCATCTCTCTCAAAGGAAACACATCCTCAAAAAAATTAGCATCTCTGGACTCGATAATTGTACCAACATGCATGTCAAGTACTCCAGATTTTACTATTAAGAACCTATATCCCACGCTGTGAAACGCATAACAAATAAAGACACAATCCACGGTTTTTGGTCCAAGCTTGCGTTTCTTAGTTATTGGCACATTAACCTTGGCCAAACAACTCTAAGTTCGCAAGTATGAGAGATTTAATCTTTTCTTTTCCCATTCCTCAAATGGTGTTGTTTCTTTATTCTTTGAAGGAACTCTGTTCAGGACATGACTCGCTGTCAATATAGCCTCACCCCACCATTCCTTGGAAAGTCCTGCAGTCTCTAGCATGGCGTTAACCAAATCGGTTAGAGTGCGGTTCTTTCTTTCGACAATCCCATTTGATTGAGGTGAATATGAAGGCGTCCTCTCATGAACTATACCATGTTCCTCGCAAAATGAAGCAAACTCATTTGAAAAGTATTCTCCACCACGATCTGACCTTACCCGCTTGATCTTTCTCTCAAGTTGGTTTTCTACTTCAGCTTTATAGATCTTAAAATAATGCAACGCTTCATCTTTTGTTTTTAGAAGATACACATAGCAAAATCTAATGCAATCGTCAATCAACGTCATGAAGTACTTCTTACCACCTTTAGTCAACACACCGTTCATCTCGCTCAAATCGGAATGAACAAGTTCTAATGGTGTCAAGTCCCTCGCTTCTGCAGCCTTGTGAGGCTTGCGAGGTTGCTTCGATTGCACACACATATGGCACTTAGAACCTTTTACCAAAGTGAATTTCGGGATTAAACTCAAACTTGCTAGCCGCATCATAGAACCAAAATTAATATGACAAAGTCGTGAATGCCAAACATTAGACTCATCAATATTACTCACATGATTCACAAGGTTATTACATGTATCAGACAAAGACAAGCGGAACAAGCCTCCACTATCATAACCTTTTCCAACAAAGGTCCCAAACTTAGACAATACATATTTATTTGATTCAAAGACTAATTTGTAGCCATCTCTACACAGTAGAGAGCCACTGACGAGATTCTTCTTGATAGATGGGACATGCTGCACGTTCCTCAGCTGCACGATCTTTCTCGAAGTATGCTTCAGATCGATCGAACCAACACCAAGTACACGAGCATGTGATCTATTTCCCATCAACAAGGAGCCAACCCCGCCGACCTGATAAGATGAAAACAAGGACATGTCAGCACATACATGAATATTAGCACCTGTGTCAACCCACCACTCAGGTGAATGACAGACTGAAAGAACTGTAGGTAATGAATTACCATACCCCGACGTTCCAGCATCAGTCTCGCCAATAATCATGTTTGCAGACTTTTTGTTCTGCTGCCATTTGCGATCCTTGCATTCACTGGCCTAATGTCGGGCTCGCGCAAAGCAAGCGATTACCCTTCTCCTTGTTCTTCTTCTTCTTAAAGGTGGTTGTTTGCATAGTCTTTTGATTATTGTCCGGCTTGTTCTTCTTTTTCTTGAAGTGGGAGGCACTGAAGTTTTTCTTCTGCACCATATTGGCACTAGAAGACCCATCAACTCCTTTCCCGCGAGTGTATTTTGCCCTTGCCTTCTCCTCAACATCCAGAGAACTAATGAGGTCAGCCATGCTGAACTCTTGTCTCTTATGTTTTAGAGAAGTGGCAAAATCCCTCCAAGTAGGTGTCAGCTTAGCAATAATACATCCAGCCACAAACTTGTCGGGTAACACACATGGGAAGTTCTCAAGCTCTTTCACGAGTGACTGAATCTCATAAGCCTGTTTGACTAGAGAATGGTCATCAACCATTTTGTACTCATGAAACTGCTCCATGACGTATAGTTCACTACCTGCGTCAGAAACTCCGAACTTTGCTTCAAGCGCATCCCACATATCTTTGCCAGATGGAAAAGACATGTAGACATCCAACAGGCTTTCAGCAAGAACGCTTATCACGACACCTCGAAAGAGGTTATCAGCAGCCTCGAACGCTCTCTCCACATCAGGAGAGTGTTCCTTCAGGCTTACCCTTTGCCACGTGATAGATGTTCATAGCTGTCAGCCAAATGATCATCTTAGCGCACCACTTTTTGTAATTCGCACCATCGAATACATTAGGTTTCAACGCAGCAGCAAAGCGAGTAACCGAAAAATGCCTATCAGGTTTTTGGATTGTTAGATATTTAGGCAGAATTCGGTATATTATAATCCAGAAATTCAGTAAAATAAACATTATATATACGAGTGATTCTATGATTCCAATTTCAGCAATAGCAACACACGAAGTTACTAAAGCAAAGTTCAGAGTTTTAGAGATATACCCAGGACGGGACGGTCTGGAGGCACCGGTGGTGTCGTTCTGATCAGTCGGCATGATCAGCTGCTCAAAGTAGTCGATCAAAGTCGGTGCAGGAAGATATTGACGCGATGCGATCCCACGAGCAGTTTCGAACCGGGAAGAAGGCGAACAACGGCGGCGATCGCGCAGAGTGCGCTCCCAAAAACTTGATCGCCCGCCTATCCGTGCAGACAATCGCAGCGGACGTGGTTCCAGAGGCCTGCTCTCCCAGAGCTTGTGCGCGCAGGCGTCTGAGATGGAGATGTTGAAGTAGCAGCAACAAGAAACGTGTGATGATTTGGTTCTAGTTTGTGAGCACACCAAAGACAGAGGTGAGGCCCTCCTTATATAGACGCCAGAAGAAGAGGAAAGGCCAAAAACCATCATGATGAGCCACCAGAAGATGAAGTGCCAAGAGACACCATCATAATGAGCCAACAGAAGATGAAGTGCCAAGAGACGCCATCATAACGAGCCACTAGAAGCCTAAAAGCCAATAGTCACCATTATGGTCGGCTTCCACCGGTGGTCATTACTTTAGGCAGCAAAATCAGGCACCGCACAAGCGCGTGTGGCTCGCCTTCCTCATTTTCAACCTCACAACAGGTGTTGATGAGACTCACCTATTTAAGTTGAGTAAAACTCCTTCAGACTTCCTATGTCGTATTATTTCACCTAGCATTAATTATGGGTTTAGAATTTTCTTGTTTTATTATTGAAAAATGAGCAAGCCCAGTTTATATCCAACATGTCCTTCGACGTCCTAACGCCCAGGTCAATCCAAGGACAAAGTGTGAACGAGTGGACCTTGCTCTCTACTCTTCAGTCCAGTGACGACCATCACGTGATATTGTGAACTCTAACCAGCAGCATACTCTGTATTAAAGAGGTAGGTTTCTTGCCCAGTCCAACAGCATACTCCCTGTATTAAAGATGTGAGGTTTCTTGCGGCGGTAAATAATCAAAAATTCAAGAATTCCCATACCGTTTTGTTATCCGGTATGGAGCCAGCGTCGTGTCGTCAGCTTCCGGAAAAATAGCATACTCAATCAAAATCAAAGGGCAAATTCTCTTACTTACTACAGATCTCATACTACCCCGGATGGACTCAAAGTAATAAGATAAATCAAAAGAAACTAAGCAAATGCAACTCAAATTCATACATAAATAAAAAAATCAATTCAAATTTATATTACTAACTATACGGTATATAACTATATACCAAATTTCCAGAGTTGCTATATACCTATACAGTGGCGAAGCCAGCACCAAAATAAGAGATATTCTAGAAAATCATATATTTAAAATGAGGGATATTCCAGAAGGAAAGAAGCATAACTATAACTGTGAAACTTCTGTAATCTGAGTGGAAGGAAATTTACTACACTTGGTATATACTTTTTCAGCACACATCAGGTCAAATAATTTGGATGTAGTCCGAACAATCACTAGTCACTCATTCCCGTCGGCCGTCGTCCCGCTCCCGCCTAATCGTGCGGCAGCTCTGGGACCGGCTCCTTGCCCCAACTCCCGGCCGCCTCTCCGAGAACGCCTCCTCGCCTCGACGCCTGGCTGCGCCTGTCCCAGATTCCTCTCGCCAACTGGCTGCTGCCCTCGACCCGCCTCCTCGCGCCAGCCAAGTGCGCTCTCTTTGCCTCGGCTCTCTTCTTGAGAGATGATTGACCGTCGGATTGGGATTTGAGGAATATGGGTGATTTGGATTTGTGGATGTTAGGCCGTAGTAGGCTTTGGCAAGACCCACTTCTCCTTCATCTATTTCTTCCTCCCATCCCCTCTTCTGTTTGTTCTTGGCAGTCGTCAGATGGTAGACAGCGATGCTATAGCCGCCGCTCGCGCAGACTGGAAGGAGAAGAGGGTACCACCACCGGCGTAGAAGGTAGACTCGAGCCTGATGGAGTATCCCCGTTGGATTCGCCTCTGGTTTCTTGCCCAGTGGTCGTGTCCACGTCGCCCGCGCTCCTCCTCGCTCGACGCGTGCTCTCGCGTGTGTTCGGTGGAATCGAACGGCTCTCGTGCACTCGGTGGAAGCGGACGACTCGCGGGGAAGCGCGGCCACGCGACCGGACGGACAGGCGGGGCAGCGCACTTGCGCACGAGGCAGCAGCTTGCGCAGTTCGCTTGAATCGCTTCCACTCCGTGGAAGCGGACGGCTCACGGGGAAGAGCGGCCACGCGATCGGACGGGCAGGCGGGGCAGCGCACTCGCGCGCTGGGCAGCAGCTTGCGCAGCGTGGCACACCGTGCTCACGCATCTAGTAGTTTATAACTACGAAACATGAGAAACGCTACCTTAGTCTTCCAAATCGCCTTTATTTTTCTACTGTTCTCTTGTGCCCAAAAAGAGAGCCTGTATATGAGCCGAAGGCACAACCATGCACCTGCACTAGACAGTACCATCTCTACAAAGTTTGGCTGCTATGCGCTATAAATACCACTGCCTCGGACTCCAATCGATCAAATTGAGGGGTGATTACTTTTCTAACTATATTTACCTTCTTTCTTTCTTTTTTCAAATCTAGCATCTTCCTAAGCAGAATTGCAAATATAGCACCTCCACCGTAGAATGTGCCTTATGTGCTTGCCGGTCAACACTCCCGCGCTCGCCATTCGCGGCAGGGCGCTGCACCCGCGCTACCACAGCGTTGCTCTTGCATTCCTCACTGGCAGACAACAGGTATCGACTTTTGAGAACCGGATTTGATGAAATAACCCTTAAAAATGTCATCTTCCATGAAAATTTATTGAAAACCGAATTTTAAAGGTGTTTTATAATTTCAGCAGAAACATTGTTAGACTTTTATAAAATTAAAAAAACTTGATCATGTTCTGAAAAATTTATGATACCATATTTAGATGTCTAGAATCATACATAAAAGTTTAAAAAGAATTGAACATCATTTGTTATCCTTAAACAAATCAAAAAGTAAAATAAACGTAATTGAGACAGTTACCTTGTCAAAATTTTATAATCTTTCTCAAGTGTGGTCATGATCCAAATTTTTTATGAGAGCTTAAGCATTGCCTCAGAACCTTTCTATAAAAGTTTTAAAATTTTTATTTTTTTCGTTTGTTCAGTCAAATCTATGGAAGAATTAAACTTCATTTGTTATCTTTCAAAAAGCAAAAACAGAAGAAACATAAATGATACAATACCCTTGTCAGAATTTTATAAATTCACTTGAGTGCGATCATGATCCAAAATTTTTATGAGAGCTTAAGCATTGCCTCAGAACCCTTCTCTAAAATTTTCAAAAATACTAAACCTTTTTTGTTGCTCAATCAAACCTATATATTGATCATCACGCTTTTATGAGCACAGTAGCACTGTAACAATTTTTGAAAATCCTCAGGCTTGATCATTATCTCAAAATTTTATGGGAATATTAGTGATGATTTAGGATGATCTAAATTTTTTTAACAAGTTTCTAACGTGGTTTGAATCATTTTTTATTCGATTGAAATTTGTCGGTCAGCCTTTTATGAGGACAGTATCACTTTCTGAATTTCTAAAAATTCCTTAAGCTTGATCGTTGTCTAAAAAATTTATGAGAATATTATTGATGCGTTAGGATCATCCACAAAAAAAATTCAAAATTTTATAAAATGGTTTGTACTATTTTTCATTCGATTGAGATTTGTTGATCAGTCTTTTATCAGGACCATCCAAAAAAATTCAACATGTTTTGGATCATTTTTCGCTAGGTTGAACTTTATCGAAATCTTGACAATTTCGACCAAATTTCATTTCAAAAATTCTAGATTTCAAATTTGACTTTTGAATTTGGACTTAATTTCATCCAAAATTCTGATATTTCACCAAAATTTCCGATTTCACCCTATCGGAGAGATATCAATTTTCAACCCTGGACAGAGAAGTGATCGCTTCTCAAATTGAAGCGCCTGATCGTGACCATGTCTGTTTAGTTTTGAGCGATCTCATCGACCTCTCTGATGACAAGAAAGAAAAATGAAGTGGATTCGCGGTAAAACGTCACAAATCAAAGCTTGTTCTTTCCAGACATCAAACGCATCCAGAATCTCGCTGTTATCTTGTCGCGCCCGGCCGTTGTGGCTTGTCGATCCGTCATTCCATCCCATCAAGATTCCCGCACGGTACAACCTGGGATTGATGTACGGTGCCGTACAGAGCATTTGGGCTGAGCCGGTCAATAAGACGGATGTACTACCGGTCCATCTCCCCTTCCCTGCCCTGCCGAAGTGGTAGATGGATAGGCTTTAAGGATGCCGTCGCTTCCTACCCTAGTCAAAGCCCCCTCGTCACACGTAAGGCTATAGCCAGCCAGCCATAGGGATCATGTGCCGTGCGGCCGCCTGCCCCCTCGCAGTGTCGCACGTCGCGTCTGCGTACCCTGCGGCCGCGCGCGGCCTCGTCCTCTCTCGGTTCGTGTCTCGCTTTTCGTGGGTCAATGCACGTACACCTTCCACTTGGTGATTTTCGGTGTTATTGTTACTACCTGGCCCGGGATGTGATGTGACTCAGGCTGCCCACGAGCCAGCGATCACACTGGCGCCATCGGATCGTATCGGCCGGACTCCTGTGCATCAATGATTCTACTTGCGGCTCTGCTTTTCAGGGTTAACAAATTCGGTTTGGAAAAAATCGGCCGAAATTCGAATTTTAAAAACCGGAAATATCGAGATTTTCAATCGATCGAAAATCATCAAAAATCGTGGAGTTTCAAAATCAAAAAAATTGAAAACAAAAATAAAAAATTATCTCTTTTTATGGAAAATCAGGCGATTTCGATGGAAAATCGGCCGATTTCCGTGGAAAATCGACAGACGAGTTGAACTTTTTAGTGGACGATTTTTTGAGCGATTTTCGATTGGTTTACGTCGCATAATTTTTTTTGAATTGCGCCGGTTTATCGGGCGGTTTTAGAAGCCGTTCCGCGTCGATACGACCGAAAATCGCGATTTTTGACCGATTTTCGGCGATTTTGCGAACCCTGCTGCTGACACGCTCTAGCAAGAGCAGTGTAGCAGGCAGCTAAGATATATGCCAACTGTAATTAGACAATCGACATGCATGAACTTTGCGTGTTTGCCTACAACAAATCTGTATATGAGATTCACACTGTTGGCGTCAAAAACTTGAATTAGGATTTCTGATAACAGCACACCAGACGAACACCTGGTTCAGAGCGTGCCAGTCGATTTGACCGAAAATCGACAAGGTAAAAATATAAAATTCACTCAAAGCCGATTGTAACGATCAATCGGCTTAAACTCAATCAGCTTGAAGCCGATTAAGATCAAGGTAACAGGATAAAAATAACTAGCCAATTAAGGCTAATCAGAAGATAAATGTAGATCAATTATGAAGAAGGCGGTGTGCAACAAAATCAGAATAAATCAAACCTGGGGCGTAATTTGAAGGAGATCAACAATCGGCGATGCGCAACTTTATTGATCAAAATCGAATTACAAAACAGGAAAAAGTAATTTAGATTGGTGTGTTTGATTGTGTTGTATTCCTTGCTGCTTGCTTCAGCACTTCTTTTATACCCGTCGACCGATCGTATCATTTTACAACACGTTTCAAGACCTGATCCGTATCGGCCTTATCTCGGACAGTTTTTCCTCAAAGATCTTGCTGTTACCAAATGTCTTCGAATCTTTCCAAATCATTTGTTAGTTTCTGCATGTTTAACCTTTTTACCGATTTTAATTAAATTTGTTAAATTCTGGTGCAAACAGACACCAACTGATAGTTGGGGCTTAGTGTCAGCTATACTCAAGCCTGACTGCCTGAGTACTAAGCAAAGTGGCGCGACAAAGGATGTACGCAAATTGACAAGCTGAGAAAGAAGAACTGATCGTTCGCAGAGGGCAGAACAATCGAGTTAGCCGCTGCCCGCTAGTGCAGATGGCCCATGCCATTGCCATCCCAATGAGATGAATGCAAGGTCAATCTCAATCAAAGAGCACAGACAACCACAAGGTCGCTAGCCCCTTCTCAAGACATGCACTCAAAACCAAACCGAGAGAACTCACCACCCCTGCGCTGCACATACGAGCGGGTTAACAGGCACATGGAACGGGATGCATGCAAGGATTCAAATTTCTTTTCCGATAAAATATCGTCTCGGACCGGAATCCGAAATTTCGCCGAAATTCGGATATTTCGCACAAATCTCGTTCAAAATTCAAAAACAAAAATTCAAATCCGATCTATTTTCTACAGAGAAAAATGAAAAATCCCGAAATTTCGGCATTTTTGCAACGGCAGAAAAGTGGGTCAAACAATATCGAATTTTTTTAAAATTGTTTTTGGAGAGTCCTGACATATAGCTGATATTTCCATAAAAATTTCAGATAATTCTGAAGTCTGTGGAATTTTCAAAAATTTAAACATTGCTATTGTCCTGATAAAACGCTGACCGGCAATTTTGCACCGAATGCAAAATGGTTCAAACCACGTTATAAACATTTGGATTTTTTTTGCATGCTTACGATGTATCTCTAATGCTCTCATAAAATTTTCAGATGATAATCAAACTGTATAAATTTTTAAAAATTCGAACAGTACTACTACCCTGTTAAAAGGCTTACCGACAAACTTGAACAAAATGAAAAATTATCTAAACCATGTTAAAAACTTTTGAAAATTTTTGTGGATGGTCCTGATGTAATAGTAATGTTTCTTTAAAATTTTTAGATGATGATCATTCTCAAATAATGTTTAAAAATTTAGACAGTGTTACGTTATGATAAAAACCTCATGATCAATACATAGATTTGCTTTAGTAATACAAAAAAGTTTAAAACTTTTGAAAATTTTACAGAAGGGTGATAAGGAAGTTCTTAATATCTCATAAAAATTTTGAATCACGATCACACTCCAGTGAATTTATAAAATTCTTACAAGGCACAATACCATTTATGTTCTTTTCTTTTTGATTTTTAAAATATAATATGACAAACGAAGTTAAATGCTTACATAGATTTGATTGAGAAAACAAACAAAGTTGATTTTTTTTGAAAAATATATATAATGGAACTGAGGCAATCATTAATCTCTCAAAAAAAGTTTAGATCATAATCACACTAAAGAAAATTTATAAAATTCTGACAATATAACTGTCCCAATTATGTTCATTCTGTTTTTGATTTTTTAAGGAAAACAAATTAAGTTAAATTATTTTGAAATTTTTTATGTATGATCCTAAGCTACTAAATATAGTATCATAAAATTTTCAACTCATTATCAAGCTTGTACAATTTTATAAAATTCTGACAGTGTTTCTAGCAAAATTTAAAAATATCTCAAAAATTCAGTTTTTTAACAAATTTTTATAGGAGATGACTTTCCTAAGGGTTATTGGACCAAATCCGGCCTTAAAAGTTTCAAAACCGGCAAAAAAAACATGAAATTTCGGTGAAATTCTGCCGAGAAAAACCGAAATTTTCAGGTTACTATAGCAATTTTAATTTTTTTTTAATCTGACCGGTAGTTTAAATTTCGGGGTGGTCCAAAATCCAAAATTTCGCCAAAATTCGGCGAGATTTGAAACCCTGGATGCATGACGCGGAGGAGGGGGGGTCTTGGCATTTGCGCAAGGACAAGTACCACATTGGCAAACGCAGCATTTTGTGTTTTTTTTTTCCTAAGCCTCTGCGTGCACATGCTGTCCTGCCCCTTCCTGGAGGACCTGGAGTCCCGGACACAGCATAAGGTGCGTAGAAGCAACGGGTTGGTTGGCGCACGCAGAAAGAGACGATCGAGACGACGGCAAAGGACATGCATGGCGCGGCAGTGTCGCGTGGCCAGCATGGACGCTTGTGCCGACCGCCGCGTGAGGTCGATCGGGTAGATTCGTCTCCCAGATCGCCCTCCGGGCTCCGCCCGAGCCGTTGCTGCGTCTGCGCACATACACCACCGAATTGCTCGATCAGCTCGGGTAATGGGGCAGGTGCTGGGTTTGGGCTGCAGTAGGCCATGTGCTCGCGGAGTCGTGATCTTGGTCACATGTTCTGGGTACAATGCCACGCTCGTGTGTGCCGCTGGAAACCCATGCTAGTGAGTGGTGACTGACGTTGCTGTTCTTGCCTCTTGGGTCTACGCGCTGCACAGTGCGGCAAACGTCGAGTCGGCGGTAGGCTAAAAAAATGTGGCGCATGTAGCATGAGGCGGTACTGTTCCTCCTGGGTTCTGCCGCTGCGACTGGAACAGGCAGTTGGCTAGTGCCATTCGGCTAGTGTGTAAGCAAGAACCGTCTATAACTTGGGTTAAAAAAAATGTCCCAATTGATTAGCGTAAACTTATGACGATTTGCCCATATGATTAGACTGCTTGCAGAAAATAAATGCGGCCAGAGCAAAATCCATTGGTGGTGGATCGTACCAACGCCATAATAACCAGCAAAGGTGCTCACTGATCGCACACCATCATTAAAATCGGTAAGAGTATCAAGATTCTTGGGTCAAAATCGTATTACTACATAGTTGGTCCAGAAAAAGAGGGAGTGAAGGAAAAAAATGTCATCACCAATCACTATACTGTCTTTGCCTTGCATTGCAAGGCCTAAAACGTCAATTGACGGCGATGGTTGGAGGCATGGAGCTTTCATAATAGCTTTGATCATAACATTACAACGAGTCAAGTATAGCAATTCCATGCATGCCAGGCTTTCCATGGTCCCATCGCCTGCTGCTAACAAACACATCTCCCCTCCCTTTTCGCTCTCAAAAGTAGAGCACTCCTCTCTTATCTGCAGCCACCGTGCATGGGTGCTTGGATTACCCGTACAGAAGGCACCAAACCCGGATTAATTAGGATGTACAGGAATTTTCGTGCTGGATACAAGCACAACGGAAGTAACATCCACACATCGTAGCAAATGCCAGTGACAGCTAGGAGGAAGGCACCATGCCACCATGTACTATTAACTATGTGGATGTGTAGGAGCTTAGCTAGATTGCCGTAGAATATGGCAACAAAAATATTGGAGTTGTCAGTCTTGTGACCACCCAACTACTTTGCAGGACGAGCATGGCTTTAAACAAACTGGCATCACGAACATCTCCGATGCTTTGCTTTTGTTTCATTGTTTGGTACTATTGCAGTATATTTTTTGGGAATCCTCTCCCGTTTTTACTTCCTTCGCAAACCAACCAACATATGACTTTTTTTGGGGGCGGGGGAGGATGCAAGTTGTCCCAAACTGTAACTATACATCTGTTGATGCTTCGTATTTTGTTTGTTCTTCAATTAAGGAGTCCTTAGTTCTTACGAAAGCTTCGAATTTTTTCGTGTTAGGTCACATTAATCGCCGACTCGATGGATAAACTTCATACCAGGACGGAGTGTACATTGACCACATTTGGAGACAGCCGGACATTTCTTCCCGACCGAGATCTCTCGTTTCCGCTACACCATGCGGTTGATAAAGAGAAATCAACTACTACTCCTACCGCACTACTGTAATCTGATCCACACTGTGAAATATACGAGATTAGCCGATCCTGTCCAATGACCGATTCCTTGGACACGGGGTTAGCAGTAGGCCCCCACTGATCCCTTCTGCCTGTTTGGCCTCCATTTGTGTATCCATTATCAAAGGAGCCGAAAGCCGGAAGACGAGGGTCCGAGACGGCGCTAGTATAAGGGCGGGGAAGGAGGAATAACTGAAGAACTCATGAAAAATTCCACGCTGCCGTGCGTGGCGTCCTCCAGGGTCCCATGCGTCCGGTCCGGCCATTCCCATTGGAACGGCGAGTGCTAAAAATAAGCTAAAATGGCCTTGGAAAGGTCAAAATACAGCACAGAACCGTTGCCTCACCGGCACTCACAGTCAGTCAGTGGCTCAGTGCCCATCTCTCAACATCAAGCACAAAACACTCCCGCTCAACTCCCAAAACGCTCGCGAAGGCTTCGAAACCTTACTGTAACTGCTCATCCTTCGGAATTTTGGCGGTGTCATTGCGACATCTGCACGCTGACCTGCGATTAACGATGCTTTAGGCTGCTTAGTTTACTTAAGCTCCCCTCTCAGGGAGTACTGCTTTAACCCTTTCCGTAATCTCTTCTCAGGTAGTGGTGTTAGTTTTCTTTTATTACACCAGTGGTTAGTACGAGCCAAAGGCAACTGATTGCCCAAGCCTTCACAGACGCGAGTAGATCCAATGGCTACGACACAGCGAACGCCATTAAAATGAGGTCACAACTCGCCACACAGGATCGAGGCCAGGACAAGCAAACCAAACGGTCCACCAATGGATAAAGCAGGCGACCTTTGGCTAATAAGCTGGCCGAGATGTCTTGTACTCCACAAATAAACAGTACTAGTGCTAGGTGTAGCCATCTTTTCTCACCGTGCCATGCAGTCAACTACCCAATCATTATCATAGGGTACCCTAAATCAAATTATCACTTTTCTAACTCATTTACCTTATTTTTTGCAAATAGTCCACCTCACTCCGATAGAAGACGTATTAGACGCCGCACCAGACAGCAGGAGCCAGCGGTGCCACACCCAAGGAGCGTGAGCGTAGCGACGATGGGCATAAAAGCAACTGCCTACCACAGCCGATGGACGCAGGAGGCGGCCTCCTGCAATATGGGAGCTTGGGAGGGCCTACCGCGGCCGACGAGCGCGAGAGACACGTGTCACTAGAGCTAGAAAAAAAACTCGTTGGTTCAGTTCAAAATTGCTCGCTCATTAATTAAACATTGAAATAAGTCAAGTTCGAATGAAATTGGATTTTACTCTATCTCGACTCGGCTCGTTAGCTTGATTCTAAAAATACATTCAAACAATAAATAAAATGATATTAAATCAAACTGTCAATTTCGAGAAAAAAAAGTTCGATCAAGTAAGGATTTGGCTCGATTTTCACCCCTACGTGCCACAGTAGAAAGAAAGCTAAATTTGCAATTCCACTCATGCTACCGTGGGAAAAAAAAAAGCTAAATTTGCAATTCCACTCGTGAGAGGATTAGGCTTAAAAAAGGAGATAAAGCTAGAAAAGCGCTCACTTCGTACTAAACAAGATGGGCAAATGTTAAAAAGGAGTTACAGAATTACGGGGCAGGCATTTTGAGCCGGTAATGCAAGAAAATCTGGCCGTTCCTCCTGTCCTCTGTTCTCATGAGTGCAAGTTGCGACATCATGAGTACTGTTTATAACTACAAACAAGTGTAAAGCCAGATTCTCTTATGCACATAATGATTTAGGCATGATTAACGGCAAATATATAAGGAACACATAACTGGAGCTGTCAGGGAGTTAAAACACGCAGAGATACTATTACAAAACAACTACTAGCAACTTACACTTAACTAGCCAATAACAAGAAAACCCGTGACGATAGTAAGAACCACAAAAAGCACAAACCTAAAAAAACCGCTGCTCAATTTACTTCGTCCTCGCTTAAGACAGACACTGATCACTTTAGAGAGGAACACCGTTTTTTTTTATCCAGATTCCTTGGGAGAATTCGATAGGATCAGTAATTGATAGGCATGCCAAGTCGATCCAACCTGCCAGAGCCAGGGTACGCCTTATTGGTGAACTTGGCATGGAAGTAGGCCGATTTCTGTGCCGCCGGCGCGCACGGCACAGGCGCGAACGCGTGCGCCGACGCCTTCCGGAGAGAGCTGGACTTTTCGTACTGCGGCCTGTGCTTCGGCGCGCTCTGGGACCGCGCCTTGGCACGGAACGACTCCGTGTTCGCCATGTAGTTCGGGTAGTCGGAGTAGCCCCCGAAGAGGCTGCGCGAGCACTCGCTCTTGGTCGGCGTGAACGGCCCCCGTCTCGAGCTCCCAGGCCGCGACGTCGCCGAGAAGAACTGCGGGCTGTCACAAAGCTCGGCAATGTCCACGGGCATGCGCAACGGACCGAGGGCCTCGCCCATGCCCACGGACGACGGTCTAGGCACGGACTGCTGCGCGGTCGTGGAGTCCTTGGACGGCGAGTCCGGTATGGTTGCAAAGCTTCGGCTGTTCTGGTCAGACGTCCTGGTGGAGCACGACGACTGGTGGTGGTTGCCGCTTCCGCCGCCACCGCTCCGCCTCTTGGAACCATACCGGCCCGGCTTGCCAGGGTCCACTTCAAGAATCTTCGCGTTCTTCTCGTCATCCATGTACCTCTCCTCTACCCATCTGTCCAGCCAGTTCCTCCCACAAGATTCTGACCTCTCCTTGCTCATCCTCTCACTACCGGGTGTCCTCGATGAGCTCCCCTGCACAAATCGCCGTACCACTGTCATGGCCACGAAAATGAACAAACGCAAAACTTTTACATAGAAAGGAAGGGATACCTTTAGAGAACCGGATCGGCCGTGCCTGGGCGCGCCGTCACGAACCGCCTGATCGTATTTCTCCGGCGTCGGCGGACCCTGCAATGCAAATAACCGTAAGAAGGCGTCCAGGTCATGGTACTTGGCAAGTTGCCGCGTGCAAAGCCGGGGTGCGAGACTTTTTCACTTACCGGGTGCGCCGCAGCTTGCTGGGAGCGGATGGCGCGCGCTCGCCTCTGGACGCGGACGAGCGCGTGCATGCACCGGAGCGTCTCGGCTGCCTGCCGGCGCACGATGTTGCCGCGGACCAGCGCCTGCAGCTTCACCAGCCCGCGCAGCGCCTTCAGTGCCCGCCTCGCCTTCGCGAAAGATAGGTTAATCAGTAGCGGTCCCACAACCATGGGCACTTGCATTGTAGACTAGAAGTTGACATGCCAACCACCTCCACCATTACTACTACGGCACTAGCTGCTTCCAAGAACAGTAACTAAGTACTAACAATGTGCAAACTGCAAAAAAAAAAAAGGCTTCCTTGTTCTTGAGAAAGAAAGCGAGTTAAAGCGGCGAAGGCCATGCCTTACTTCCATAAAAGAAGCCTAGATAGAGACTGAGACAGTAAACACATAGGAATGGCAGAGGAGCAACACCAAATAGCGTCTCTTGGCTGGGAGTTGTGACCAGGGCAACTCGTTTGTATACATGATCACGGAAATTTCTTTCGGAGAAGCAAAAAGGATAGAATTTTGCAACAAAAAAGGTGTCCCCTTTCGCCTTAAAACGACGTTTCCACCATCTTAAGCCGAAAAAAAAAGTTGATTTTGCAGAAAAGATTTGGAACTGAAGAGTCGAGGGGAGAAGCTAACCAGGTAGCCACGGAAAGCAGCCTGGATCCGAACAACCGCCCACTCCTCCCGCTTCACTGCGGCCGGCGTGCACCGCCCGCTGCAAGTCAGACGCACCACGGCGGCGGCCGCCTGCGCCGCGGCAACGGCGGCCTCGGCAACCGCTGCCGTCGCAGCAGCCACAGCGATGGCCCGCTTGCTCTGCTCGTCGTCCCCCTCATCCGACGCCGCGTACGCACGCCGGGGCGTCAACGGCGTGTGCACCGGAGGCAACGGTGGCCCCACCAGGGCCTTCTCCCGGAAGGACTTCCCGAAACCCCAGCGCTTCTTCTCCCTCGCCGGGTTCGGCTCGCCGGAGGCGGAGCTCGCCTTCTTGCCGCCGCCGAGCAGCCCACGCAGCCACCGAGAAGCCCACCCCATCTACTCCGGCTACTCGGCTAGTACTTCTCGGTCTCCCGCATGGCCTTTTCTTGGTTCCAGCACTTCGCCGGGGCAGCAAAAGAGAAAGAGCGGGAGATGAAACCAAAACAGTGAAACCCGCACACGCTTACATACAGCGAGAAAAGAGAAAAGTAGGAGGGAGAGGAAGAGTCTTGTGGAAGTCTAGAGGGGCTTTGTCTTATAGAGGAAGCAGAAAAGGTAGGGCCCTTTTGTGTGATTAGTTTTACTTATTCCAGGTTGCTTTCGCTAAAATGTTTCCAGTTCACGGGGAGCATCGTAAAACTGTGATATGGCCATATGGGCTTAGCTTGAGGATGGTAAGGGCCTAAGGGGAAAGTGGTAGTAGGTGCTGATCGACGTGATCGTCTGCTCCGCCGGCCGCATACCCGGTTGACTGTTTACTTGATCAAACAGTGTTAGGCTAGTCCCAGTGGTAGTATCATACGCCATAAATGATCCGTCATATAGGATTTCTTGCTGACATGGTAATCAATTAATGAAGAAAGAGAAGATAGCAGTATCATGAGGATGATACTGCTTGGACTCAATATCCAACGTCTTAGATTTCGTATGATACTGCACTGGGAGCAAACCATATCATATTCATATGAAACATTTGATCACAACACATGTAACAATTAATGCACGCAAACTATCTTGGATATTGTAGTATAATACTATGCATTAGAGATGGTGTTTCTTCTCAACAGTATCATACTCTCTATCTTACGTGGCAGTTTTGGATTTTAGAATATAATACTATGCACTGGGATTAGCCTTAGTAGAAAATATGTTTTTCTTACTATGCGCGTGAATCATAGAACATGGCATTAGTTATATATTCTTATGATTATATTGCTCAATCTTGTCACTATGAAATAGTTATTTTTTATTGGTTGGTATTTGATTTTTTTATGTAAATACAACCAGTAGTCCAGTACAAAGCAATTGAGTGACGTGGTTTTGTTCGAAAAACGCTGCTAAAATGTATACAATTTTTTAATGAAGTTGACACAGTATGCATGCAATATCGGTTTTGCATTCAATATATTATTTTAGATGCAGTGTGTCTTCTTTTGGATATAGTGCATTTAATCTATTGAGGTGATCTCTACGTTACGAAAGCCTTCTGTTTCGCATATCATATATATGCTGTAAAAGTATTGCTTTTTTTTTTGGTCTCACATGTAGTTTTATACTACGTGACATTAATGTGGGATATAAAGTATACTAGTCATGTGTTCGTGCGTTGCAACGAAAACTCAATTTACGATAAAAAATTTATTTGCAAAGAACACTAACTTTAGTTATGTTTCAATAGTAGGACAAATTTGTTCCTCCGAAGAGATTTGACTATCGGGTTAAATCATCTTCCATCTCAATCGTTTATGTTAGATCCAACGAATCAAGTACTCTGAAGGAGAACGGACAATCGTCACCAACTCTTAATTAGAATTAGTATAGAGATATCAATCCTTACCATTGAAGGAGGAGAAAGTTATTGCCTTCCTCTTGCAGGAAATCTTCTTACTTCTTGCACGCAGCCTTTCTCTTCTCTTTTCTTCTCTTCCTGCGTGTGTCTCCACTACCGACCGGCCTGTCCTCCTGAGATGAGAGTGGGGCCTTCTAATAGGGAGTAGATGAAAGCAAAAGGCAGCGTACGTAGGCGGATGGAAGCCAGGTCTCCTCAACATCTTCGTGATTGGCACGTGATTTGGTAATGTGATTCATTTCTTTTAATCTATGCATTTCCAGATATGATGAGATAGAATTCCCGTATTATTGGATATGGTGAGTATATCCTTCTATCCATGCAGGACATGATAAGAAAATCTTTCCATTTATAAGATATATGAATAACATCCTTCTATAGTAAGAACATGTGAATAGAGATATGCTAAAATAATATTTCTATTCAAAAAAGATATGATAAAATCCTTTCATTCCAAGATATGATTAAATACTCTTCTATCTCAGCCGTTCATGTTAGATCCAACAAATCAGATACTCTAGAGGAGAACGGACCACCGCCACCAACTCCTAATTAGAAGAGTACAGATGATACTTCTTTTAGCCATTTTGATTTTGTATGCAATAGAAAGTCCAAATTCAAAAATTGTTGAATCGATCGTATGTGCTAACGGTTAGTATTGTTCTAAAAGTCATATGTCACTGCTACATAAAACTTTATGACTGACGGTTTTGTGAATCGTTTGTAAATCTGTGTCAGTGATAAAAAGGGCACAATACATACGGTTTTTGAACCGTCAGTAAAAATTAACATCAGAGACGACTATATCTACAAACCGTTTGTAATAAGAGAATATCATAGTCGACGGTTTTTTAATAGAACCGTTTGTGATATGATTTTTTCCCTTAACTCTTTTGACAGGACTTCCATGGTTAATATCTGTTTTTCGAAATTGTCTTCTCTTTAAATATTTCTGCAACGATATTTACAAGGCAAAACCAGTTATAGATTTTACAATTGAATATCAAAACATCCTAGATACATTGAGGCAACAGCTTGTCTGATGAGATGGTCTTAAAATATGAACATTTGTATCACTTTCATCACTTTTCTTATTGTAATGTTGATGGATTCTAAGGCAAAATCCAATTCCATCAACAGTTTGTCCTGAAAGTTGTCATGCACTGGTTTATCGTCCACTTCAACCTCATCCCGAATGAGAATACCATAGGCTGCCTATTTTCACTATGGTCTCGTGCAGGAACAGAATCAGAGTGAAAATAGGCCGCATATGGTATTCTCATTCAGAGATGAGGATGAAGTGGAAGATAAATCAGAGTATTACTGACGAATACTTATAACAGGGGTACCCCAACGGCCCAAGGTGACCAGCCGGCGGCCTCAAGCACAGCTCAAGCCCAACAGCCGCTTCGACCCACTCTGGCGAAGAAGCACTGCAAGGCCACACGGACTTCCTTCCGACCGACCGAGGGAATGTATCCACCAAGCGGGGCTCGACTTCGCCACGAGGCGTCCCTTCCGACCAATCGAAGGAAATGTCTCCGACCGAGCTAAGCTCCCGACCTCCTCGTGAGGCGGCCCCGGCTCCGACCAAGCGAGGCTCCGACCTCAGCGGTCGGGATCCCGACTCGATCGTGCCAAGACAACCCCTGCCAAGGGCGCGTGTCGAAGCCTCTACCGGACAACCGCCACGTACCTACGAACGGGTCAATCAAAGTGACTATACAAGGCGGTGGCTCCTTCCCGGAGGGTTTAATGATCGACCAAGTCATGCTCCCGATCCCATCACCGGTCACATCTGATGCGAAGACATGCCTCTCCCGAGGCAACACCCACGTCGGCGCGACAACGTCAACACCTGTAAGGTTCGCAGAGGGCGTACGCCGTTTCGGGAAATACCTAACCCATACGACCGACTAAGCTACCGACCCAAGCATGGGCAAGGCGGCGATGATCGGTCGGCAGAACGAAGGACCAAAGCTCCTAGTGTAGGTCGTCTCGTCCTCTCCCAATTCTCGATGTAACTGCGCCTTCCTTTCGTTTAAAAGGAGGCGGGAACTCCGTAAGCGGAGAGAGCGCCATCAAACCCATCTCGCTAAGTCATTGGCACTCGCTTGTAAACTTTGTGCGTCATCATGCATCATGAAGAGAATACAACGCCACCACACGAACTGGAGTAGGGGTCTTCGGCCCGAACCAGTATACATCTTGGACTTCTGAGTCCAACCATTCAGGGAGTGGAACGCGCGACCCCTTAGACTTACAAATTTACTTGCCGGTGCTCGAAACGCCGACAATTACAACTTTTAGTACGAACTGTTGAATGAATTGGATTTTGCCTACATTACAATAAGAAAGGTGATGAAAGTGCTACAAATATTCATATTTTAAGACCCTCTCATTAGACAATATGTTGTCTCAATGCATCTAAAGTGTTTGATACTCAATTGCAAAATCTATAATTCGTTGTGCATTATAAATGTCGTTGCAGAAATATCTAAATAGAAGACAATTTTGAACAACAGATATTAATCATAAAAGTTCTGCCAAAGGAGGTAGAAAAAAAATATTATTTCACAGTTCAAGACAAGAAGACCTTACCACAAATATGATACCACAAATATGATAACGAAATGTTTCATAGTTCGGGTGGCAATACATTAACAAAATATGATATATACTACAAATATCAACAAGCGTACATTGACAAACCACATTAATATTTCATAGTTCAAGACAAGAAGAACTTAAGGTTTTTTCATGTCTGCCATCATATGTGCCACAACTTTCCCAACAGCGACTTCTCGGTTCTCTCTGAAGTTCCACAACTCCAGTACAGTGTCGATTTGTTTGACACCAATAGCCGATTGATCTCCAGTCATATCTCTTAATAACTACAAATTAAAAGCAATCATGTTGTTGTGAAAAAGATGTCTTGGTATATTATCAGTAACCACATCGAAATCAATACTAAAACCATTTATATTACCTCTATAAGCTCAGCTTTGGCTTCTTCCAGCTCTGCATTCGCCTTGCGGTCCTTACTGATGAGTGCCGTGTTAAGGGATTCGATATCTTGTAAGCGATCATTTATTTCTTTTAATTCTTGTTTCATCTCATAAATCTTTTCTGTTATCTCAGACCTCCCCTTCAGTTGTTAGATCTCCATCTCAAGTTTTTGTTTAGCTTCTAACAACCTTTCCATGTCGTCGATCTATTTTTACCATATTTTTAACAATATCTTATAATGAATTAGGTGTTCATCTTCAATGAAATCAATGCAATCCCTCAAGTTATATTCTCTTCTATCAATGGAACAAGTTAGAGATCTCAATATCATTAAGCTAAGGATAGAAAAAAAAGAAATTATGTACATAAAGAACATTATGGCTTCTCAAGCTAGTTGGTAGCCTTCAATGCGAAAATATTATCCTAACACCAAACTATACACAATAACACAATGCATATGCGCAGCCATACATTAAAGCCCGCCGAAGCTCACCCATGTTAGAACAAGAAGAGAAACCAACACCAATTCACATATGCAACAGACATTGCCAACTACAGTCTGACGCAGGGGGCAGATTACAGTATCAACATAGCCCCTCACGCGGGAGATGAAGGAGCGACGGGCCATACAGAGCATACCATCACGTTATGTTAATGGAAAATTAGGTATTGTGGCAATTATTTTCTTATTTACCTTGTAACAATCAGCACAAATATGACAAACCAACAATATGTAATCTGATGAAATATGACAACCATACTAACGCAGCCATACACGCGGAGCTCATACGGTAGACAACTCACTGACGGGGAGGAGGAGCAGGCCACTGACGAAGAAGGTGCTTGCGGTCGAGATGGTCGTCGTCGCCCCCAAGGATGCCGGGGAGGACGTCACCGAGGATTTCTCCCAGGAGGAGGATTGTCGGGGGGGAGGGGCTAGGGTTTGCGGGAGACGAAACATATAGGTATGCGCTATGAACCTCTATCGATACGTTTATATATTGGTCTGAGTTCATATCACAAACAGTTCGTAGTTAGAACCGTCTGAGATATGAACTTATCACATACGGTTCGTATTTAAAATAGTCTGTAATATTGATTTATATCACTGACGGTTTACAAAGAGTATCGTCTGTGATAATTTTACTGACGATTTCAGTATAAAATCATTAGTGATATTGCTTATCACATAAGGTTTTTCTTAATCGCCTGTGCTGAGACATCTAATATAATCTTTCCTATAGTAGTGTGTTTTGAGCACTTATGTTGTGATGCAACGTATCAAATATGTTTGTTTGTTGTTTTAGTATATACATTTAAATCACACGTTTCATATGAAAAAAATGAACAAATCATCGCGATACAAGCACCGTAAAAACGCTTACAACAATGTAAGATGTACGCGAACGCAATGTGCACGCTCAACGGCTCATTAGTCATACATACCTCCATCTGACCATTGCGGATTTGCTAAGTTGGTCATTGAGTCCTTTCGCCTCAGAAGATCCTACACTACCACTGTTCTTCCCTCGGAGAATTCAGATCGGCGGGGCAGACATTTCTTGGATGGTCCACTGACAGTGGAGACCACAGCAACAGAAATTCCCCTCCTCCGTGACGCCTTCCTTTCTCAGCGCATCATTATCCATCCCGAGGCGCGGAGCCGTCGGATCCAGCGCGACCGCTTTCCATCACGCGGGGCACGTGCCTCACGGGCGCAGGCACCAGCCTAGCTTTGTGTGTCTTGGGTACGTGCGTACGTAGGTCACTTGATGATCACTTGTAGCTTTTTTTATCCCATTTTTTTTATAAATCTAGTCGTTTCCATTATCGCGGAAGCACGACAGCCGATGATGAGTACAGGAGTTGCGTGCGGCAAGCGCGGGAGCAACGGCCTATAGCGGGTGACGAGCCCGAGAGGCACATTATGCGGTTGGAAGGGGACTAGATTTACAATTCCGCTCAAGAAGTGTTAGATTTGCGAAAGCCAAAGTAAGAGACTAGAAAAGTGATCACTTCGATCGCAACTTGTGCGGTTGTGTTGCCCCGACTCCTTCTGTCCACAAAACTGTAGAACCTAATGAAAGGGCTTGTACTGTTGAGATGTGAAGGGGGCAGCTCGCAGGTCGAAGCTTTCGATTTATGGGCTCAATTGCACATTTATTTTCAAATTTAATCTCCTATAAATAAAATTACAAAAAGTAACATCTCGACATATGTTGTGCCTATGTACCATCATTTTTACCATTTTATTTGCACAGGAGTCAAGTTTACGAAAAACAAATGTGCAAACGAGGCAGCAGAGAAAAAGCTAAGGCTTCTTAGCTTGACATGAATGGTTGGCGTGAGCGTAGGAAAGGCTAATGAGCAAGGCAGGACGGTCACGTGGCTGGCCCGAACCGCCGGATTCGTGCTTGCACTGCGCGCGCTCGGTGACCTGTGGGGCTGTACGGAGCCTGCCAGTAGACGGCAAAGATTCGGCAGCGCTGATATGATATGAGCATCGGACATATGGGCTTACGTTGGGGTTAGCCAGCTGCGGCCCACCCCATCACCTAGCGGAGCTTGCCTGTTGAAATGGCTGCAAGGTCCAACATGATCTTCCTGTTCTCTTCTCAAAGAAGCGAGAAACACCTCTTTCGCATGCATCTAGCTATAAAGGGAATCCATTGCTTTTTCTGTCTTTCCACACCTCGTTTTTTTAAATATAAATATAGCTTTCTCATGTGTGGATGGTAAATCTAACCCCTACACCGATTGGTGAGCGCGGAAGCCAGTGAAACTCGGTCCACCGTAAGAGCATCACGGTTCACTCTAGTAGAGACGCTTCTGTGCTCTCTAGACATGGTAGCCAGCTCCTGCTAAGCTCACTGCTGTAGGGGCTGTCGTCTCCTATGCTCTTCGGACGCGGCAGGAGACAGAGCTATTTTCAAAAATTCATCGCAACGAGGACCACATAAGGGAAAAATAGAGCTAGGAGGCCGGTACAGCCAAAAAAAATTGGAATTAATATGGGCCGATCATCATTTGCATGCATGACTAATTAATTAGTTAATTAACCGATTCCATTCCAGCGGTTGTAGGAAAAAAATTAGAGCTGAATAATTTCGGCTTCCGCACAAAAATAAAAGAAAAAATTCCAGCTCTTCGACGCTGCTAGAAATTTTCTCGTGCGAAATAAAATAAAAATCAAGCTCTGCCCGGCCGCTGGGTAATTTCGGGCACGAAAAAAAATTCATTCCAGCTAAGCCCAAGTGCTGGAATATAATACCGCACCACCTATTCGCTGAATTTTTTCGGCTTGGGGCTACAATCGCAAATTCATCGCCGCGAGTGCTTGATTAGGAAATTCCACGTTTACAAGGTTGTGCTTTGTGTTACTCTAGTTCTACAAAGATTTGATTATATGATTAGTTCCTTAGTTGCTACTGAAATTTCATGAAAATACTTATTGTGTCACTAACATATGAGACTAAGGTCATATATTAGTGAGACAATAAACAGTATACGGAATTCACCTTTGATAGTTTGATTATACGATCAAGTATGCATTAAACCTAGCAAATCATCCCTCTATTATACCTGGAAGAATCGCCGGCCTTGGAGCGGTTTGAGCCACAGCTCGGCTCGCCGAAAAAAAATTTACGTTTAGGTCCTTCTGACTATTTTTTTGCGAGAAAGAGGCCCCCAGATAAATACGCAAAAAAAGTTTAATTGCGTTTAGATCATTTTTGCCATTTTTTTTTACAAAAAGGGCCTTTCATTTACGTGAAATCGCGGATCCTTCGTAAGAGGACTCCGAATGAATGCGAAAAAAGCAAATACATTTATATACTTTCAACCGTTTCGCGCGTTTCTCGATTTGCTCGCGTAGAGAGCGGCGATCGCGGCGTAGCACGTCGTGGTCACTTATCTAATTATTCTAGTAGTCAGTAGAGTTCAAGTTCTACGCGTCTAAGGACGTTGTAGGATTACCTTTTGGGATAATTTGATTTCATCTATCTCTGTTTTTTTTTCAAAAATGAAGAGTTAATCTGATCTCCCACATCGCGTAGATTATTCGATCTATCTCTTTTCTTTAAAAAAAAAACAAAAGGGTTAATGTGATCTCTCACAGGACTTGCATTGTTTGATTCCTCTCCCGTTAAAAAATTTATGTTGTTTTAGACATTGTTATGGTTTTTAAAATGTAACTTTGACCACTAATTTTAATTGTAATATATTTATAAAATCTAATAAAATTATAATATTATAAGAGTACTTTTCAAGACGACTCTACATATAAATTTTATGTATCAATAAAAATATCTATACCTGAAATTTTAAAAATTCGATTGTATACATATCGAAATGATAAGTTTTTTGTGAACTATAGCCGGATGACTGGATGCCATGACCCTTCTTGCCGGTAAGCCTCTGTCGCCGTCACTTAAAGGTTGAAATTTGTTTTTGTTTGACTACGATGTTTGAATCAAGTCATCATCATCATCATTGAAGAAAAAGAGAACCACTCTGACCACAACCAATCTGCGACGTGGCCGCGGGATCCTTTCGTAGCAAATTTACATGATAAAGTGATCGTGGCAGCCAGTGAGGATATGATTATAGTTTGCTTTGTTACTACTTACGTGGATCCTGTCGGTCGTGAAAGACGTGTGTCATCATTTGGGATGGCCTGTATGAGCGATCCTCGTTGATCTGCGCGGCCTCGTAATTCCAAAAGTTCACGCAGCTAGCTCAAGCTCAAGCTCAAGCGACAGCCAAATCGAAGGCAACTCAGGTCATAATGAGTAGCACTGCGAGTATTCTGCATGCTAGTCGCAACATGACCTACGGGATATATACCGCAACTTCATTTGGTCCTTGCGCTTGTCTGCTGCAGCGCTGGCTGTTGAGTAGTACCAAGTTGAAAAATAGTACTAATTTTGACAAAAATCGATAGAAACCCAATAAATTGTAAAATCAAACTGTTTTGGAATTGAATTGGTAGTCAAACAGTGGTAAAAAAACTGATTGGTTTGCATCGAAAATCAGCCCACTTAAGAAAATTTAGAAAATATTGGAAAATTTGAAAAAACCTGGTAAAAGCCCAAACAATTAGAAAAAATGTTAGAAATATATATAGAAAAATATGTAAAAATACGACAGTATTCTCGCATGAACTTTTTATATTTTAAGATAACATCAAGTTGTAAAGTACATATTTTACAATAATAGCATAACAATGGGAAAATACGAAAAAAATATGAAAAATCTTATGTACGACCTTTGATATATTTTAGACAATCTCAAATTGTAAAGTAGGCATTTAGCAATAATATGTCAATAAATAACCTTTCATTTTAATACCATTTACAAATCAATTCAACAAATCCACATCTTAATGTCCATAGCATATGACATTTGAAATCAATATTTCTCACCGAAAATAAATATTCGCACTTCGCATAGTTTCATTGTCCTTCTATTGTCACATATATGCCATGTTGGACCTACATAAATGATATGTTAGTAAAAAATAGAGTTGCAATGAAATAAAACATACAGATTAAACATTACCTCTGGGGCTACGGTTAGTATTGTTAAGTATATACTTGGTTGGCCATGTTGTCCTCCTCGATAGACATCATCACCAATTTTCGTGCAACTAGCAACTCCGCATTGTATTCGTGGCAGCTTTACCCTATTTATAGGCTAGTTGTTTGCTATTGTTGGTACAATATAACATAAAACTCGGGGTCTTGCCACTCTAGACCCATTGGATGGAAGGTTGTGCATGAGCATCCGGAATGGCGTAGTCATAGTGGCCATATAAGCCATAACTCCTTTGTGTCTTGGCATCAGTGTACGAGATAGGAGCTATCCTGTGGTGTGTCATGGTTATGTCGATGGTATATTCCTTTCTTTGTAGTAGTCATCCTCTATGATTGTAGAGTGATATGGTCTTCGTCCTGTGTGGCATAAGTGTACTGTGACTCCTCTTTAAATTATATGGGACGCTATCATTTTGAGTGGGAAGTGAGAGGGGTGGAGGCACCGTCACCGGACTCATCGTCATCATTGTCTGACTTGGAGCTTCTATCGTTGGACTCTTGGTACGACGGGCTCTGACGGTCCCCGAGAGTGCTATCAGTCAAGTCATATCTCTCTACATAATGCTCCTCATTTGTGGAACGCTTCCCCTTTCCTTTCGATGAAGCTCTCCTTTTTGCGGTATCCCTCGTTACCACTGCTTGGTGCTTCCTCCTCTCTGTGTTTTGCTATCAGGACCAAGGTTTTGCTGTCGAAAACGGTCAGGTAGGCTGTTAAATAGGTGGGACAACTTGGTGGGTCGGATGGGCTGCAGCCTGTCCTGTGTTTTTTTTTCTTTTCTACTATGTATACACGGATTTTCTCAAAAACGTCTCCGAAATTCGGTTTTTCAAAAAAAATTATGACAAATGTTAAAAAAGCTATTAGTATTAATATTAGAGAACTTTTTGAATTTGAATTGGATCAGTCGATTCTAAATCTCAAGCCGGTCCGATACGGTAGAAAATTTTCAAACCCTGACCTAGAGTTCTAGCCTGTGGCCTGTGCAGCAACAAAGAACGGAGTTTATGTTTCGGGCGCCAGTCACCCCTGTTGAAGAGAAATCAGAGTACCGGCCTGGCTGAGGAGACACCGGTTACCCGCCAGTTTAGGACGTTCTTCACATGCTGCTGCTGGCCTGCTGCCTTGTACGAGACATGGTTAGTGCCTTAGTGGCACGGTTCCCAGCTCTTTGACTCGTTGTTCTGGCTGTTCCATGCAAACTCCAAACACCACGCATTATTCTGGATCCAGTAAGACTGCTTATAGCTGCCGGTTTTTTTTTGTCGACGACGTTTAGCGCTCATTTATTATGTACTAAGGCGCTGTGCTTTGATGCTGTCATCATGTACAACGTAACAAGAAAACCAGCTGCTTGAGCCATCCGCAGCTGACCTTGCATAGTTGCATGACGCTGGCTTGAGAAAGGCTGACGATACCACGGCTGCAAATATCTGTCGCGGTGACAAAGGGCTGTTCGTTTGGGACGCAATTTTTTTTTAAAAAAAACTTTAATTTTCGTAAAAAATCAGGGAATTTTCTTGCGTTTCAAACAAACTTGAGCACGTACCGAGAATTTTCCGCTGACCGGGACACTGGCACGTCGTGCCGTTGCCAGAAGCACAGCGCAGCGCAGGCTTTACTCTTATTTGGCAGAGTTTCGGATCTCAGCTATATCTCATATCTGAAGTTTGTAGGGTAAAATAAAGTGAATTAAGTTTATATTTTTAGTTTAAAATGTAAACAAGATGATTCACCTAAACACTCTTAATATACCTACAGTTCTAACACCATAAATTTTTAGAGCTAAAAATACCTTGCTTAATCAACTTTACAGATTTTAGTGAAACTAGAGTCACGCCAAACACCTCTACTGTGACTGCCGGCGACGCACCATGATGCAAGCCAACGCGCGCGGGGGGGGGGGGCAAGGCACAAACAGTTGTTCGTGCCCGTGCTACCAACAGTAGCCTGCCGCTACACCCAGTCGCCGCGCACGGTCAGCCAACGGCCACTCCGCCCGTTTCGCTTGGCCCGCGCATGTGCCAGCCCACGTCCGCCGTAGCAGCGGCCTTTCTCTGTCTGCTCCCATTCGCCGTGCCGCGCGCTGGCCACCGCGCCACTGCCACCGTACGCCGATCACTAGTTCGTTGGTCACGAGTCACGACGGCAGATTTGAAAGCCCTCTTTGAGACCTATCTAGTTCGAGAAGCCCACATCTCATATGGCTCTATGAACCATGGACCGTGACAGGGTGAGACGGAGTGCGCAGATAGTTCATCAGTTTGACCCGCTTGGGCTGGGCTTAGCTAAGTGTTAAGATTGGGCCTAGTAGGCAAGCCGGCTTAGAAAATTGGGCATATTTTCATCCCAGTTTTGGTCTTGCCCATGTGCTTGTGCTTTTGCTTCCGTTTAAGTAGAGAAGAGAATTATATTTACTTCAGGACAGCTCTGTTGCGACTGGCGAACTGGCAACCCCCCCCGTTCTTGTTGTGTTGACGATGAGAATCCATACTACTTGAGTTGGAGCAATGGAGGATAAATTCAGTCTCGGATAGAATTTGGTCAGGACAGAAGCAAATGAAACTGGGGAAATCTGAGTGCCTCAGAAATACGTCCAGACGGCATGCTGATGCCATTCCTTGTGAAATCGGACAGTCTGCCTTGGTTTAATCTGAAGTAGTGAAGTTCTCAACATGACTTTGATTTAGATCGAAACATTTACTTCACCTATACAAAACATAGAGAATTCAGAATGATTTAGAAATGCAAAAGGTTACGCATCCTTCAGAAAAAAAAAATTCTACATCAGGCAAACTGCATTCTGCTATGTTATTTTCTAGTTGCGACTTCAACCAACGCATGCGTGGTCAAAAGAAAAACCTTCTGGAAGTGAATCTACCTACACAAAAGCTCAGTGATGCCTCGAGATACCCGTTGACGGGTTACTCACTCATGCCAAATGTGTGATTCAAACGCTTGAGCTGAGCTGCCGGATACCAAAATCTCTATCCTTTGATTTTGTTCCTGCGCGGGAGATCTTGCCGCTGGCATGTCTATATAATGTTTCTCTTAATCACATGATAAAAATCCCCCACTTGCGCTTCATTCTTTATCAAGTCTCTGAATACTAGCAATATTAAATCGCCTTGTGCTATCTACGCCTTTCGTTATGCAATGAAGCAAACAGAGATGACCAAAAGTTAATTCAGTGCAAGAAAAGTGCATACGACAACAACATATTTCAAATAATTGAGTTGGAAAAGATTTCATACAGAGCAATTTGGCTTATGGGGCTTGGTTGCTTACATCCAAGACACGAAAATGGCAACTCGAGACTGTTCTGTCAGATAACAGCTAGACTGCTACCTTATGCAGACAAATGAGATTCCTAGTGTCCACGACACATTAATTTTAAATCTGAAGAGAATTTGTGGTTTAGCATTATTAAGTGTGGCTGTTAACCTGCCATGAGACATATTGGCATAGTGACAGTTACTGAAGACTAGGCGGTTTTGAATCATTATTTAGCCTCTGTCTGAACAAGCTGAGAATAATTGGAACCTTCAGGCATGGCTCCACAAACATTTATATGTACATAGCTACTATATTCTTTTTTCATTAGACATGTATAGGCTGATTTACACACAACACATGGGTAGATGACTAACCACATGGAAAACGAACAACCAAAGTACAAAAACCCCTTTGGATCCATGAGAGGTAGTACTCGGTAATATGACTGTACTTCTAACTAGGGATGTGTATCCTAACACTAGACTAAGTATATGTTTTTCCATCCTTTGCTGTTGTCCCTAAGAGACCTAAAAAATATGCCATCTTTGCACACATTCAATCTTGTGTTTAGCTGCAAGTACCAAACTGCCCAGAGGTCAAAAAAAGGGTCAGTTCTTAGGGAAGAGCTGGATGTGGAAGCCATCTGGGAAGCCGAGGCCAGGCGTCCGGACTATGTTTCCTCCATTTACTGCCCTCCATCTGACATAAGGATGTAAAATAATTGTTCATATTTCGCCTTTAACAGGATAAGATAGGCAGAGAAATCGCTATATTTAGTAGTGAGAAACTGTACCTATATTTTGTAACCAAACAGTGGATGAATGTTGCCATCAAGACCTTGGTGAGATCAGTTCCAACGCAGAACCGAAGCCCACCACCGAAGGCCATGAAATGCTTAGTTCCACCGGTGATTTCAGGCTTGCCCTGTTCAGATAACGACCAATTTAGAACCTATGTTTCACTGTGAATATTCCTTTCTAATGTGGAAAATGCATGTGATGCTTCATTTATTTCCCCCCTCTTAACTGTTGCAGGACAAATCCAAGAAGTCTACTAGCAACAGAAGATATTGTTCTACTATGTGTTCCTCTTTTCTAACCTCAATGCAAAAACTTGTTTATTCAAAACTCAGGATTCTCTCACTTTGTTTATTCCTTTGTGCTTGTTTTTTGGCAATGCAGTACACAGCACATCGCACGTAATCTGGGAGTACCACAAAATTTAACTTGACAATGCCAATTTAGACTCGGTTACCTAGCAGGATACAGTGAATTTGAGCGCAACTTGCTACCACACCCGAAGATTTATGTCGTCCTAGATAGGCAAGGCAGCTTGCTGTTTGAAGATTGCATTGTACTCTGTCCTATATTTCATTCTTTTCTTTTACTAGGAACAGGTGAAATAGGACATGACCTTGACCTAACGGATTGAGATTCTGTCGGGTTAAAACCCTAAATCTCAAACGCGCAAGTAAACATTGGTCAGAAATCATTTCTGCTTACTATAATTAAACACTTGGTGTGCATTTTTCGTACTTAACAGATGGTGTTGTTTCTTGTTAATACTTGTTCATGAGTTACACCATATAGGCATGTACATCTGTTGCCATTTGACCTTGTTAAATTACTAGGCAGGGAAGTTTCTGTGATGCTTCGGGATTTCAAACCCATGCATGGACACCAACCGAAATCCTTCTTGATCTCTGCAGCCAAGTTGGTACTTGGGGATCAGAACCTTGCATTCTTATACTAATCGCTCTGCTAATAATTGGAACTTTGCAGTTGATTAAAGTACACTTCTTTGTGGTTTTCGTTTTAATGGAAAGACTTGAGAGGGGAATATATGCAATTAAGTTCGTTGAGCAGATCAGATCATCACACTTCCTACTTAATTTCTAGATGACATTAAACAAAAGGCCTGAAACAAACTGAACAACCAAACCCCATGACTTGAACGGCCATTCATCTTGGCACGGCGGAACCCTAACCTACGGGTAAACGTATAGCCGTCGAGAGTACTAAACCCCAACCCTAACCTACGGGTAAACGGAACCCTAGCCAAACCTCATGACTTGATTCGGCATGAAAGAAGCAGAATACTAGTTTCTGAAAGATCAGATTAAGAAGACGAACCTGCCACCTCCATGGATTGAACGCCAATGGATCTTCGTATATCTCAGGGTTTAAGTGCACTGCCGGTGGACACACCATGATACCCCATCCTGCTGGAATCGTGTAGCCTGAGCCAAAGTTAGCAAACACAGCACAAAGTTAAGTTTGATACAACTTGCTAAAGAGAACCTTTTCTTATCAGAGATGCCATGTGCACGATGGTATTCGCGATGTGTGTACCTTTGATCTCAACATCTTGCAAGGCCTTCCGAAAAATTCCCGGCACGATGTTTGCGAGTCTTACGATCTCCATTATGACCTTCATAAAAGAAAGGACAGCGGTGTCAGTTTCAGTACTTCCGAATTCAGAAACTGCGCTACAACGGCATCTACAAGAACACAATTTGCAGACTGCCTAAAGAATTAACCGTGGTTACAATTTTGATTACCTTCCTCTTTCTTTTCTTCCTTACTTGTTCAAGGAAATTCTTATGGTTAACTAAGATTATCTATCAGCATCGAAGATCGGACCTTGGTAAAACTAGGAAACACAAACACTGCACTTGCAGTCTTGCAGCTGGCTGCAGCGTTGGGCTCCCAAGATTCTTGTGCTAATAAATTGCAATTAGCCACTGGCTTAATCTCATTATTCCCAAGTTAGGAGAGTAGTAATACTACCACTACGACCTTAACAAGACAACTTGCACTAGGCACTAGCTAAGCTAGGGGCGCACTAGTCAGGGTTAGGCTCACCTGGGATGTGAACGTCATCGATCTGTACTCTGCCCACGTGACGCCGGCATCCGGGTCCTTCCTGCTCCTGATAATCGCTTCGTGCTCCTCCTGCTCACGCAACAAGGTTAATCTGTTAAATCAGTTTTGCTTCCTTGATCTGATCAATTCCTTCACTAAGCCCGTCTCACTGAGTGAAACAGTAACCGTAATAGTAGTTAACTCCATGGCACTAACCCTTAGCGCGTCTACGACTTTGGGGTTCTCGGTGAGGAGCTTGACGCCGAGGGTGAGGGCCAGCGCGGTGGTCTCGAAGCTGGCGAAGAGGAGAACGAACATGAGGTCCAGCGCGATGGTCTCCGTCAGAAGCGGCTTCTCCCTCCTGAGTTCCTGGATCACGTGGTCGAAGAAGTCCTCGCACTGCCTCTCCGGATCGGCCATCCTCTCCTTCATCATGCTTTTCAGCACCTTCATCGCGTTCTTCCTCCCCTGCAGCGACGCAATTTTAAAGTTTTAGTATCAGTGTTGTTCAAGCGGTAATTAGAAACTGTGGGGTGGGCATTACCTCCATGCATTCATGATAGGCCGTGCCAGGGATATTCACGGGGAACGATATCAAGCCGCGAATGAAGGCCACGAAATTCTTCCTCAGATTGTCCGACGACTTGGACGGGTCGTAGCCGATCAGCTTCTTGGCAGTAAGATCAAAGATCATCTGAAAGAAGGAACGTGCATTAATTAATCATCCATGCATCGAACAGACCACAAATGCGTGCAGCATCAGTCAGCTGGTGAAAACAATCTTACGGTGGAGAGTCCTTCTTTGAGCTCGACGCTGGGCTGCAGGGCCCAGGAGGCGAGGCTGCCGCGGCACGCGGCGTCCGTCTCGCCGAGGAGCACCGCGTTGAGGTTCCCCGGGCCGTAGAGCCGGAGCACGAGGGTCTTGAGGTACTTGTACAAGAAGCCGTGAAGGGAGCCGACGTTGTCGCGGCCGAAGATCTCGGTGAAGGTGTCCGGGTACCAGCTCTCGAACAGCTTCCCCTCCTGCTGGAACACGTAGTGGTTCAGGTCCGGGTCCGCCGACACCACCACCGGCCGCCCCACGATGCTCGTCTTGAAGATACTCCCGTACCTGCACGCACGCCATTAACGTCACAATCGCAACAAGGTGTGCAACTGAAGCTACAAGCTGGCGTCATGCCATTGTTCTTGGTCCGGAGCTAGCTAGCATTCGGATCACTATCTCTATATATACCTCTTCACCCTCTCCTTGACGAAGGGGGAGAGGTCGCAAGTCGGGTTCGGCGAGAAGAACTGCATCGTCTCGCCGATGAGAGGGATGCCCATGGAGCCCGGCGGAAGTCTGCCGTTTGATTTGGGGTGGCACCACCTGTACGTCCAATGGAGAAGGGCAAAGAAGACTGCCAATGCTGTGCCCAAGAGAGCTATATAGGCCATGGACGCCATGGCCTCCGAGGTGACAAGAAAGTTCGCTATATATATTCTTGGGGAGAGGGGGATGGTGGTGGTGAGGCGGAGAGAAGCTAGCTGAAGATATGGCTGCATGTGCGAAGGGAGAGCAGGAGACTAGCAAGGGAGGAGGGGTTATGTGTGGGTTTGTAGGAGCATGAGCTAGGGGATTCCATTATATAAAGGTTATAAAGGTGTCAAGGCACCAAGCTGCAAGGCATGGCCTTAAAAAAGTGAGGGAAGCAAAATTGAATACATCCCCTTATTTTTTGTTATTTACATCTCAGTCCTTTTCATCCTGGTAAAAGTACTTAATGTAGTCATCTTGATACATAGTTTAGGACTGACAGTGCTTAGTGTCCTTGTAGATGTAGTAGTTGGCTTGCTGCTACCTTTTGTTGTATTGGTCCTAATAAAATGATCGTATAGTAGAATAAAAATTCACACCCTCATTATGCAAGGATGAAATATCTCATGATCTTTTCCATTGAACTGCTGTTAACCTTTGCAAATTATGCCCTTTTACACATGCGGGTACAAATGTCATCTTAGGTGTCCAAACTTCCTTAAGAGTCGTGCAAGAGATATTGCAATGATTACACAATGATGGTGATAGCATATGTATCAATTTGTAATTGTGGAATAGCCATATTCAAGCCGTGCACCATCTTTTGTTCATTGTGCAAATTTTCCTTTTTCGAAGAGTATAGGAGATTACGAGCAGGGTTCAAGTTATCGATGAAAATCGATCGATTTTCGTGATTTTCGTCCTTATTGATACGGTCCGATTTCTAAAACCGCTCGATAAATCGGTCAATTTAAAAAAAAATAAAAAATTCGGAAAAATTTATGTTTCGTAAACCGATTGAAAATCGGTGAAAATCGAGCGATTATCGACCAAAATCGACAAAGATCGCTAAAAAATCGACCGCGAGAAGAACACAATCGGTCTATCGATTATCGTGAAAAATCGATGATTATCGGTGAAACTCGAATTTTTTTGAATTTTTTTTCAAAAAGTTTGATTTCGAAACCATTCGATTTTTGACGAGTATTGATTGATCTTCGATGAAAATCGGTACCGGCTGGGGGCGATTTTCCAGGTCGAAACGATAATGTAAATCCTGATTAGGAGTACTCTCCTCCTTGAAAACGTACATAAATGGGTGGTGTCCTTTTTTATCAGATTAGTCCCTTATGAGTGATCGACAAACTGAAAATTTGGCATCAATGTCAACGTCACCACACTCTGTCACAAAAAAGTAGATTTACTGTTGTTGATGCAATCTATGCCTGTTCAAATGTAACCGCAAACGGCGCACGAGTCGGTTATAGCTTTTCACCTAGAAAGTCTAAGGTATCGAATCCACACAGAACCTAACTAACATAAATTAGGGTTTTCTAATGGCATATCTAACTCTTCAAAGCATGACAATAGTATAAAATAATGATTCTATCTCTACCAAGAGAAATATAGTTGACGATAAATATCCTAAGGTTCACATGACAGTTGATCATCTACAAAGAAGCTATTTTAATCTATATACCTCTATCCACTAATAAATGCAATAGATCTCTCACTAGAGACTGTAGTACCTTTCGCCAGCATCATTGCACTAATAACTACTAGTACATCATCGCACCTAACTTCCATATCTAACGCATAAACAAGCAATGAGAGAGACGACAAACATAAGCTAGTTGCCGATAGTTCACCGATCTCTATGCGCTTATGCTGTCACCATTAGCCACACGATTTCAGCCTCCCGAGTGTACGGATCTTTCTAACTTATGCACTAACTACAAATACACCCGTAAACTAGTATTCAAGGATCCACTAAATCGATCTAATCACCATGAGTACAACGACTATAATACGATCTATAGATCAAAATAGATCAGTGGCAACTAGACAAATTGTAAAATAGGAACAACAACAACAATTAAAATAGAGTAAATCAACTAGAACATTAAAGAGTACAACAATGACTTTAGGATTACATCATTACCTCTTTACAAAAGTTGAAGCAAGAGCTCCGAAACCTACAACAAGGCTTCACCGCTAAGAACTACTCTAAACTAGCCTATCAACTCGTAAGGGATTTTGAGGGTAGAAATCCACCAAAATTAGCTTTGGAACGTCGAGATCGGGATGCCAAAAAACAAGAGAGGGGGTACCCTTTTTTAGGGGCCAGACCCCTGAGCACTGGTTGGCTCTTGTCATGCATGGGCCAGCTCATAAGGAGTGTTGGCCAGCTTTGGACTCTAACTCTAGAGTTAAGAGTCGGTTCGTCTTTCCATGTGTCTATGCCATGTGGGCCCAGTTTGAATCTTGTTAGTTCTCATCCAAAGTTCGAATTAGTTTTTAAAAATTAAATAGAGTATGTTGCCTTATCACTCAAGTTAGAGTTTCTTGGCCGAATGCAGACGCATAGGCTTCTAGAGAGTTCTTTAGACGAGAGGGGGTGAGCGCGGGGCGGCTCTTAGGCAGCGCCGACCGACTCTTGGACTACGCTAGTCTGTGCTGGCTTGACCCAAGGTTCAAGTGACTATCTAGGGTCTTTAGCCCATTGTGCCCCACTGTGATCTTTGCATACTTTTCATGGTATTTTTGTTGATTTCCGCAAAGGATATTCCAAAAATACAAACTTCTATTTTGGGTTAAGGTTAGTAGTAGTAATCCATAAATATGGTGATTTCTTACCAATTTACTAGGAATTTAGGGTATGAAAACACATATAAAATGAGTGCCAACAACCATCAAGTCTAATAGTTTAAATTTGAGGAATTCAATATTTGCCACTCCATTTGTTATCGCTTCAGGATTTGCCACTTAATGTCTTACTGACGTGTGGTCTAGGGACCACATATCAGTGGGATAATTGATGGTAAATTCTGAAATACCAATGAATGAAGTGGCAAATACTAAAATTTTCGTTTAAGTTTACACTGAAGGCAACTTCTTTCTTTTGGAAGCATAGGGCAATATTCACTTTCCCTTTGGTACACGGGGTTGCGGCAGGGGAGCTATTGTTCTGAACTCTTGTCCGATTCCTCTGGGCGCCCCAATTGGCTGTTGCGAACTTGGCTCGAATTGGTTAAGGATATATGGGAGAAAAACAGCAAAGTATTGCCCGGTGTGTCTCCAGATCATGGATTATTCTGCTCTCCCTCTCAGTCACAAACGATGCCTTTGTTTATGCAAGGCGTGGGGAGAAGTGCACTATTCTTCATTCCATCGGAGTGTGAGAATTCAGCCTCAACTTCAGGTGAGCACACTGTGTACTACAGCACATTTTGGTGTGAAACGGGGGCAGTAGCAGTTTAACAGCTATTACTTGCAGCTGGTGAAATAACATCTCAACATCACATACGTAACTTCAGATATTCAGATATTTACTTACCCGGTGTTTTTGTTTTTCTGCTCGTAGTCTTCGACTAGTATCGACAAGCCTCATGGTCAAGGGATTATTCCCCTGTTGCAAGCAAATAACTCTATTTTTCCTCTCTTCCACAAAGATGGGCAGAGCTCTTCAACATTTCCTAAAAAAAGAAGAAGAGAAAAACCTTCAGATAATCGGATATATAAGATCTTTAGGTTATTTGAAATGTAGAATACATGTAAAGTTCATTTTACTCTGGTACTTATCTTTCACTAATTTCAGGGCTCAAAGTCAAGGTATTTGAACTTGGCGCGTAAGTAATTGAACTTTATTTTGTGATTCGTGGCTTACGTGCTTATCACAAAAACAAATGGATTGAATATTCACCGGCACGCCAAGTTGTGAGGTGTACTTGGACGTGAGTTAACATTTTAACTTTCTGAACCTGAACCAAACTTTTCTTTCTTTTCTTGGCTGTGTAAATGTGTGTCACAATCTAAGCTCTATACCTTTTACTTCATTAGTGATAGTATACTATTCCACCAGCTAGCTAGAGAGTATACAGATTAAATTGTTTTTTCTGAACTATTCTATCCAGATTGCTAGCCTGAATCCAGCCCAGAAATTAGCACCGGAACAAAATATATACGGTAAATCTGATCTCCGAATCTTCCTGGAAACATTAGTAGATGACTAGAAGCGGTCCCGAACGCTGCATTTTCACGCATAAATTCGTCAGATGTGTCAAATATATTCGACGTTGCTGGAGATGCTCTGTGGTTGTCCATTTCCAGGTTTTTATACAGGAGTTTTGCCATTTGATGCCTTCTCAACAAAAAGTGCCACAAGAAAAGGCCCACTTTTAAGAACACTACAAGAAGAGGAGACAAGGAAAAGGCCATTTCCTACGAGCACTGTCTGAACTTTTTGCAGCATGTGTCCAAGTTCAAGAAAGAGAGCACGACCAGAATCCAGACAGTTTTTCATGTAGGAATTCTTGCTGGAACAAGCAGAGCAAAATGCTCATTTTACTTTGTTTTCCCTGCCCTTTTCAAGTCTTTTTTTGATGCACTGGAGCTCTTATTCTGGACGCGTTTGCTACTCCCAATGCATGCGCCTTGCAACATGCGTACGTGTTCCTGGACGCATATGGGTACAGATCATTTGGCTCCGTATGGGAAGTACAAAACAGCGGGGGTGCACACGAACTACACAAGTGGCCCATACCGCGAGTAACATGATAAACAGCGAAACATAAGAAACACGCTTCTCCACTGATATTAATAAATTGTGAGGAATAACAAGATCCAAATCATGGAGTGAAGCAGAGTTAAGAGTGGTACCCACATACTACCTTTACTAAACTCTATAGAGTTACCGGCCAGGGAGCCCTTTACGTGTCCTCCCTCTATAAAAGACTCTAAAAAATACGCAATTATGTTTAGATCCTTTCATTAGTCGAGGTAATTTTTTGTTCTGATTTAATTGAGCTATCAAATAATGTTAGAATTTTTTGAAACTTTTTGATAAGGGTCCTCAGAGTATGCCTAAGCTATCATAAAAAATTCGAATCATGTTCAAACTTGTACAATTTTTCAAAATTCCGACAATGCTACTAATGCATTCATAGCAACTCTACTGATTTAATTGAGATAATAAATCAAGTTGAAAATTTTTGAAACTTTTTTATAAGAGTACAAAGAGCATGCATAAGCTACCATAAAAAAATTGGACCATGATTAAACTTGTGTGATTTTTAGAAATTTTGAATGCATTTAAATTTTATTATTTTTGGTTTTCCAGAGCCATCAAACGGATTTGATTTTTCAAACTTTTTTAGAATGGTTCTGGGAGCATGCCTAAGCTACCATAAAATTTTCAAATTATGATCAAACTTGTGCAATTTTTGAAAAATTTGACAATGGTGCTAATGCATTTAAAGCAACTTCACTGATTTAATTGAGCTGTTAAAGCATGTTGGAAAATTTGAAACTTTTTGAAGAGGGCTCTGAGAGCATGCCTAAGCTGCCATAAAAATTTCAAAGTATGATTAAACTTGTGCGATTTTTAAGAATTCTGACAATGCTACTGATGCATTTAAATTTCACTGATTACTCGGAAACTCACCCTCACGCGGCGCAAGTTACACATCTAGTTGACTAGAGAAGCATCAAAATTAAGAGAGCCGTGGTCTTTTTGAGCAAACACTAGAAATGTTATGGCCACTCACGTGCCTTCCCAAGTAGCAAATTTCTAACGTCATTGTGCTCTTCTAGAGTTCTTGGACAGCAAAGGAATAAAAGGCCACTGGCTTGAAGAACATGAATAAACACACCGTCTGAGAAATGAAATGAGTAGTTTCTCTTGATTTGGATACATAACTTGAGATTAACAGGAATTGGCAGAAAGAGTGATAGGCTATTAGATCGCAAGTTCTGTTGCAGTGCCTTTTGTTTTGTAACAAATGAACTACAAACGAATTTCGTCGGAAATTAAATAAATCCTGTAAAATTGATTGACAGAAATGGTGACTAAGGAGGTGAATAGGAGCTAAATAAAAAAATTTCCTTTAAAAGCATCCAAACCTCTCTTCTAAAAAGCCAACAAAAAGAAACAACAAATTCAGTACCGGACAAAAGAGTATTCTAATCACTTTCCCTAAAGCACCGACTAAAGTGCTAAGTCAGGGCAGTACTGGATAGATGTCTAAAGCTCTCAGGAATACAGTAAAAACAGCACGATCTCAAAGATAAGAACTGAGATAACCTTTGATCGGTTGAGAATCTTGACCTGTTCTTACTCGTGGGGTATTAACGATCAGCATGATCTTAAATCAACTCCCACACGTCCTAGCAAGTTAGATCAAGGCATGATCAACTCTCAAAACAAAGAGAATATGATCTATTGAGGTTTTTCTTCTTGCTACAGCAGATCGATTTAAGATCAAGAACTTAGAGAAAGGAGTTACTGAGGGTTTAGATGATTGATATGTGTTCCAGAGATACACCATCCATCAATCACTCATCCTTGGCTCAAGATCAAACAACAAGGATAGAAAAGAACCAAGAGAGTGAAGAAGGAGGATAGCAAACAAAGCAAAGCAAGGACTAGAATTTAAGCACAAACATGAACAAGATTCTTGCACTGGAACTTTTTTTATTTCTTGGAAGGATGGTTTACAAAGCCTCACAACTAGATGGGCAAAAGCTCAGAGAGCATCAGGATACCAAAATCCTTTATTTATAGCCCTTTGAGAGTAATCCCCATCCTTAGGTAATCTTCTTGAACATCAAGAAACTTTATCAAGGGTGCAGATTCCCTCCCACTCTCATACATGGGCTAACCTGAAACCCAACAACATCACAGGTTTTGACAATACCCTTTAACATGACAGCTTTAGCTTTCTTAATCAGTCTGGACCTAGACTCATCACTGAGCCTAGTTCTGATCTATGCCGTTGCCTACCACGCTCATCACTTTAGTCCCTTGCTTCCTGGCTCGTAACCACTTCCTGGCCTCAGTCATCTTTCGATGTTCTTTGACCGTTCTAGACCTCAGCTTTCGTAGTTTAGTCTGGGTCTTGCATTCGCCTCAACATGATCTAGCCCCGGATTACTGCAACCAACACAAAATAGAAAACCATCACATAGCAATGCCCAAAATTATATCAGAAGATCCCACCTTGGATTATATAGCATGTGACCACCCTTGACTGTGATCACTCAAAGCCACCCTTGGCTGAGACCTCTTAACACCACTCTTACAGAGGTTTAGATCACTTAAGACCACTTATATATCGGTCTAGACCACTCACTGTGAGGTCACGATCACTCTTCAAGTGGTCACGACCATTCCCAGAGAGGTCACGTAGAGGTCCTAGGAGGTCTAGACCACTCTCACTCTTACAATGATCACGATCACTCCCATAAAGGTCCTTGGAGGTCTGAATCACTCTTACAGTGGTCACAACTGCTACTTCTATAGTGGTCGCGATTATTCCTATAGAGGTCCTAGGAGGTCACGACCACTCCCACAGTGGTCACGACCACTCCCATAGATGTCCTTGGAGATCTAGACCACTCTCACAGTAGTCACGATCATTCCTATAGAGATTTTTGGAGGTCTAGATCACTTCCATAGTTGTCACGATCACTCTCATAGAGATGCTTAGAGGTCTAAACCACCCTTAGAGTGGTCACGACTATTCCCTTAGAGGCCGCGACCTCTCTAGGGACGACCTCTCTAGTTCACGATTTCTCTTGGGAACGACCTCCCTAGTAATCACAAAGCCCACGACCACTCAAATCAAATTACTCAAAGTCAAAGCAAACTCAAATCAAATTCAAACCTGATCACCAAAGACTCAAAATACAGTCAATTATTCATCATAATCATAAATATACTACCGTATAGTCTCTTAAAAACTTCCTACCCAGTCATCTGTGCTAAAATGATAGAAACATGTGGCCAAATTACAAACACTAAATGCTCATATATATATTCTACACGCTGGCCGTAAGAACCGCGCAACGATGTAATTAAAGCGGCGCAGCATGTAAAGGTTTTACGACTGGAGTTGAGTGTGAACTCAGATCGATATTAAACCACTCTATATACATAGCCAGAGCAACTAGAAAATATGTTCCTATAGTTTTATACATGAATCTTGTTTCTATTTATTTAGCCATATCTTTCAAATGAGAATGATTTTGGTCTTAAAATTTTACAGGGAAGTAGAATCCACCCTCCCGTACTTCTGGTAATTTTTTGAGAATTTTTGAAAACTTTTACGTGTGATTTTCATATGTTGTAACAGAAAATACTACATAACGACCTACGTTTTACTATATCTACAATATAATCTGCGCAGATCCGTCATTTGTTAGTAAAGTCAGTGAAAACTATATTTACAAGTTCTAAAAAATTCTTAAAAAAATACTATAGGTAAGGGATATCAGCTTATACATCACTAGAAAATTTTAATACCAAACTCAATCGCATTTGAAAGATATGAAAAAGACAAATTTACTATTCTTCATTGATTAGCGCTTGTCAATTTCGTATCTTTCAAATGTAACTGAGTTTGGTATTAAAATTTTGTAGGGATGTAGAAGCTCACATCGCCTACGTATGGTAATTATTTGAGAATTTTTCAAAACTTTTACATATTATTAGTTGGTTCGGCACTGAACAAGAACTAATGAATTCGGCTAATAGACATTTTATTAGTTGGTTCGGTATGAATATGTTTTTTCTTTATTTTAGTTATAACTTTTTATTCAATGCTCCAATTCATGAACGAATTTCACCAGTAGATTACTAAGGACGAGAGGAACAACATAATATAAGTTTCACTAATAAACGTTGCATAAATCAAATTTACTACTAAAATGACCATTAATTTACTACTGTACAATAGTAAAACATATATAATAGAGAGTAAAATCTATATATAGATAGTAAAATTTGTTACCAGCCAGAAAGATACTATTTATTAGTGAGAATTATATCATTTTGTTCCTCTAATCGTCAGTAAGCTACTGGCGAAAACCGATCATTAATCGGAGCAATGGATAAAAGTTATGATTAAAATAAAAAAAGAACAAGTTCATGTACAAACTAAGAAACGTGTTTATTAGTTGGTTCGACTATGCTACTGCTTAAAAAATTATACGAATATGTTTTTTCTTTATTTTAACTATAACTTTTTATTCTATGCTTCAATGCACGAAGGAATTTCACCAGTAGTTTACTGACGATGAGAGGAACAATATGATATAAATTTCGCTAATAAACATTGCATAAATCAAATTTACTAATAAAATGAACATTAATTTACTACTGTATAATAGTAAAACACATATAAATAGATAGTAAAATCTATTACCAGCCAGGAAAATACTATTTATTAGCGAGACTTATATCATGTTGTTCCTCTCACCGTCAGTAAGCTACTCGTGAAAACCAGTCGTTAATCGAAGCTACGGATAAAAAGTTATGGTTAAAATAAAGAAAAAACATATCCATGTACAAACTAAGAGACGTGTTTATTAGTTGGTTCGGCTAACTTCAAAGTTACTTCATTTCATAGTATATGAATATGTTTTTTCTTTATTTTAGCTATAACTTTTTATTCAATGCTCCAATTCATGAAAGAATTTCACCAGTAGATTACTGACGACGAGAAGAACAACATGATATAATTTTCGCTAATAAATGTTGCATAAATCAAATTTACTGCTAAAATGAACATTAATTTACTACTGTATGATAGTAAAACATATATAAATAGATCGTAAAACCTATATATAAAGATAGTAAAATCTATTACTGCCATGTAGCTGCTAGTCAACTAGTTACATAAGTTCCGCTAGTTAATGAGGACAGATCGAGCCACGTTACGATCGGTTACAACTAATTGGCTCGGTTGGACTGAATTAAATGGTTGGGGAGTAGAATAGACTATTCTACACGCAGCGGTAGAATAGCATATATATATATATATATATATATATATATATATATATATATGACTAAACTCCGATGCGTACATACACGTAATTATGCAGCGATGATACAAGCATACTTAAAACGAAAAAGTTCAACGACAAGTGTGAATGTGTGTCCCAGAACGAGGAGCAACACGCCCCCGGGGAATAAACAAAATCGTACCATCGGTTCTCGCGCTTTTCACCAACTAACCAGGAAATGCGCAGCCAGATCTGTTGGAATTGCTAGCTTGACCGGTTCCTCAACTAACAACAGTTAATTTTGCGTCTCTCGCTCTCGCTCAACGCTCTTGCTTGCTTGTAGGAGTTAGCTGCTCACGTTGTACTGCACTTTGTGCACTATACTTGTATAAGTGTTCACAGTGGTGATTAATACAGGTCGTGTTGCATCCTATCTCATCTCTGCTAGATCGATCCGTTGAGATGCGTGTTGCATTGATCATCCGTGCTGCTGCAAATCATTGGCCCCCCGGCGAATATTTCCAGTTCATTTCGCCCATAAGGACAGCGTTGAGACAGCACCAAAGCCTTGTAATCCAAGTGGCTCTCGGCTAGATGTGTACCGCATCTGCAAGTAGACTTGCTCGTTCCAGAAGCCCCGTGGGGTCCACGGAATGCAAGCAGGATAGATTAATTAACTGTGCGCAGCATGAGCAGGGCGTGGTGGGTTAACATAATGCTGTTCCAGTTCCGAGCCCTAAGTTCGTTGCCATTTGTTTAAGTGGATCGTTGTTCGCGTGGCACGTTAATTAACCACAGCCGCAAAAGGGTTGTAAAATCGAGTCTAGATTCGTGCGGATTCGACTTGACGAGGCAGAGGCGACGACCCGATCTGTTCCTCGATCCCAACCGCCGAATGATTGTAATAAAAAAAAAATGCGCGAAAAGGCTTCGACGACAAGAGATGCAGAAAAGTTCGATCTTCTTCTGAATTAAGGAAAAGATCTAGGAAAAGAATACTTGGAGCAGATCATCGCCACAAGTGTATGTTTATATACTAGCTAGTATTAGATTGTGTACCTCGACGCGCCTTGTGATTTGGAAGTGTATCTCGAGACCACGATGGAGTGAACGGTAACATAGATGTGTACACCGTTGAGGAAGAACCCCGTAGACGGTGAACGCCTGAGCTAATTAAGGGCAGAAGCGGGTCGAAGTAGTACATGGCGTGGTGCACTATTGAGGAGCACCTTGGCGATGGTGTTGACCAAGCGGTGAACCTCGACATTGCGGTTGGATCACCTCGAGGACGACAACCAAGTCTGGGCTTCCTCACAGATCGGAGTGAAATACCCTCCTCGTCGCACCTTGAGACATCGTCGTTGGCCACATTGGATCGGGGCCGCATCGACATGCATGGAGAGGCCAAATCTGGCGTACTGGTAGGTAGAGCACCGACAAGCGAAGGACGTACACAGTGGTACACACATTGATGTTGGGGGGGGAGGAAGATGGTGGCGGTGGATCAGGAGGGCTCGATCCGGTGGTGGAAGGGTCAGGGAGGTCCGGATCAGTTGCCAGCGGCGGTAGGGAAGGCCAAATCTGGTCCCGGATGACCTTGGCAGCACCAGCGCACATCGCGGCAAACCGGGTTTACATGTTGTCAGGCGTGGCGACGTGTCCTCCACTGGCTGGTGTTGAGGAAGAATTGTCATGCCCTCACTGCCCGAGTCCACCTCGCCACCTAATCAGAACCCTCGCCGACCACCGTGGCGCATACTTTGTCGCCCAAGTTGACGAAGAAACTGTTGCGCCCGCTCGGCGACTGCCGGATCGCGTGTTCCGCCTGCTCCACCATCTGGATCGGGGGGAGAGATGAGAAAGGATGAGAAGGTGTGAGAAGGATACAGAACATGCGTGGCCCTTGGCAAACTCTCCTTATGTTCGTAGAGATATCCGAAGGGTAAATAGAATTACTGCTGGACCATGCATATTTAGCCATACGCAGGAGCAGGATGCATGCAGCCACACAAGTGAACCGACTAGGCGTTCTTCCTTTGATTTTATCAAGCAACTGTTAGATTAGATGGTGGCAAAAAGACTCATGTTAATGCAAGGATCCATGGACATGGCTTGTTGACATATTGAACATTTCTTTTACTGAACTACGGCGGACCTTGCAGTCAGCCTGAACAAATTTTATTAATAATCACTTGCCGAGTCTGAAGTGAACAAGGGTACAGAAGGGAATACATGCGATGTAGCAGGGGTGGCGGAGAGGAAGGCAAAACAAAATTACATCGAGTCTCAGTAAACCTGTCACCACAGGTAATGGCCTGCTGCCTTTCCACCGGTTTCTTGCATCGGTGCGCCCATAGGTGGAGCCATGGAGGTCATCAGCACATCACAAGCACACGATATAATTGGACTCGTCTTCACGGCCAAACACTTTCCTGTTCCAACATTTCCAAATGTTCAAAGGATCGCAGTAAGTACCGTGCGTGTTTCGTGTTTTCCTGTGTACCAAATGCACTCTTAAGGTTTCACTACTATAGAAAACGTGATCACTGCCGATTCTAAATCCTCGTTACTGTCATATATAGAATCGATAGTGATACCGACATCACTGCCGGTTTGTATGTAAACCGGCAGTGATAGTCTGTATTAAAAAATCCCACCATGTATTTACTACGCACGGTCTCGCGTGTTGCAAGTCACGTGAAATACGAACTCCCCTTACCATCTCACCTAACATACACTTCTCAACTACTATAAGATATATTTTCTTTTTATCCATTCGTATCCGAAAGTTTCAACGATTATTTGGACATCTAAATGACTTCAAATAAAAAAGTTGTAAATCTCATCGAGAGCTACAATTTTTATATAAATTTTGTCTCCATCCGACTCTGTATGAAAAAGTTATGATTTTTCAAAAATATTATCACTGGCGGTTCGTAAGCCGAACTGGCAGTGATACTTCCTCCATTATCACTGCCGGTTCTTCTTAAAAACCGGTAGTGATAAGTTACTATCACTGCTAGTTCTTTTTTAGTCGAGCATTTGTGTCGGTTTAACTTATGAATCGACAGTGATAGACCGACAAAAAAAAGGTTTTTTGTAGTAGTGTTTTCGGCCTCTTCCACCAGTTCAGGGCGAATCCAACACAGGCCGTAATTGATCGAGCTCTAAGGCACTGGGTGAACAGGTGGACAACGTCTTCTGGGGCCAAACAGAAAGGGCAGACGCTGGTGTTGGTAAGCCCGTGTCGGTGCTGGCGCTCGTTTGTGTTCAGGTTGTTAAGAAATCTCGTTATCGAATAGTTCGGGGTTCCTGAACAGATTTAAATTTGGAGAACAGAAAGAGAGAGACATAGATATATCGGAGCGACTGAATTCTTTATTGCTTTCAGACTACTTGTACATAGGGGGACCCCCTCCTCCTTTTATAACGCTCACCTAGGGTTTCGGCTAAGGGACCACCGTGGACTTTCTATTGGGCCACATGGTTTCCCAACACTCCCCCTTGGACCCTTTGCCGCGAGATGCATATGCCTTATTAAAACTCCAGAAAAACCCAGTGGGAAAAATACTTGGAGAAAGAGTACATAGCATACGCTTACTATGTTGTACGAATTGCCTCGTTAAAACCTTATGCAAGAAAACTTCATGAAAAACTTGCTAAGGAAAAAGAGTACAATTCACCCAACATCAATTGCTAATCTTCGAGACTCATGTTGGGTATTCATAATTCATCTTCGAGATTTATGTGGGAATATGTGAAATATCTCCCCCTGAAATCTGCACTTCTCTAAGTCTCATCATCCCAATTCCTTTTACGCACCTTTCAAAGGTAGATGCTGGGAGTGATTTAGTGAACAAATCTGCAAGATTTTCATATGACTTAGTATGCAATATCTTGATCTCGTTCATCTTATGCAATTCGTGAGCATAGAAGAACTTGGGGTTGATATGCTTCGTGAGATTACTCTTCACATAACCCATCTGTGCTTGGGCAACACAAGCTGCATTATCTTCATAAATGATTGTGGGAGTTTGCTCAATGTTCAAGCCACATGACTTCTGGATGTGGTGAACCATTCTTCTGAGCCATGCACATTCATGAGATGCTTCATACAAAGCAATGATTTCCGAGTGGTTTATCGACGTCGAGACAAGAGTCTGCTTAGACATCTTTCAAGAAATTGATGTTCCTCCACATAGGAAAACATAGCCAGTTTGGGACTTGCCAGTATGCGGGTCTGATAAGTACCCAGCATCGGCGTAGCCAACCAAATTCAATTAATTGTTTCTAATGAAAAACAGACCGAGGTCTTTGCTTCCTTGGAGGTAGCGGAAGATGTCCTTGATCTCTTTCCAATGCCTTTTGGTGGGTTCTGCACTGTACCGGGTTAGCAAATTCACAGCGAACGCAATGTCCGACCTAGTGCTATTCGCAAGGTACATGAGCGCTCCAACCGCACTCAGATATGGGAATTCTGCTCCCAAGACTTCCTCCCCCTCTTCTCTAGGTCTGTATGGGTCTAGGTCTGCTTGGAGTGACCTTCCGACCATTAGAGTCTTTGCAGGATATGCTTTTTCGAATCCAAACTTTTCCAACACTTTGTGCGTGTAGGTTGATTGGTGTACCAAGATTCCTCCTTGGACATGTTCAAGCTGCAAGCCTAAACAAACTTGGTTTTACCCAAATCCTTCATTTCAAACTCAGACATCAAGTATGAGCATGCTTCTTCAATTTCTTCATCCGTCCCAATGATATTCAAGTCATCTACATAGACGGAGATTATACAGAATCCATTCGGGGATCGCTGTATAAATACACATGGACAATCTTCGCTGTTTGTGTAGCCTTTCTTGCAGAGAAAATCACTCAAGCAATTGTACTACATTCTTCCTGACTGCTTTAGCCCATACAGTGATTTCTCAAATTTCACACTGTATAGGTTTCTATTTGCTCCGTCTTGGTTCGGGATAGGGATTCCTTCCGGTACTTTCATGTATATCTCCGAATCCAATTTTCCATACAAATATGCTGTGACAACATCCATTAGCTTCATTCTCAACTTCAAGTTGACTGCCATTGAGATCAAATATCTAAAGGTAATTCCTCCCATAACCGGAGAATAGGTTTCTTCATAATCAACTCCAGGACGTTGAGTGAAACCTTGAGCTACAAGCCTTGCCTTGTACCTTACAACTTCATTGTTTTCATTCCTCTTCCGAACAAAAACCCATTTGTGACCTACGGGGATTATATGGGGAGATGTGCGGCATACGGGCCCAAACACCTCTCTCTTGTTTAGAGAGACTAACTCTGCAATGATTGCCTTTTTCTATTCTTCCCAATCTAGCTTTTTCTTGCACTCTGCTAGAGATGCAGGCTTGGGATCATGATCAATGATCGAGGCAATCTTCTTTGCGAAGTATGCATCAACGTTGGCTGTTGCTCTATTCAGGGATTCTCCTGTTATTACAAAGTTTATGGCCATTTCTTCATGGGGTGCTTCATGCACTTCTACTTGCTCTTCACTGCTATTCCCTATCGCAGAGCAAGTTCCTTTAGCTTTCATCGCCTATGTGTGCGCACACATTATTTCCGCGGCTTCTGCAGTGGAAGGTTCAAGTCCTGAATTGCCTTTCTGTTGGCTTCTTTCCAGTGCAGTCTAAACCGACTTCTTCTTTCCTTAGGGCATTTTGTGATTGGTTGTGGTAAGTCCTCTCGCTTGATTTTCTCCGGACGTCTCCGGTACTTTGGGTTTGAGGAGCGATTTTCTGCTCTTTTTCTTTGAGGCCTCTGAACAAGTTGAGGATACCTTCTATTTTCTTTGGTATTTCCACCCTCTCGGTGCATTCCTTGCGGGTACATGCGACTTAACCACGCCCTTCGATCACAAAATGATCAGCAGTTCATTTGCTAAATTCGCAAATCAATTATCTTCGGACTTCTTGATTTGCTTCATTAGTGCGGGGTCATGTGCGGGGATCGGTGGAATGCCATATGATTTTTCGGCATTTTTCATCCAAAGGTTGATTTCTCCCCTAATGACGGGAAACGATCCTCGTCAAAGATGCAATCAGCGAATCGGGCTATATGCAAGTCTCCAGTCATGGGTTCCAAATACTTGATTATGGATGCACTCTCATAACCAACGTATATCCCAGACTTACGGAGAGGGCCCATTGCGATCATGAGGGGTGGTATAGGTACATATACCATACACCCAAATTTTCTAAGATGGGAGATCTTGGGATGATCCGTGCACAAGTCAGATAGGAGAATGGATGTTGTAGGCCGACGGTCTAAAATTGATAAGAGCTGCTGCGTGCAGGACAGCGTGTCCCCAACAAGTGTTGAGCAAGTTACAACTCTGCAAAAGCGGTCTGGCAATGAATTTAATCCTCTTTATTAGTGCTTCAGCTAGTCCATTCTGCGTATGGACGTGCGGTACGGAGTGCTCAACTGCTATCCCTCTTGCCGTGCAATAATCATCAAATGCCTTTGAAGTAAATTCTCCGGCATTGTCCATTCTAATGGACTTCACGCGATGATCAGGGAAAGCATTCTTAATTCTTATGATCTGCGAGATCAGCTTTGCAAAAGCATGGTTTCTTGTTAATAATAAGCATACACGCGACCATTTCGAGGAAGCATCGATGAGCACCATAAAGTATCGAAACGGCCTTGACAAGGGCTGAATCGGGCCGCAAATATCCTCCTGGATGCGTTCCAGGAGTGCAGGGATTTCACTTTGCACTTTCATGACAGAGGGTCTAGTTATTAATTTCCCGGTGGCACATGCAGGGCATACAAAATCTTCATGATTCGGGAAACTTTTAACATTAATGCCATGACCTTGTGAGTTGTTCACTATATTTCTCATCATTCTAAGACCAGGATGACCTAATCTACCATGCCATAAAGAAAATAACTCAGAGCTTCTAAAAACAGTCTTCAAGGAAGTATACACTTCGGGTGCATGAATATTCGTGTAGTACAACCCAGATTCATATGAGGGACATTTTTCTAATACTATTTTTCCACATACCGCGTGCTTCACAATGCACAAGTATTCTTTTCCATTTTCTTCGTTGGTTTCCGTGTAGTACAACCCAGATTCATATGAGGGACATTTTTCTAATACTATTTTTCCACATACCGCGTGCTTCACAATGCACAAGTATTCTTTTCCATTTTCTTCGTTGGTTTCTACATGAAAACCATTGGCGCGGATGTCTTTGAAGCTTAAGAGAGTGTGCGTTGATTCAGGGTACAAAAGGGCTTCTTCGATTACCAAAATTGTACCCATAGGCAATATAATAGTGGCTCTTTCTAAGCCGATTACATATGAGTCGCTTCCTGCGATCGTAGTAATCTTTCCAGCGTTCTTCGTGATCGACTGGAAGTATTTAGTCTCTCTTAAGATGGTATTTGTTGTGCCACTATCAACAATGCATATCTCTTCCATTTGGGCGCTACACGATTTCTAGATAAAAAAAATATATAATTCCAATCAGATAGAGGCAAAATAATTCAAATATTGCTTGCAAATTTGAAGAATACTGGAATAAAGAATAAATTGCATATTTATTCATGAAGAAAGTATGCTCTTCTAGAGCTTACAATTCATTATTCAAAAAAAATGCTAACAACCATAATCTAAAAAAACATTAAACAGAATCTGTAAAATATGCATTAATTTCTGCTTCTATGTCATCGGCAGAAGTTTTCTCTTCATTTGCTATAATAATGGCTGCAGCATCGATGTCCAGGCTATTATGTGAGGATGAGACAAGTGGGGTATCTACATCCATGACATCATCATCACCGATGTTGGCGAAGTGTGCCTCTGCGGGGACGTTTTCCTTTGCCTTCCTCTTAGCCTGATATGCGTTGATCACTTCCTTGGATTCTCGACATATCTTCGACCAATGTCCCCAAGTGCCACACTTGAAGCACGTTTGGTTCTGCTGTCCATACGGCTTGACGTGCGTCTTTTCTTTGTCATCTCTTTTCATAGGGGCTTTGGACTTTCCTTTGGCCTGAGACCTCTCTTTTCCACCCTGTTTGCCCTTCTTTCTATTAATGGGCTTTCTCACCTTGTAGCTATTGGCATTGACTTCTGTGCCAGTGCCTCGTCCAGGTGGCTACGAGACATAGTTCTTGCGTAGAACATCGTCTTGCGATTCCTCAACTTACATTACATCAATCAGTTCGCTATACTCCTTGTATGCGTCCTGACGATAGCTGCGTGCACTCTGGATAGCATTTGGGTGGAAGGTGGAGAGGGTTTTTTCAATCTTCTCCTCATCGTAATCTTCTTGCCACATAGGAGAGATTGGTACAAATTCGTGCAAGGCGTAATTGTACTCGCCATCGCTTTAAAGTCCGCAAATCTCAGCGCATCCAATCTTGCGTGCTTGGGGCAAGATGGTATACTTGAGCTTTTCAACCGCTCAAGTGCGTCCAAAGCTCAAGTGCACTCTCCTCACCATATATTCATTCTTCAGAGTGGCTGAGAGGTGGTGCCTGAGAAAGTACAGGGCTTGATCGTTCTGCTCTGCGGTAGGTTTCGCGTCCTGCGAGGACCCTAGACCAATCGCTGCACGGAGCTTCTTGCCCACAAGAACGATCTTCACGTCCGATGCCCAAGTGAGGTAGTTCTGACCGTGCGGGGCCAGTTCTTCAAACTCACGATTCACGATACCGGACATCTGCATGTTTTCAAAAATTCCGACATTAGATTACTGCGTGTAATCTAATAGAAAATGGTTGCAAAAGCATAAAGTGCAGAAAAATTAAATTGATATGCATTGCAATATCTTAAATAAAGCAACGGATTCAAAATTCATAAAACAGAGAAATAAATCTAGAAAATTAAAATAGAGCCAAATAAATCTTCTTGATTTTCTCGCAATTTTTCAAAATTTTCTGCATTTTTTTTTGCAATTTTTTTCCTTTTTCCTTTTCTTTCTTTTCTTTTCTCTTCTTCCGGCCGATCCGGCCCGCTGGGCCTTGCCCTTTTTTTTTCTTTCGGGCGCTGCGGCCACTGGGCCTTGCTTCTTTTAGGCCCATACGTGCGTGCGTGACGGCTAGGGTAAAAACTCTAGCCGCCACAGCTTGCTGCGCCTCCTTCTCCCCTTTTGCGCAATTCGTACGACGGCCGGGCGGAGCGGTGGCCGAGCTGCGTGGCGCATGCGCTTGTCGGCGCGTCGGCGCCGCTGCGCGTGCGGGCCGGGCAGCGAGGCCGTCACCACGGGTCGTGGTCACGATGCGCTGGCGAGTGACTCATCGCGACGGCCGCAAGCCGCCGACGACGCACATGGCGAGCCGGCAAGGCGCGCCGGCGGCGGCAGAACCGCCTCAGTGTGGCGCAAGCACACCGCGGGCATGAAGCGACACCAAGGGCCAAGGCGGCGGGACAAGACCGAGGCGACGTCGGAGCTCGCACGGCCGCGAGCCGAGTAGCCGAGGCGCGATGGCACCGCAGGCCTCGATGCGCCTAGGGCCGGCCGCGAAGCGCGCGGAGGCGAGGCCGGATGCGGCGGCTCGGCACGGCGCGTCGGCGCGGTGGCGCGGATGCGGGCGACGCGCGCGACCGAGGCGGTGGCGCGCGCCGAGGCCGATGCGCCGCGGGCGGCGGCCGCTTCATCGCGGGCTTGTGGTGGCTGGACCGAGGCCGGCGAGGCGGCGGCGTCGGCGCGCGCGGCCGGCTGGACCGAGGCCGGCGAGGCGGCGCTGCGGCGCGCGCGGTGGCGGATCGAGGCCGGCGAGGCGGCGCCGGCGGCTGGCTGCGTGCATGAGGCGGCGACGGTGGCCGTCGGCGACGCGATGCGTGCGCGAAGACCGAGGCGACGTCGATTGCTTTCCTTTTTTTTATGTGATGAACAGTAAAAACTGTGTACTGTAGCTTCGTGCTAGTAGTCTGTAAGCGATCGCCGTGTAGCTTCGTGCCATGTGACGATAGCGGTACAAGATGCGTAGGATAGATGCATGCATAGAAACGACAAGCGTCTAGATTCAATTTCAAAAATCCTACCTTTCTCACCTTTCAAATCTGAACTCCGGTAGAGCTTCGTGCTGATAACGTGTTAAGGAACCTCGCTATCGAATAGTCCGGGGTTCCCGAATAGATTTAAAATTGGAGAACAGAAAGAGAGAGACACAGATATATGGGAGCGACTGAATTCTTTATTGCTTTCAGACTACTTGTACATAGGGGGGCCTCCTCCTTTTATAGCACTCACCTAGGGTTTCGGCTAAGGGACCACCGTGGGCTTTCTATTGGGCCACGTGGTTTCCCAACACAGGTGTCGCTTGTGCGCTAGCCATAGGAAGAAGGTGCACCGGATTGCCTCGATGACGCCGCGCGGTCCCTATAAATTAGACTTTTTGGAAAGCAGCCGCAGACCATTTGTTGCAAATAATACTTTAAAAATGTACGAATGAGAAATATGAAATTTATGTAAAAACCCTTTTGAGAAACAATACAGATGAACGAAAACTGTATCATTGAATGTGAAAATATTTACAATGGGACTCTTTTTTTCTCTTCTTCTTTCATTGCTCTAGCCTAATTACTACAAGTATATATTTTAAAAAAAAGACATAAATGACTCTCTGCATGAGAGTAGAACTCTAGGCTAAAGTAGAAAAGAATCGGTATCACACTCAGTTAACAATTATTGGTCCTTCGTATGGAGGAGCAAATTTCCATGGGTTTGAGATCGTGGATAAAGTCGTTGAAGAGGGAAGCTTCAGCTGCGTCAAAATTGTCATTCGACCGGTCAGATCGGACATGAGTGAGGTTGAAATCTCCGACTATTGCCCAGGGGTCGACGGCATATCGAACAATTGATTGGTTTTTCTTGACGCATATGGATACATGTACTGTTGTGTAAGCTAATATAGAGATTTTTTATCATTTTAAGAAGTACCACGAGGTGCTATTAAATTATTCTTAAACTCTTAATAATGTTACTTTTTAAACTTTTTGATATCTCTCATTGCTAGATCAGTTGATAGCTTGCTACCTACCAAAGCTGGTAAAAAGTCCGCTACTCCTATCATTCTGGTGTGCAGGGGCATTGCAAACGAGTAAGCTGCATGCATGACCTGCCCAATGGATAAACGAGTAAACGGCTGATGCAGCTCGCCAATGCAACTTTCCAAGGCATGATGAAAGGGATGGTTCGAACTGCCAGCCAGCCACAAGAACGTGGCATTATTTCCTTTTCGTTCAGTCTGCTGGAGCTCCCACCGACAGACGAACGCACGGTCCTCGTCAGCAACGTCGAAAAAACACGTCTATTGCACCTGCTGTGCCAGTGCCCAAATTAATACACTTGTGCAAATAAGTTGATGCTAAACTAAACTATGTGTTTTTTTTACTGTAGTATGTTCTGTAGTTCAACTTCCCCTGTCTAAACACAGTATATGAGCCACCGGCCTAGCTCGAACTCGATTTTGCAATTTGGATTTTGGATTCCTAGGTTCTTCATTTTTCTTCGACAAAAATAAATCTTTTGCAAATCAAAGCGTGTCTCCCAAAAGAAACAAAATACCAAACATGTACTTTTCAGATCGCCAACCTCGGTGCAGTGGATGACAGCTGCTGGAGAGGCATATCAGTGAGACAGTGACACTATATATATATAGTACTGTACCCACCAAACCAGTATCACTGTTTGAATTAAAACACAAGGCGTTACACCCATGCAACAGAGGTGTGTTCATCCTCCTTGGAGCTAGAAACAACAAAACCGGTGTCCTAACATTTTATTAGATATTTGTTAATCTTAAATCGATTGTTTTGCTGATCTTTCCAGTGAAACTTCTGAGCAACATCTACGACAGAGGATTTGAAAGAGACAATTTGAGTGCTGTTTGGTTCACGACTAAAACGGCCAAATTCATTGTGAGTTGTGACATGCCAGGTTTCCATGTGATACCTTAAATATCACAAGTTATTTGTAGATTGCACACTGGCACGAAATTCGGCTTTTTAAGGGTGACACACAAATCAATTCAAACTGGCCACATAACTAACCGCACTTGTTGCTGTTTTTTCAAGTCATTATAGCTCACCATTTACGAATTATAAAGCTCATTAAGTGCCTGATTTGCAACCATTCCCTTCTCCAGTACTAACAACGCTTCTTTCAGACGTAAAAAAACAACGCTACTTTAGGATTTATGCAATTCAGTTTTTTTTCTTTTAAAAAATATTGCTACTAACTAAATAATACTCCTAGTCCTATCCAGCTAACAGATGGCATCAGCTGCAGTATCCCCTTGGTCCATTGCTCTCTACAAGTAGGTATAGAGTATAGAGTACAGACTAGTAGGTAAGTTAAACTAGTGACACTAGGCAAGTTCAAGCAGCTAAACAAAATGATCAACACGTACTTGCCTGTAGTCTTGTTGCGATTGCATGACACAAGCTGATGATAAGGCCCCTAAAAAAACTTCCTTTGTCATGTTTCATCTCTTGCGGCGGTTCCTTTGGTCAGTAGCAGAAGGATCTCACTGTTAGATATGAGAAGGATGGGTTAGATTAGACAGTAAACTTTTTTTTTGAAAAGACCGTTGGGCTGTGGATTATATTAGATAGAAGAAAGATTGAGGATTACATGGCGCAAGATACTGCATCAGATTAGACAGTAAACTTCAGCAGGGATTCGTTGGGGTTTAGACACAAATCTTGCGGATGCTCTGCAGATCCGAGCTCCAACCTGTAGCATAGCGTTGTGATTAGGACGGATCAACAAAACGGCGCGTTTCATATGGCATACGCACTGTCCCCGTTATGCTGACGCGAGTGAATTCGGCGCTCGCCGGGTTGCAGCATTGCTTACTTGTTTCGATTTCTGGTGATATGTTGGTTGTTGTCTTCTTGATGCACTAACTAGCTAGTAACGTTAGGCTCATGCGAGATTACTTCTGATATATATATGCCGTGCATATAACCATAACAAATTTCTATTTTTCTTTTCCTGCCAGATGATGTTTGAATAGAGGTTGCAAGTATCTTGCATAAATGCATGATGCTTCCCGTTCCTAGCCCTTGATTGAAGCAGTAGAGAAACAGAGCACTCATAAAACCTAGCATGCACAAGCACAACTCCCAAGTCCCAATCTGGAGATCCAAAGCTAGCAAAGTGTCTGTGAAATCAAGGAAGATCTAAAATATTTCTAGAACATATAGATATTGTCGAAAAGCATGTGCAAATTCAGTAAAACACGGCCAACAGCGTGTGCATGATGGAGTACTTGGTAAATTAAAGATCACTTTTTCAAGGGGATGCCACAATTCTAATGTAAGCATGGGACTGGTTTCGTATGCTCGATTTTTGTTTGCTTTCGCAGTTTCGCCTTGATGTCGTAAACTCGTAATCAAGAGGTGATGCATCATGCATGGTCTCCAGTCAAACTGTCAAAGCCACCTCTATGCATGCGCCTTACGCGACTGGTCAAAGTTCTTGTACTACTCAACGTATCTCCGCGTATATACGCGCTCTGCGCCACACACGACATGACCAACACATTCATGTGCGCTTGAGTTAAAAAAAGAGTGTCTATACAAGTCGAGTAAAAAAATTGGAATTTCAATCGAATTTTTACAATCATTGAATGAAAAACTGAGGGTCTAGATTAGATCTGTTTACGGGCTGCAGGGCCCCATTTTTTCGGGCTCGAACCCTGATTTCTAACCCTAAGACCAAAAAAAGCTCGATATATTCAATAAATATTTTTAAATAGTATTTTATTAAAATTAAATAACAATATTTTTATTCCAAAAAATTAGGAAATAGGACCAGGCTTCAGGCTTTGCATATGTTGGGCCAGGCCGGGCCCGGACCTAGCCATTTCACGTTGGGTTTTTCTGGGCCTAGGCCGAAGCCCGATTCGACCCAACGTTTTAACAGGTCTAGCCTGGAAACTCCCCACCACTCACATATATAATCTACCCCTCTAACCAAAATCCATTCCCCTTCCCTTTCCAACTGTCACCACCCTCACTCTTCCCCCATGCGTCGCCGCCTCCTACCTCGCTGGCACCGTTCCGGTGACGGCGAGGCTTGCCGACTTCCCCCACCTTCCGCCACTTTCGCTCACCTCTCTTACTGCTGCCACCTCCTGTGTCATCGCCTCTCATCTCCTCCTTTGCCACACCTCCAACTCCACCGCTACTGTCGCCGTCCTCCTCCCTCGTTTTTGGCAGCTACTGCCATTGGATCCAGGATCCACAACTTCCTCCCGCCTCCTCCTAATATTCTATCTCAAACTCGTCGCCCCCGTCGCCCACTGCACTCCTTCGAGCCTGTGGCCAAGGCACAACCACCCTATCTCACTGCCTCCGCCACCTACTGCCGGTTCTTCGCCGCCCACCCTAATTCTAAGGTTGGGGTTCAGTGAACTCAAACCCAAATCCTGCCAACGGAGGTGAAGACGCCATCGCAGGAGATAAAGGTGTAGAGGACGACGCACAAATCTAGGAGCAAAATTGAACAGTACGGAATTCGGCTGTAAATCACAAAATTTTTACTCAAGTGTTATTTAGCAAATCCGAAAAAAGTATAAACGCATGAGCAGCCAATATACAACGAACATCAAAATTAAGCAACTAATTGAGCGAGAGTGCAACGAGAAGAAGAGACCGAGCAATGGATCAACTAATTTACACTACGTACTCGGTAGTCGGTAGTATAATTATTGAGAAATTTTATAGTGTATTATATTAGTAGTATATAATGAATAGTAGAAATCAAATCTAGCCATTGATTTGTTAAGAGTATTTTTACTACTCTATTACTAGAGGAAATATAAATAAATACTAACTAATCTAATGTATTACACTGGAAAGAATAAATGGTCTGAATTTAGTATACAGTAAAAGAGCTCCCATTATTTGGTTGGGTGTTAGTTTACCGATCCTCTCGATTGTGCAGTTGACACGACAAAAACACGGCATGGATAAGTACACACGCACACAGCTTGGATGTCTGACACGCCTCGATCCAGGGCATGCACACCACGCAGCAAGCACAGGAATTCCTTATACTTTGGCAACAAACTGACCAGAAGCAACTGCAATCGACGGAGCGCGACACAATCAAATGGAAGTGGACGGCAGATGGATCTTACTCAGCTCGCTCGGCGTACAATATTCAATGGCAAGGGTCCTTTACTAATTTTAAGCCCATGAACATCTGGAGATCGAGGTACGAGAACAAATGTAAGATGTTCGCTCGGCTCTGCACACAGGATCGCATTCTACCGGCAGACAAGCTCACAGCGAGAGGGTGGCCAAACTCCTTGATTTGTCCACTGTGTGGCACAGAGCCAGAGTCGGCGATACACCTGGTTCTCGAATGCACCTTCGCCAGGCAGGTCTGGATGCGAGTTGCAGATTGGCTAACGCTTACCGAATTTATCCTTGCCGGACGAGGGCACCGAGATTGCCGCTTGGTTGGACACGCTGAGATTAGGAGCGGGGCAGGAGCTAAGGAGAAAGCTAGATGGCGTCGTCGTCTACACCATGTGGTGCATATGGAAATTAAGAGCGAAGGAGAAAGCTAGATGGCGTCGTCGTCTACACCATTTGGTGCATCTGGAAAGAGCATAACAGCGGCGCATATTTGAGCTAGCAAACCTACCACACCATCCTCCAGGTGTGCGATCGCATTCGCGACTGCGTATTATGGTGCAACAGAGCCTAGGAATAGTTTTTTGGTCGGAAGCTCTCAATGGTGTCTAGTCTTTGGATGTATATTGTTACTTAATTGAATGGTAGGCCTGTTCATTTCATTCTTGTTTTCTTTAATGCATAGGCTGAGCTCTTGTCGGTTTCCGCTCTAAAGAAACGGCATCGTCAATTAATTTTCTTGAGACGTATGTGAAAATGGAAATACAACTCCATGTTCCACACCAAGCACCTTGTGTTCTCTTAATCAAACCTCGAGTCTCTTCACCTCCAAGTCCAAGCTGCTTCGAATACATTACATAGGGCGTTCCAACAAACAAGGAATTTTTTGACCGGATTCTTCGAGTGGATATTAAGGTTTTGACTGTAAAGTTCAGACGGAGCGAGCTTCTTGGTCGATCACATGATAGGGGGATACAACAACAATATAATACGAATGCTTCTTTGACTGTCATTTGGTTCAGGAATTATTCTACTGAAGACTTGAAGAACGAAGTTTGAAGGGTAGAAATCACGGCCAGCGTTGTAGGTTGCAACTCGCAACTCCCAAGAGAAACAAGCAACCATGCATGAATTTTCCTGATGCATTTTTCCCCTGTGAATGCAAATAGACACAGTGGATTATGTTGCATGATTACGTTAGAGAAATTTTACAGTGGATTACATAGGTAGTAAGTAGTGGTAGTAGGAATCAAATCTAACCATTCATTCTCAAGGGTATTTTAGACTTTTTCTATCCATTCATCAAGGGTATTTTAGATTTTTCTAATTCGTTTACAATTTTGGATTTACCGAATACCTGGTGATCTTCAAAGACTTCTTATCCATTCATCCGTCATTTATCGGTATCACAGGACGTGTTTTACCGTAAAGAACATATAGTATGACGAAATTTTTTACCCTTTTACTCCTCTTTCAATTTTACTACTGATACTACAGGTGGTAGTATAACTAGATCTTAATTGATTTCAACCATTAGATTTAAAGGAATGGACGGCTTATATTGATTTTAATCTACTGTAAAAGAGCTCTTACGTTATGTATGGCTAATATAGCCTAAACAGCATCGATCGACCACCTAAATTAAAAATTACACGCTTGTCGCTAGGCCAGCCTGGGCTAAGCCAACCATAACAGCGCCAACAAGCGCAACGCCTGACATACCTGACATACTGAGTTGGCAAGTCTTGGAACTTATGCTGCAAGAGTGACAAGTAGCTCCTTTATCAAGGTGTTTGTGGCTTGGTGCTTGGTAGAGAACAAGATGGCTGTCTGCAAATCTGCAGGAGTTGCAACTCCTGACATGGACAAGTAGCTAGGAAACTGCACTGCTGAGGATTATACCTTACCACCCACGGGGACACAGCATGGACGTCGATCCTAAGGGTTAGAACTTTTGCTAGTTGCCAAACATGACAAATCTGCCAGGTTAGGCATGCATCTTGCATCCCTGTGACGAAGTTGCGGCAAGTCGCGGCAGCTAGCATGGCATACTGTATGGTTGGCAGATAAAATTTGCTTGCACGGGTGCATGGCATATGCTTTCAACGAGACAGCAAGAAAGCAAGATTACTGCAAGAGACGTCAAGATGTGCAATATTGTCACGCGAGGGATGGAATTTTGGATCGTGGTCGTGGCTGGCTTTGTCACTGCTAGCTGAAAGATTCGTCAAAGGAAACCTCGGATAAATCCTGACAAATAAACAGCGAGAAGTACTAGATCAAAGTGTCAAAAACAACACCAGGGACCATGTATGATCCATCATATTTGCTACAGGCAGTAGTTGTGATGTCTGCCGAGATGTCAGTTAGCGGAATGCAATATGCAGAGTACGTAATGCAAGACAGTCTAGACAGTGGTTCATGGGCATACATCTCTCCCAACATCGCCACCACTAGTATTACCCAACAGCTTGGCCATTTTCATGGTTTAACACATTTGGATCGAGGTGGTCGAATACTCCAGCCATGTTGTCCACCTATCAACACGCGACAAGTTGCGCAAATTGTGGAACTATGTAAGTATATTCTACGCGCGGCCTTCAGCTAGTTTGTATGCGCAGGTAAGCAGGTCGGACAAGTGACCGTGTGAAAAAAAAGAATCACAGAATGCACACGAAGGGGTGTACACTATCGTTTCTGGAGTTCCAGACTCCAGTGCAAGTTCTCATGTTATAGTACACATGCTAGCAAGCTCCTCCGATCCCGAAAGAATAGCACGAGCTACGAACGGTTGGGTCTGTTGCAAGATTCGTCAAAAGTTATGAAACCTCGGATGCATGGAACTGGTATGGTGGTACCTACCACAGAACGGAGAAAAGAAATGCAACCTCTGTGGGCGCCTCGTGCGGTCGTGCCGTCGTGCGTGCCCCTATGGCCCACGCCATGCATGTTACATGTACTAGTTTGCGCAGTTTGCAAGCCGCTGCTTTTGAACAGTAGTACAAGCGTGCAAGTGCCGCATGTTAATCTGTAGGATCGCAAGCTGTTGAATGATCTGTGTCCAAAGTCCAAACGTGCGCGTTCAAAATTTTCTGAGAAAAGGACGCCAGGGAGAATTACGTGGGCTCGATTGGGCTGAATGCCCAAGAGGGTACATATATAGCAGCTTTACCCAAAGGGCGTACGTACGCCGGCTTCCATTAGGCCCGACTCAAGATCTAAACGGACGAACCGCACGGCACCACGAGGATCCGGTAGGCTGAAACACCCGAAGCCTCCCGTCAGTACATCCACCCTGGGCCGCCGCAAGCCTCAGCCTGTCCCTACCGAAGAACGTCGTGTCGTGTGGGCGTGTGCCCTTGCCGCGCCAGCGCGGTAGTCAACTCTGCCTCCTCCATCCGCGAGCGCCGTGCAGCGGTGCGAACCGTAGCTCGGACTCCTCCCTCCCGATCCCCGCATCGGGCCTCGACCGTACCGCTACGCTTCTTACCGTAGCAGTGTGGCACCTGGGCACTAGGGTGTAATCGGTTCGGATAATTTCCGGCCGACCGGATATATTTGGATCGGATTCGGATAATTTTTAGATTCGGTATCGGTTTGAGATACTTTATTTCGAATTCGGATTCAAATTCGGGAGAACATTATCCGTCGGATCGGAATATTCCGAACTAATTTTTGAATATATCCGGATCAAATTAAATCGGATATCCGACCCGGCTACCCAACCCCACACCTCATGCCCTCCTCTCCCACAGCGATTCGTCCAACCGGCCACCGGCCCAGGCTACCAACGACACGCGAAAACCCTAACCCCCGCGCGGATCTGGGAGCCACCGCCGGTGCTCCCCCCATGGTCCCCCGTGCAGAGGGGACCCCAGGCCGGCGGGGCGACGTGTCGCTGCGCAACGCGCCCTCGGCCTCCTCCCTCTTCGGTAGTGCCGGTGAGCTGTTCGAGTCGACGCTCGGCCCCCCCCGTCTTCTTGTCCCTGCTCCTGATCCAAGGCGGCGGCATGGGCCTCTCGTGCGTCAGCGAGAAGCTGCTCAGCTACGTTCGCTCCGCGCGCTCCCTCAGCCTCCTCCCACCGACCCCTCACCGTCCCTTCCCGCCCTGAGGTCCTTATTGCCCCCTCCCTCCCTTTGTGCTCACTCTCGTGTACTGTTTCGGATCCAACCGATGGCGATTGCTTATGTTTGTACGGCATTGTTGTAGGTTCTAGCCTGAGCTGCAGTGGCGGCGGCGGCCGTCCGTGCGATCGTCAGGTTGCCACCGCTCGATAGGATCAGCCTGCCGTTGAATTCGGTGGACCTAGTTTCAATCTACGGGAGCAACCCACAGGGGCACGTCGTGGAGGAGCTTGAGGATGTGTTCTATGAGGAAGTAGGTGCTGCATTTCCGTAGATGTGGGTGCCAGTGATGTCACGCTAGTTGGGCTTGATGTGTTCGAGCTTGAATTGTTTGCAGGAGTTCGATCCGATAAAGTACATTGTGGAAAATACTCCTGATGAAGGCGGTGATTCCACCTGTTTTGATAAGCAGGTTAGTGGGAAAGATTATCTCATCATGTTATGGGTCACCATGAAGAAATGGGTATGTCTCCCATAGTATCGAAGAAGTTCAGTTATCGGTTCCAACTTCTCTGCATAGGATAGGACAGATTTCAATTGCATTCTTTCTTCTTACTGATGATGCCTATTAATATATAGTTTTCTTAGACTGATCCGTCGTTATTTCAGTAGCACAATGCCAAAGTAATAATACAACTACTGAGTGTTCTACTTACTGATGATACGTTGGCAGCCTTGAAATCCTGGACCAAAGGATTGGGATCTCATGTTCTCATGGGGTTGGTAATTGTTTGCCCCTTGGGTCTTTGGGGTAGCTACTGTCTTACTGACCCCCCATATGTTCATTTCTGAACAATTATCTTAGCATTAGATTTAGTATATTTTTTGGCAAGGACTATTGTGGTTTTGTTTTCTTATATTTAACTCTACCCATCATGCTTTGCAGGCTTGCAGCGGCAGAGAGATGCTCGAGTTCTTATGCTACCACCTCGCTCATTAGCACCAAATAGAGCTAGATATGTGGATAAACATGTGCTATCCAGCTCTTGCAATACTACAAATAGCACAAGTGGTGACTCATTCAAAAATAGGAGAGCACCAAATCAGCCTGGAGATCATAACAGCAATCTAAGGTCAAATTCTGATGCTCATAAACCACGTCGCAAAAGGAGACATAAGAAGAAAAGAAAGCTGGTATGTACAACTTTGCATCCATGCTTTAAACTTTATGCATTTTTTTTTTCATGATAACTATATTTGCATATGTCCAGTTTCTCAAGTTTCTTAATGAGGTTCAAGTGCAATCTCTATTGCCATCACCAGAATATCTCCTGCATAAATTATATTTCCACTCATGTGGTCCTGGTGTCAAATGTGTATTTTGATATCAAGTTATGCTTCAAACTACAAAGTTAGTCAAATTTATCTGATTGTATGAGCACTAAGGATTTTGTAGTCAGCCTTGATACTGTATGGAATTGTATACGTATGTTTATTTCATCACAAGTGAAGATCCATAAAGACACTGATAATAATAAAATTTAAAATATGTGGGCATTCGAATTCATACGGTTGATTAATCATTGCGATATGTGTGCTATATAAGGTATCTATTCTCGCGTGATATCCGACAAAAAATATTCGGTACCGAATCGATTCCGCTCCGTATTCGTTTCGAATCCGTGACCGTTATTATCCGTATTCGTATCCGGTACTATCCGTATCCGATTTCGAATCCGACAAAAAATATGGTTTAGGATATGGAAAGAGCGATATCCGACCGAACCCGAGCCGATTGCACCCCTACTGGGCACAGCCCCCTTGGCCCGCACCACCTCCGAAGAGTGTTTCCTGGGTCTCCCGCCCGGCGCCCGTGATCAACTTGAGATTAGTGTGTATACCGTTTCGACTCGACTCGGTAAACTCGTTACGACTCGACTCGATAAACTCGTTAAGATAACGAGTCAGTTCGACTCAACTGTTATCTTAACGAGCTTAAAACCCAATTCGGCTCGACTCGTAAAAGACTCGAGTTGACTCGTTAAGCTCATTACAATGTGATCAATAGAGCGCATATTGGAAAGATTTGAACGCCTAAATATAACTAACATTTCTATAATACATATTTCATTCATGCATACTGTATTTCATCATTGCTTCTGACTGGAGCATACAGTATTTGTAACCTACACGATGCTAATAAGTCTAAATGTCTGTCTGCATGTAGTCCAAATGCATCATACACATTACAAAGCATTTGGAGATTTACTTCACTTTGCAGATTGAGGTTGGAGCATTATCACCGATTATTCCAAATGCTAATAAGATTTAGAGCATGGAGTCTAAATATTAGAGCAAACTAGTACATAAGAGATCTAAGCAACTGACAATACGTGACTAATTAATCCTAATCTGACACAACTATGTCCTTACACTCCATTAAACTCAAGATGGATACCATTATTAGTTCATACTCCATACTCACCTATGTGGGCGCAGATGTGGGAGGAGGGAGGAAGCGGTGGAGGACCAGATCTTAGAGGCTTTCTACTGTTCGCCATCGCTGTCGATCTGGATCGTGAAGCAGAATCGGAGCCACAAGACCAACTCAGCCCTTTGTTCTTCGACTCCATGCTCCTCGGTTGATTTTCCATGCAAGGCTGAGCGGAGAGAGCGGAGCAGGGGCGAAGCTCAGAGGGGAGTTGAATCCCGAGGGCCGACAGTGGAGGACTGGATCTAGATTGGTGAAGGACCGAGCCGGCTATGGAGGACTGCATATGGCGATGGATGGCTGGATCTGGCGGGTGGAGGGCCGGAGCTCAGAGTGGGAGATGCGGAGGCAGGAGAAGCCGGAGGGGAGGAGATTGGAGCGGAGGCAGGGCGTGGGGCACCGGGAACCAAAGGGAGAGGCCCCAGAGGGGACCAGCCACTGGGAATCAGAGGGAACCAGAGGCGGGGCGCCAGCTGCCGGGAACCAAAGCCTAGAGGGGAGACGAGGTCACTAACGAGGGGATTGGTCTGGTGATCTGGTCGCTGCCAGCTTGAGTGGGGCTAGGTCTGAGTAAGAAATTAACAAGTCTAACGAGTTAATGAGTTACTCGAAAACTCGCTCGATAAACTCGTTTTCTTAACGAGTTCAGATGTCAGCTCAGCTCAACTAGTTAAGGGACGAGTTTGAATCGAGACGAGCTGAGTTTTTGAAAACTCCTTTAACTCACGAGTTTCGAGTTTTTTTTTTCACCTTGAGACGCCTCCCTTGGTCAGGGTTTCGGATTTCGGTTTCGGATCAAATACCGGTCATGCCCGGAAAACGAAATTTCGGCGAAATTCGGTAATTTCGGAGAAATCTCGTCCGGAAATTCAAATTCAAAATTTGAATCCGGTTTTTTTCACCGAAATTCAATTTAGCGAGAATTGGCGAGATCTCGTAGAAATGGCGAAATTTCTAGGATGGACAAGCTCAAAATTGGTCCAAAAGATGGAGAAAAATTTCGAAATTTTTGTGGAGAGTTCTGACGTATTATTAATGTTGTCATAAAAATTTGATTTTTTGAATCATGTAAATTTTTAAAATTGAAACATTGGTACTGTCGTAATGAAACGCCACCGCAATTTAGAATGAATGAAAATGAGACAAAGCATGTTATAAATATTTGAAATTTTAATAGCATGATTCGACATGTGAATAATATTGCCATAAAATTTTGAGTTGTTCTTTGAAGCTCGAGGAATTTTTAAAATTGTGGAATTCGGGTATGCGTGAAGTAAGAAATTTTAAAGATTTTGACTAAAATTCAAGATTGAGAGTCATAATTCAAACAATTAGTGTACATTGACATGAAAATTATTAAGAATGTAATAAAATTGATACACACAACAAGTCTTCACATATTTGCATATGACAATTAAATGAATGTATGTTTGCATCACATACCTACGAGTAGTAAAGCGCCCACGGTGCAAACTCCACCTCCGTGTTGTCGACAATGATCTCGTGGTACCTCCTCTCGTGTTGTTGCTTGTATTCCTCCCGTGTCATGTCTCGTGGTAGCGAGCGGACTTCCAATGCCGTAATGAGACTCCTGTATCGTGTTTCTGACCGTGAAGGTACATGACATTGGCGGATGAGTGCCGTGCGTATGGATCGACATATGGATCATTGTAGTCAAATGGCAAAGAGATGCTCGATCCATCATAACTCATCAGAATCGCAGTCCACCCCGATCCCATCCGTATCCACCTCGATCCCATCCATACGGCATTTGACTATACCCGGTATGCTCATTGGAATGCCCAAATGGTGGAGGACTCATTGCTACACCATGATTGAGCACCATCCGTGGTTGTGCCGCTGGCGCCCCACCCCACCACGCGATGTGCCCTTCCCGCCATCGCGGGTCCGATTGGAGTCACCTCTCGGGCAAGACCCTCGATGCAATCCTCCTGCCGGTGATTGTGACTGTGGACGGGGCCGGAGGGAGTACCGGTCAGCTTCCGTCCCGTCATCGCCGGGAGAGTCTGTCGCAGTCGCTGAGCTACTACTGAGGTACTGCACATTATCAGAAGGTGTTGCCGTGTCGTCCTCACTGCCGACAATAGGCTCATCATCAATTCGGCCTTTTCCTTTTTCCTTACCACTCTGGCTGCCCGATAACTTTTGTAATCCGCCTAAAGCTCCTGCTAGAGTGTCGTCATCCTCGGCGTCGGTAGCACGCTTTCTCTTCCCTGTGTGCGTGTCTCCGATGTTCCACTCCGCCTAACTGGGAGGCTCTTCCTCCGTGGCCAATTAGAAGTAAGGTTAACATTGTTCTCGTGTTTGGACATACATGGTTAAAAGTGGAATGGAAAACAATTGCATTGTTTACTGTTGCCTCATACATCTCTTCCATTGGGATGGAGTCAACCACGAATCTCATTTGGGAGGGTGGGTCGTGCGACTTGTCCTCGTCGAGTAGAGGCTCCCGAAGAGACTGGATGAGTCGAACCACTCGCAATTGGGTCATGCCGGGATGCATCGCATCCTCGATCGAGCGATCCACGTGGTCTTCGTCTTGGGTCCGCGAGTGGATTCATAGTCTCAAGGCGAAGTCGCAGGTTGTAGTGCACGAACACGAGCCGTTGGAGCTTCGCATAACTTAAACGGTTTCAGAGCTGCGTGTGCACCAAAGCAAATGTGCTCCAATTGCGTTCACACCCACTCGACGATGCGACTGGGACACCAACCTCAAGGCGAACTTTTGCGTGGTGGCGTCTCATTCGAAGGCCATCCACCATTGAGTCATGAACAACACGAAAAAGAAAAGTCGATGAGTGCTACACAACAACATACCAACCAACCTCGGTTTATGTACTTACCGCCGTCATTTGGTTATCGACGGCTACCGGTCCGCATAAGTTTGGTGGCAAAACGCCCCGTCTAAGACGGTATGTGTCCGCTTCTCGTAGAGCCTTCACCGCTGTAGCATCGTCATCGACCATAATGCTTAGTGCGATCGAGCGCTCCCATGTATGCTGGAGTCTTTGCATATGTTGTATGAGAGCTGGGACTTGGTCGGGACGGAGGCGCAATTGATGAAAAGATTGCATAGTTAGTATAATAGATGCGAACATTGCATACTTAGCATAATAGAATGAACATGTTAATTTCACTTACCACTTGCACAAATGTGGTTTCCTTATTTCGCAAATCTCTTTTCCATGACTTGTAGGAATATCTTGTCTTTATTCTCCATGCTCCGTAAGTTATTGTTGTACTCATTAGTGCAATTGCGCATCGCATCATTACACACCGATTGTTGGTAACTTGTCTTGATCCGCGAACCTCAACAACTTGTACAAGGGTTCTACGGCCACCACGGTCCACTCCACCCATGTCCGAAATCCACCACGAGGTGGTCATATGCATTTGCCCTCCGCCATTTCACCACCTACTACCTATCCATCGGGATGTGTCATCCATCTTTGGAACTTTTCCTTTTTTCAAGAAGCTATCAAGGAAAACAAAGGTCGTCCCAAATCTAGTGGCATTTGGCCTCACCAACTCTCCACCAATATGTTGCCTCATCTGCGCATGTAGATTCTTGTGGTTGTATAAAAATCTGCAGATTCTCTTGGCACGTGCCACAATATCTTTGATACATTCATCCTCGCACACGCCTTTTAGCATAAGATTTACGGTGTGTGCCAAGCAAGGTCGCCATACTATACGAGGGTCTGCACTCGTAACATCCGCATGCTTTCTTGAAGTTGGCACCATTGTCGAGAACCACCGCACAACATGCTCCACCCCAATCTCCTCGGCCACCACCTTTGTTATCTCGGCTAGTAGGTATTTGTGGTTTTGGACCTTAGCTGCGAATGAGCAAGCAAGAATTTAGTACGTGTGGCAATAAAGATCATACGGAATAGGAAAAAATGAATTTTGTACTGTGGCATTTACGGTCTTATGGAAGAACATCATCCCATTGCGTTATACCATGAAGTTGATGATACTCTGTTGTGTAGGTCCCGCCCAGCGCCGCACATCATCAGTAACACCAAAGGTGGCCCGATCGTCCTCGAACCTCGAAGGTACTTCACAATCTCCCGCTCATTCGCGTCCAAGTACTTACCGTCTATCTCGTATCCTCGTGGTGCACGAACCCCAGGCCTAGCTCTGCGTCGACAATTGCGGCTTTGACCGCATGCACAAGAGATTAGTACAATCATCACACGACGTGTAACTTACAAACACACAAGAGATTCGTACACTGTGAAATACGGCGATCCACCTTCCTTCCGGAATTGCATTAGCATGTAACCACTTTGACCATCCTCCCTAGCTTCTCCCGCTTCCCCGCTTTGGAATGCGGTGTCAATCGAGGTTCTTTGCGGGCGCGGCCCGCAAGGTCGACATCCATGGAGGCATGGCTTTCCGTGTCGATTTGGACCGACCAGAACATTTTGGCCGATAGTCGATCAATTGAAGACTTCCGTGCACCACTCCGGAACCCGAACCTTGCGTCAAACCTTGGCTCCTCGGTAGGCCTCTTGTTTAGAGGCTTTTATGGCCATCTTAAGTCGCTCGTCCTCCGTGCCCATGGTGGCCCATTCGGTGCAAGCGTCCTCCGACGCAGCGATCGCCGCTTCTCCTTCTTTCATCACGGCCACCACGGAGGTCGCGATCATGGCTCGCCTAATCACTTTAGGCACGTTAGGCGTGCCTTCACATCACCGCGCGGCCACCAAATGTTCCTTAAGACGGTCGCCTCCACCCTTCATAACATGCGCGCGAGAGTTGCACCTCGACCTCGAACCGTCGCTCCCGTGGTCCCATACGGTACCACGAGGCTCCGCCATCACAACGACCTCACACTGCATCATTACGAACAAATGCATGATATATAAGCTTGTATGGCCATGTGCTTGTTTGCATGTAGTCAACAATCTTAACTCACGATGTTTGCTAAAATGCATGATATATGCCTTTCGTTGTGAGGCTTACTAGGTGTACCATACTACCATTAGTGACCAAGTGAGTAAGTGACATGGAATTTTGAGTTTTGAATACATCTCGACATATGAATCCCAATTCCCAAATGAGTACATGCATTGTTAGTTCTTACTAGACTATATCCCACATGAATACATGTCTAAATAAGCAAGAAAATTACAGCTACACTTAAAATCCAACAAATCAATTTGTTCATACCAATTTTTGGAAGCCCAAATTTCGCCTTCAAGAACCGAAATATCGCCTTCAAGAATCAAATCTCGCCTCGGGAGGTCGAGATTTGCCTCTGAGCCTTAGATCTGGCGGATTTGGCGAGCTTGGCCGGACTGCAGAGGAGGAGGTGGAGAAGTGAGTGCTGCAGGGAAAGTGAAATGGCGAGAGCCTCTCGGTGGAATGAGTTGTGAAGGAACTTCAATGATTGACGATGTATTAAAGCCTCCGACAGTAGGTACATGACTTGAAAGGAAAGGAAAAAGGAGAAAGAGTCTTGAAGATTTTTAATCAAGGTTAAAAGACCTCTCAAGAGGTTAGAACAGTGTTGAGTTATTTTTAAGAGGAATAGTGCCTAAGATCTTGATTTAATCCTAAGTGTGGAAATGACTCAAAATCATACCTTGAAATCATGCTAGTTGCATTTGGAACAAAGTTTTAAATGTTCTTTTTTACCTAAGATTTTTACCTAAGTTTTAGCAATTTCAATTTTTTAGGATTTTTCCATCCCACAAAACCTCGTTCACGCGGACCACTTAGAAGTAGTCCGGCGCAAAAGGTCGTTCACGCCGGACTACTTCCAAGTGGTCGGCGTGAACTGACTTTTTATCCTATTTCGATTTTTATTTTTAAAACATAACAAATGATGTTAAAATATTTTCATAAATTTTATGTATTATCTTACATATCTTATGATACTCCCATAAATTTTTCATAGCATGAAAATGCATTCTCAATTTTTAAAATTGAGAGAGTGTTTCACTAAATGCCAAAAAGTCTAAAAATAAACTTTTCAAACATTATCATTGAAGATCACTTCACGAGAACTTATTGATATAATTCCTACGATCCGGCCAAAAAATTCAAATTCGGTTTAAAATTCAAATTTATCAGAGTAATTTCAATTTTTTCCGGATTTTCCCATCCGTATAACAGCTTGTTCACGCGGACCACTTGAAGTAGTCCGCGCAAAGGTCGTTCACGCGGGACTACTTCCAAGTGGTCCGCGTGAACCGACTTTTTATCCTATTTCGATTTTTATTTTTAAAACATAACAAATGATGTCAAAATATTTTCATAAATTTTATGTATTATCCTACATATCTTATGATACTCCCATAAATTTTTCATAGCATGAAAATGCATTCTCAATTTTTAAAATTCAGAGAGTGTTTCGCCAAGTGCCAAAAAGTCTAAAAATAAACTTTTTCAAACATTATCATTGAAGATCACTTCACGAGAACTTATTGATATAATTCGGTCGATCCGCCAAAAATTCAAATTCGGTTTAAAATTCAAATCTCGGCGGTTTTTGCGAAATCTCATGAAAAAATAAAAATCCGAAATATACTGTAGCAATTTCAAATTTTTTTCGGATTTTTACATCCGGCCGGTCTATGCAAACTCGCTGGGGTCCGAAATCCGAGATTTCGGCGAGATTTCGCCGAATTTCGGCGGTTTTTGTAACCTTGCCCTTGGTCCCTTGCCTATACATCTGACGTGCCCCGTGGGATCCCGCGCACCTGTAGCAAAAAATCGGCCCGCCCCAACAGGGCTCAAGCGCGGCGGAAGCAAAATACTGCGCGGCGCACGCTCCCACCGCTCAACCTGCCGTCGGTTGGTTGAGTAGTCCCACTCGCCGTGTCCCGCTGACGGCCGGTCTTTGAACGCTCGGTTCCCACCCACCCACCGCAACTACGACCGGCACCGCGAGTGTGTTGCACGGCGTCCGTAAGCCCCGGCCGGTGCTCGCGGGTAGGCGGTGTTGCGCGAGCTGGACGCCGCCACAATCGGACCGACGCGTTGGCGCGTGTTACCAGCGTTACGAACTTACGAGCCTTCCAAGAGGGATACAGCCATACGGCTTCCATTAGGCCAATATTTCAGCTTAGCGTGGCAAAGAGAGTGTTTCTAATGATCAAAAATTAAAAAATGTTGCTGCCCAGGATCGAACTGGAGACCTTCAGTGTGTAAGACTGACGTGATAACCACTACACCACAGCAACCGGCTTGTTCACAATACGCATCAAATTTAATATAATGTATACCAACGGAATGGTAAGATGTCCGACAAACTGCTCGCTTTACTAATCTATGTATGTGCGTTGTAACTTGTAAGCAAGTAGTAGTATATAACTGTATAACCTAGATGTTCATGATACGAGGCAGAGGAAGCATTACTTTTGTCAGCATAATGTGCTACCTTGTATTGTATTTGTACACAACATCCATTGAATTCAACTGACATTTTCAGACCCACACAAACTAACAGTCACAGAGGCCAGATATATGATGTGTTCCTGCACACCTATAGTTCACCCAAGAAAGTGATGAGCTCACAACCTCACACTTTACTTGATGCAGTAATGGAATATCTGACAGATACCTAGTCTCATTAGGTCCTAGGAATGAGTTGGATGTGATAGGTGATAGCCTTGTGGGAACATAATCTCTGAGATGCGCAATACATCCCCTCCTTTGATCTCCTTCCATCTACTAAGAGGATTAGAAATGCATATTAGTAAGCTTCACGAGCTACAGATACAAATCACCCTATGCAAAATAATATATACCTGTATTTGGTCACGAGGATGTGGAGGGAAAGTGCAATGAAAAGTTTGCTGAACTCTGCCCCAAGGCAAAGCCTTATGCCGCCTCCGAATGGCATGAAATTCCTTAGTAGCGTGCCTCGCTTGGTCTCATCCTGTTTTTGCCTTAGGCCTTAATATGTTAAACTGAAAGCATTACGGTATACCTAGGTATAAAACAATTGATAATAATTCTAATTTGAGAGCTAAAGAATGAAATTCTTGAAGCGTTTGCCACTGACCATCCACCTCCATGGGCCATGGCTTGAATTTGAGTGGATCTTCGAACAATTTTGTGTTTAGATGGACTGCCATGGGGCTAATCATGACTAGCCACCCAGCTGGAATTGTATAGCCTGCATAAGAAAAGAATCATCAAATAAACAATTGCAATAGCGCAATTGCATACTCATGAACAAGTATGATATATGCACAATAACTTTTGGAGCAGTGCTTCAATGCTTTCCCTCTCAATACAAATTGCACAAATTTTGAAGTAAGCGAAGGGATAAGTAATCATCATCTACTCTTTATTCATGCTTTAATATTTGTGTAATTGTAAAAAAGAAAAGTATGGAAGCACTTCTCTAACTTTTGATAGGTTGTGTAAGAAGTGTACAATTCACTTGGACCCACATTACTAATTCGAGTAATCTCATTCATAACCTTCAGGTAAAACAGACTCAGTTAAAAAAAATCAAAAGCATCACTGTATGTAATGTTGAAAACACTGGTATAAATTAGGAAAAAGTCCATATAACACCCTGAACTTTCCTTAAAAGTTGGTTGAACACTCCAAACTTTGAAACCGGTTATATAGCATCCTGAACTTTCTAATCCCGTTCGTTTAACACCCTAAGTTGGTTTTGTAGGGGAAAAAGTCCATATGAGACTCTGAACTTTGCTCAAAAGTCCGTCTGATATCCCAAACTTTGAAACCGGTTATCTAGTACCCCAAACTTTCCAATCCCGTTTGTTTAACACCCTAAACGAACGGGATTGGAAAGTATGGGGTGCTAGATAACCGGTTTCAAAATTTAGGGTGCCGGACAGATTTTTGAGCAAAGTTCAATGTGTTATATGGACTTTCCCCCCTATAAAACCAGCTTAGGATGTTAAACGAACGGGATTATAAAGTTTTGGGTGTTAGATAATCGGTTTCAAAGTTTGAGGTGTTGAACAGACTTTTAAGTAAAATCCAAGGTGTTATATGGGTTTTTTTCCAATAAATTAATGTAAAATCAATAGTGAAAGCCAATGACTTGTATAGTCCTTTCATGTGAATCCAGAATTCACATCCTCTCGTTTCTTCAGTATTGATCCATGCTCCTCTTGAGAACGATGCATCTTTACGATTCATTTCGTCTGTATATTTTTCTAATAATAGAAACCAGAAGTCCCTGGTTCAAAAGTGTGAGGCGAATCATAATAGTAGCAACAACACAAAGCGCTGCATATGGATGTGGTCCTAGCAAAATCTCCACCTCTATGTGCTAGCTAGCTAGTAATCCTAGAATTGATCAAGTTAATAGCTGGCTTAGCTTTGCACATACAGGAGAGATATCTAGGCTTTTATATAGGAAAAAGTTCTGCATACTATCAGTTGAGCATGAATTTTATTTCGTGCAAGTTGATACTATCTATATTGATTGAATTTAGTTATTCTTATGGAAAGCGCACTAGTAGGCTTGTAAGTACAGGCGAGATGCCAGGGGTCCTATTCTTCAATGGAAAAAGTCTGTGTAACATCTTGAACTTTGCTTAAAAATCCGTCCAGCACTTTAAATTTTAAAACTGGTTATTTAGCATTCTGAACTTTCCAATCCTGTTCGGTTAACACCCTAAGCTGATTTTGTAGGGAGAGGGGAAGTTCATACACCACCTTGAATTTTGCTCAAAAGTTCGTCTCACATCCCAAACTTTGAAACTGGTTATCTGGCATCCTGAATTTTTCCATCCCGTTCGTTTAACACTATAAGCTTTTAATCTATTTCGAGTTGTTAAACAAACTGGATTGAAAAGTTTGGGGGTGCTAGATAACCAGTTTCAAAGTTTCGGGTGTCAGATGGACTTTTGAGCAAAGCTTAGGGCGTTTGTATTGACTTTCCCCCCTACAAAACCAGCTTATGGTGTTTAACGAATGGGATTGGAAGGTTTGGGATGCTAGATAATCGGTTTCGAAGTTTGGGGTGTTAGATAGACTTTTGAACAAAATTCAGGGTGTTATATGCACTTTTTCCTTATTTAATTTCCAAGAGGCAATATCGACTTTAGCTACTATATATATTTGTTAGCCACCCCTTATATTAAACAAAATTGCTAGAAATTTATCGAATTATTTTTTATATGAGACAAATTTCTAATTAATCTTTCGATTTATATCATGATTCATGCACGCATCGGTCCACCTTCGTTCTATCTTCATCTTTGGTGAGCTTCTTTAAGGTCGACCGGTTCACTTGGGTTAGGGTTTGGGGTTCACCGGGGCTAAGGTTTAGAAGGAGGTCGGGATGGTGTGTTTACCGATGCTGGGTAGCAGCGGTGGCAAGGAGGTGAGGCGCAGGGGGCCGCTTACCGTAGGCTTGGTGGCCAGTGGTAGGCGAGGTCGATGAGGCGGATGCGCATGGTGCAGGGGCAGTGGGAGGAGATCGGGACAGTGGATCCTGCGGAGATGAACCACTAGAGATGGGAAAAAGGGGTGGTGGGGTTGTAGGCGGGACATAGGAGGAGGAGGAGGCGGCTAGTGCCGGTGGCATCCTTGGTGCCGGCAGCTGCATCAGGTGGCGGAAGCAATAGGGGAGAGGGTAGAGGGCTGGGTGGCAAACCTTGCCGACATCAAGGGTAGAAGACGTGAGTTAAGTCTAGAGGAGGAAAGGAATCAATGGACGGGTTGGATTTGTATAGTGCTAAGAGAGATTGTGGACCATTGGATCTAGATCTGATTCAACGATCGAAAAAATGAATAATTTTATGGGATAAAATCAGTCAAGTTTTTTAACGATGCATAATACCCTATATTAAATTAGTGATTTTTTCCTAATTTATTACCACATTTTTTGTTTGCTAGCAACAGTGTAAACCAAACTCGTCATTTCTTTCCCCTGCTCAGTTCGACTCGATAAGTTGACTCTGAATTTAATATATCCCATGATTGTAACTGTTGCATATTAGCATTTTGAGATAGTTGTTACGATACTGACAAACATTGGAGAAGAAAAGAATAGAAAGATATAGTCCCAAACAGCCATATCTCTTTATTAATATCATTGAATGTGTGTACAATGAGATCCCCATGCCCCTATACATAGTGGGAGGAGGTCCCGCTTTATGATGGAATAAACAATATGGCGCTAAATTATGCTAATGGTCCTTCGTGGGCCGAAACCCCTCATGGACTATTTTAGGTGAAGTGTCCACACAATCGGGTCGTGGACTGGCCCATATACGACAACAATTGTCCACTTGTTTTTATGGAAAAATGATTTGTATATCAGCCCATATCAAGGCACCAATACAGAAAAATCTTATCATAGACGGATCAAAAACCTCATCACAGACGATTTTGTGAACCGTCTGTAATCATGTGTCAGTAATAATGATGACTCAACACAGACAGTTTATGAATCGTCTGTGAAAATCATATCATAGACGGTTCTGAGTGTAAACCATCTACATTAAGTAGATATCACAGACGGTTCTGAGTATAAACCGTTTGTGACATCCACTTATCACAAACGGTTTCTATTGGGAACCGTTTGTGATAATTGAACATCACAGACGATTATTAGTAGGAACCGTCTGTGATATAAGATGTATCACAAACGGTTTTTCCTAAAGAATTGTCTGTAATATTAATTTGTATTTTTTTTTGTTTACTGGCTAGCTTCAGAAAATACTAGCCATGCCCTCTGAAACAAGATTACAGATTACATCACAAGCATATTATCACATCCATTTCAGAAATCATCTCGGAATACATATTACACCACGTATAGCACATCCATTTCAAAAATCAACTTAGATTACATATTACACCACGTACATCACATCAATTTTAGAAATCAACTCAGATATATTAACAATTGAATGCACAATTACAATTCACAAATTCATAGCACAAGTTTCACAAATTAACACAAGTGGTAATTCATAAATAACACAACTCCTCAAGTTAGGCAGAGTAGAACTCACCTTCTGGATTTATGACCTCACACAGCAAAAAGGAACATAGTTGTCCTCAAATTTCGATCAGATTGGTCTGTTCCAACGTAGTCATAGCACATTTCCAAACATCATTGGTCTTGATTGTACCGAGGAGGAGTTGTATGTTTTGGCAAACGTAAAATTCACATAGGTTATTTCCCTTTCCCTGTTAGTGGCACTGTAAATATAGAATTAGTTAGTTCCAGATGCATTATTACAGAGTGTGATATAGAATTATTATGTACTAGCGGATACCGAAAACTTAAAATCGTGCTTCAACTTCGGCCTGTCCTTGCCAGAAAGCCCTTCATGACCTTTGTACACTTTGAATGATGTACATGATTCCAAAAAAGTTAGTCAGATATTCCAGGAGCAACGTACACCTTAAACAACCTATAGGAGAGTTATCTATAGAGAAAACGTGATTACCTGTTGAGTAATTTTGTGATAAGCTTCAAGTCGTGGTTGCAGCTCTATAAGGAATCAAGGCACATAACCCGACTCTTTCTTGGTTGAATTACAATTAGAACCCAGTGGAACCTACACAGGTATTTCACAATAGTCATTCAACCTAACTTTGAGTTGCGTGTACAGTACAAATCAAAGTATAGCAAGTAGTGCAGCACTTACCCTGAATTGTGGGGTAAAAGTAAGTACTCTGTATCTTTTTGAGACATCAATGCCTCTTCCATGTAGTCCGCGATAACTTTTAAATTTTCGTCCATTATTTGTTTCGAGGCTATGTGTGGGTCGAGGAAATCCACCGGTTGTTTCTTCGCTTCATGGATCATGATATATATATGACATTTATCGGTATTACACGAATTTAGACTGTGATTGCACACACTTACAATGTCTAGCATCTCAAGAGCGAGACGTCGAGGTTGAAGAAATTGAACAAGTCATCGAAGCTGACCCTGAAGAAGCCCCCCTGACTGGTTGAACAGATGCTCGTGCTTGAGCTGACCGGGATACTCGTTATACGTTCTGGCACTGGCACTCCTTGAGACCTCGCGCTTGAGCCATGCTTGGATCCACACGTCCAAGCACACCATGGACCATGCATCCGGGAGCATTTCCTAACCTTAAGCCCTATTTCTATTTGTTGTACTCATCTATTTACACACACAAATATATACATACACACATCATATTTTGTACTATGATTAATACTGAAACATAGTATTATCTAATATCAAAGTATAAAAGAAGCTTATATTCAAGTATCTAAGAATGTATATGACAATGAACAGTCTTACAATCAGATTTCAATACTCGATGATTAATTACAATAAGCAAAGAGATAAAGAAATTCATAAAATTTATGTCGACTAGGCAATGAATCGTATCTATTTAACAAATTGATGAACAATTGAATGATAACGTGTGCTCTCAGGTCTCGGGCTACTGAAGGTTGGACCTTCAGCCTAGGACTGTTAGAGATTAATCTCTTACCTCCACTACACTAAGGTCAAATTAATCATAGGTTGAACTAGACAATTATCTAAGCAAATAAGGCCTTGAACTCCTTACCTTCCTAAATTATACACTATAAAGTACTAAGAATTAATTTTCACTGTTCAACTGATCAAGTAACAAGTTCGTGGAAGGAGAAGGCCACGGATCTTCAAGTCATTTCTTGGTTGCTGAATAGTTAAGCAAATTAGCTCAATTGTCCGCAATGCTTGGGCTTGTCATTTTAGTACTAATGATCTGAATTCCCAATCAATTTTGCCTTGATTTTACACTTTTATGTTTCTATAAATGCTTATTCAGTAGGGCTTTCAGAGGTAGTATCAAGCAACATTCAGTTCCTTGGATACCATCATTGTCATGCTATACTGCATATGGTGTGATTTTGTGATCAATTTGTTTCTTTTTAGTTAGGCATCCTGTTATGCTCCATTGGCTGAAATCTAGATGTGGTTTGTTTGATGGCATTTTCGCATTCCCTAACAGACCAAAGGTGGTGGTTCCTTGCTAAAACTTTTGGCCATGACGGACTATATGCATATGACTTGTGTGCAGCTGACCAAAACATCAATAATGCTCCCACTTTTAGTTATATCAGGTCGTAGACTGTATAATGCATATATGCAATTCCAGTCCCAGTATGGTGATTGACTAATTGTATTTAAATGTTGGCCAATACAAATATCTACTGAAACAGATTTGTCAATTGGCCCATATTCGTTTTGTTTCTCACTATATAGTTATCAAGAGTTTGTCTAGCTAAGCTTTAGAGTGCCATACTCGGCTCCAAGTCATGCAAGTACCTGAGTGAGTGTTAAGAGTTTGTTTTGAATAATAGCCTTAATGAACCTCAAGCATGCATGCAGCTAGCTAGGGCAAATTAAATTAAAATTTTGCACAATGTTACACAAACTGCAAAGACCCAAATAATCATATCAACACCAAACTAGTTCAAGACCAAACTTACTACTATAATTGTTCAGTTCAACTTTTAAAGACCCAAATACATCATCGAGCATACAACATGAGAAACATGGAACCATTAATAGAGTTAACTTCTTTTCAGCATCACATCATATTGTACGCACATTAAGTTAAACCAGAAGTATTAATAGAGTTATTTGAGGCTAAGATAAAAGCCAAAATCAACATTATTTCAAGGGGCTCCGTGATGTTAAATATCATGGAGACCAGTTCATGACCATGCTACTAAGTGCTAATAGTCATCCAGATTACCATCATGACATAATCCAAAAGAAGAGCCATAATGCCATAACATCATACCTAGCGCTATGGGGAGCCGGGGGAGCATAGCCGTCGAGGGGGAGACATCCAGGGGAGCCGCCAAGGGGAAGCATGCCACCGAGGGGGAGATGGCAAGGAGGAGCCGCCAAGGGGAAACACGCTGCCGAAGGGGAGACAACGAGGTGGGAGCTGCCAAGAGGGAGCCACCGAGGGGGAGCGCTAGTACGACCGGTCGATTATAACATGGGCTAGGGTTTGGAGGATTGAAACCAAGAGCATCGACCAATCAGTTATATAGGGTAGATATCTTAGACGGTTCTTGAATAGAACCGTCTGTAATGTGGTGGCATCACAAACAGTTCTATTTCAAAATCATCTGAGATGTGACCGCATCACAGATGTTTCTATTCAAGAACCATCTGAGATATCTGATTATACTCCATATCTAAATTACTTGGATCAGTCATGCCTATTGCATACGACCTTGACACATTAGCTGGAATATAGTAGGCAATGTGGCATGTTTCAAGGCCTCTTCAACACCATATGAACCTTATTGATGGCATGTTATTGCAATTTCAACTACAAATATATAGTTGATTCTAATTTTAATTTGTCACTTCAGAAATGTAACAATAGTTTTTTTTGTATATGGTTGTATCACCAATGCCTTGATTTTTGTAGTGAGGGCTGGATTTGTGAAACAAGTTCTTACTTTCCACTAAATTATATCTAGTTATACTTTATGTTTCTAGAAGATTCACACTAATTTTGAGTGTTGTTACCTTTGTTCTTCCATGAACACAACATTCCGCACATATTAAAAAGATAAAAATATGAATGTTATTAACCTTGGTGTTTGAAAAAAATAGCTGGTTGAATTTAGAGTCTTGTGTATTATGGTTTTGTGAACCACGAACAATCAACTCAAAACCAGTATCATAGCTTCTCTCAGGAACAAAACAAGCCAGCCATGCTATTGTAACACCAAAATATGAATATATGATATACATACAGATCTACTTTTGTACATAAAGGCATGACAAATAAACATGACGACATCATCATAACTCTACTTGCTTATTTTTTTTGTATAAAAATTATCCCTTCACGATGATGGATGCTTGTGTAGCTAGTTTCCTCAAGTTGTTCTTCCTCGATCGTCATGCCGTTTTTGATAGGAGACAACTCATCAAATTGATTGTATTCTTCCTCGTCTACTACATTCTCAATTCCAATCATTCTTCTTTTTCCCTGAAGAATTACATGGCGCTTCTAGTTAGACGGGTTGGTTACATGAAATATTTGAACAACATGGTTAGCGAGTACGAATTGTTCATCTTGGTATCCGACACGTTCGAGGTCCACGGTAGTGACACCGTACTTTTCAAACTTCACCTGCTGGAGGTGGACCCAACAACACCAAAATAGGGGGATCTTGAAAAGTATGTAGTCGAGCTTCCAAATCTCATCTATGAACCCATAGTAGGAGCAACTCGTCCAGCGATATTGAACGCTTCTATGCGGACGCCGTCTTTCTGGTTTGCACTCTTAATATCATGATCTCTCGTGTAAAATGTGTACCTATTTAAATCGTATCCTTTCCATGTCACAACTATAAATGTTGGCCCTTTTACCAACCATGTCAGTGTATAACCTGATGAGGTCCTAGTGATGGGACGTTCATTCAATCATTTGGCGAACTGAAGGTTGTACTATCTAGTGATCCAAGACTCCTGCTGTCTTCTTCCAAATGCTCTTCTCACGGGTCATCGATTTACGTCCCTTTCCATACGCAACATCCAACTCCTTAACCATGACATGAACATCTCTCCCGCTTAAAGGTCTTTGAGCTAAACCGTCCTCGTTCCTTCCGTCGAATTGTTTCTTCATCTTGTGGTATGGGTGATTCCTCGAAAGGAACCTACAGTGACGTATGTACACGGTTTTGCGTAAGTGATTCAGCCACACACTTTCGATGTCATCTAAGTAGTGAGTACAGGATTTGGGTCCTTTTGTACTCTGGCCTGATAGGTTAGTAAGGGCAGGATAATCATTTATGGTGCAGAACTACAGGCAATGCAAAGTGAAATTCTCTCATTTATACGCATCCCATACATGTACCCTAGGAACCCACAGTGTTTTAGATATTCCACAAATGGTGCTAGGTACATATCAATATCGCTCTTAGGTTGCTTTGGGTCTTAGATAAATATAGACAATAAAATGTACTTCTGCTTCATTGACAACAAAGGAGGAAGGTTGTAGATACAGAGATTCACGAGCCAAGTGCTATAATGGTTGCTCATATTACCGAAAGAATTCGTTCTATCTGTACTCAATCCAAACCTTATATTCTTCGGTTCCGCACTAAATTCTTCAAACCTCCTATAGAAGTTTCTCCACTGGGAGGAATCAGTAGGGTGTCTTAGCATTCCATCATTCTTACGCTCCTCCGAGTGCTAACGCAGTAGTTTTGCCTCCTTTGGGTTCGCAAACAAATGCTTCAAATAAAGAATTACAGGCAGATACCATGCCACCTTAGCAATAGGTCATTTCTTCACATCGATGCCCTCGACGTCATCATCTGAATGATTCTTACGCTTGTACCAGGATATGTTGTATACCAAACATACATACAAGTTTGCGCACTCTTTACGAAAGAGGATACAATCGTTCGGACATGCATGTATTCTTTCTACTTCCATTTCCAAGGGACAAAGAACCTTTTTAGCTTTGTAGGTGATTGTCGGCAGTTAGTTTTCCTCCAAAAGCATGTCTGCTAATAGACCTAACAACATCGTGAAACTCTTGTTAGATCAACCGTTGTTTGCCTTCAATTTCAGCAGTTCAAATACGGATGACAACCTTGTGTATTTTACTTGCAGCCTGGGAATAAAGGTTTCTCTGAGTCATCCATCAAGCCTCGGAATTTAACATACTCTTTATCATCAAGGTTCCCTTCTGCACCCCCTTATTAAACATATTCTCCTCTGCAGCTTTTCTAAAAGCAGAGACGCCATTAATGTACTCGACACTCACACAGTTCTCAGCGTACATCCAGCTTCGGTCCATCTACACTACACATATAACAATTAGTGTTAAATATTGAAGTACACTAAATGTGCGCATGCACACATTCTTTACCAAACTAGCTAGTTACATCTTGAATATAATGCAATTATATAACCAATTACTATCTTAGATTACAAAGAACAGATGGATCTACAAGCTAGATCTAAACAATATTCAAATTCTCTTTTTTACCAAACTAGCTAGATCTTGAATATAATGCAATTAGAACCAATTACTAACATTAGATCATCAAGAACACATACATCTACAAGCTAGATCTAAACAATCTTCAAATTCTCTCCTTACCAAGCTAGATCTTGAATATAATACAATTAGAACCAATTACTAACCTTAGATCACCCAAAACAAATACATCTACAATCACCCTTCCAAATCAGCGGTCTCCTTTCACCAGATCGTCTCACAGCCGCAGCCACCTCAAAGATAGATTCTAAAACCCTAAAAACACTAAGTGGGTCGGGGCTTTGTATTATATACTGTTTAGAGCTATCACAGATGGTTCTATCCACAAACCGTCAGTGATATCCATAGATATCACTGATGGTTTTAATATAGAACCGTTTGTGATGATATCTATAGCTATAACTAACGGTTCTATAGTAAAACTTTCTATGATATCAATTGTCATCACTGACGATTTTAGTATAAAACCATTAGTGATATCATCACTTATGGTTTTATACTAAAATCGTCAGTGATGACATCATTGACGATTTTTGTGTAGAACCGTCAGTGGTGTCGATTATCACAGACGGTTTTGAAAAACCATATGTGATGAAGCATCTAATATTAGCCTTTATGTAGTAGTGAGGGTTCAATAGGTGTGAACACTTTACCTAAACTAAGGCCCATTAAGGGCAGCCAGTCCATGAGGTCCATTAGCGTAGTTTAGTCTCATATTGCTTATTCTATTGAACGGACACCCACCTCTATCTGTGTAAGGAGGGGCAGGGGTTGCATATTGTACACACCATCGCCTACAGTTAGGGGAGTCAATGGATTGAATACGAATCAAATGGTGGTCTTCTCGTATTCATATATGTATTTGTTAAATGGATAATAATTCAAATATGAATACAAATTGAATGTCGTAATGAATACAAATACGAAGCAAATACCTCCATACTCTATTCAGTCGGATTCGGATATCCCTCTAACTTATGTAATGGCAAGATATTTATGATATTTTATCATCATACGTAGCACATTTGGTTATTCTAATTTATCCATTTCACCTAAAGAAACGTGAATTCACATTAAACTAAAAACACTCATCCAACTAATTAGCCATACTGCAATAAAATATGTATATATTTTTTTTGAATTCGAATATGAATATAGATAATGCAGATAAAATAACATTTTGGATGGCAAAAGTCAATACCATATTCTTATCCATATTTTTTAATACGAATAGTGGAGAAATTGTTAACTAGATGGGGAAAAAAATCTAAACCATATTCATATCCTATCGAATATGGCAGTCGACAAAATAGGTAATTCGTGTCCGTTTGACACCTGCCTACGGGAAAAAGCAATAAAGTTGAGATAAAGTTTGGAACTGCATATTGCATCTGTTGTTCTACTTTTATATTCTTGTGAGTTAAGTGTTTAATCATCGGCAACGACCCTGAATGTACAACGTTTATTATCTAGCAGGGGATTATAGGATATTCTTTGTACATCCTAGCATGCAAGGGATGACAACGTGGTACATAGTAGTGGCGAAGGGACTTGCAATGTAGTGTAATGCATACTTAACACCTAAATAAAGAGACTTGGTTGACTGGTAGAATTAATTAGGGACCCTTAATTGTCACAAGTGTAATGAAACATTGTAAATAAATATGTCTATTATCTAGGATGATAAGAAGAAATTTTGTGTACATCCTAGCATGCAGGGGATGACAACGTGGTACAACTCAGTAGTATTAAGTAATGCCGAAGGGACTTTGCGAAGTAGTGTATTGCATATTTACTTAACACCTAAATGAAGGTACTAGTACAAATACTTAGCTGCCAAAAAAAAGGCTGAACGGCAACAATTTTACACAGCAAATGTTATTGCATGAAACGATATACTAGTATTTTGTAGAGACTTCTGATAAAAGCATTTGCTATAAAGAGCATTTGTATGCCTTTTCTACTCGATCCACAAGGTAAAGTAGTCCTTGATTAGTCTCTCTGTCTGATTTGGATATGGCAACCATCTGGAAATTCTAGCCCCGGAGTCCGTACTATCTTGCCTCCCCCCAGTTGTACCCACCTGAAATATTGCGAGGCATTGAAAGTAACTAAAATGGTTACGTGTTTGCATATATATATATATATATATATATATATATATATATATATATATATATATATATATATATATATATATATATAGTCGGATCACCAGAAAAATAATATAAGTACCTGTATTTGGTGACAAGGAAATGGAGGAAAATGGCCATTTGTAGCTTGCTGAAGTCTGCTCCAACACAGAACCGGAGGCCGCCTCCGAATGCCATGAAATGTTTTGACCCACGGTTTACCTCCGGTTTATCCTGTGTGTGGCATACGAATTAATTACATGTACCAAACAATTGTACTAGATAAATTGGTACAATGTCCTGTATATGTATGCATGCATACATGCATGGTATGGGACTGTTTGATCTTTCATGAGTTAAACGTCGAGATCCACAAACCTTAAACCTTGAAGGGTTGAAGGTGAGGGGATCTGGGTAAATATCTGGGTTCAAGTGCACTGCTGGAGGGCAGACCATCACTCCCCATCCTGCTGGGATTGTGTATCCTGTCACCAATGTTTGTCATTGGAAAACTATTCAGTTATTGTTCCTCCTATTTCGGTAGAGGATGCATGATTTATCAATTGATTAGTCATAGCTAAGCTTTTAGATAGTAACATCAGGATATAATGTTTGGTTTTAGATGTACGATCAGTTTACAGCAATTAATAGATAGGACGGCCTCACCTTTGAACTGTACATCTTTCAGTGCCTTTCTGAAAATGCCAGGCGCAATGTTGGCCAGTCGGACCGTCTCGTTTATGACCTATAAAAACAGGAGGCATGTGCGTGTGGTACCATCTTAACAGGACCCTTGTTTGAGAGCCAGTGCACACAGTAGTACGGCTAAAGCGAACTGCTACGTACAGTACAGATTCTTAACGAAATTTTTACCTTTTTGACTTGTTCTATAGTTTTTTTTTCGGAAATAGCCGCATGCAACAAGAAATTTCAAAAATAGCCCTGTAACAGTATATTCTAGTGTTCGTGCAGTGCGTGATTTTTTTTTTGATTTTTTACTCCAATTCCAGCGTTCACCGAGCGCAGAAAATTTTTTAATTTTTTTTATTCACTGTTTCCAGCTGTCGTTGACCGCTTGAATTTTTTTTCCCGGGCGGAATTTTTTTTATTTTTCCGGGCGGATTTGGCTACTGTCGCAATGTTCGGAGGACGTGTTGAGGATCAGAAGGGTGGGAAAAATTAAGTGTTTGTGCTCTATTGACTGTTCTATATAATGAAAAATTACAGTAATACATACCGATTTAAATAATAATATGACGCGTTTGAAATTTGTAATGAAAATAAATTGAATTACTCGCAAAAAATGAAACCAAAAGCGTCGGAAAAGAAAAAAACAGCCCGCGCCGCTTGCCACGCGCCGCCCGCTGAGCCGCCGTCCCTCGCGCCAGCTGCGCTCACGCGTCCACGGAATCCAGAGGATTTCGCGCGCTCGCCCGCCGCAGGAAATGCCCGGAGAAATAAAAAAAATTCAAGCGGTCAACGACCGCTGGAAACGGTGAATAAAAAATAAAAAATTCCTGCGCTCGGTGAACGCTGGAAATGGTGTAAAAAATTCAAAAAAAATCACGCGCTGCACGAACGCTGGAATATACTGTTACAGGGCTATTTTTGAAATTTCTTGTTGCATGCGGCTATTTCTGAAAAAAAAAACTATCAGAACGAGGCTAAAAAGGTAAAAATTTCATTCTTAACAGTATCTAACCAATTTTGTTATACCTGGCATGTGAATGTCATGGATTTGTACTCCTTCCATGTGAGACTATCAGACTCACAGCCTGCCTCACGGTCGTTCAGAATCGTTTGATGCTCCACCTACGTCGACCAAGCCAAAACCACAAACATCGTGTCACACTTTGGTGCTCGTACGATTAGAGTACATCGCTGCTTTACATGCACGTGAAAATCAAATTAACCAACCACGCGAGACGTCGGTGCGTACGTACTCACCCTGAGCTCCTCCAGGACGGGAGGGTGGTCGGCGAGAAGCTTGACGGCCAGGGTGAGCGCCAGCGACGTCGTGTGGAAGCTCGCGAAGAGGAGGACAAACATCAGATCGAGCGCCATTTTCTCGGTCATGAGCGGCTTCTCCTTTGTAATCTCTTGGATGACATAGTCCAAGAAGTCGCCATGGCGTTGTGCTTCCCCTCCTAGCAATTGTACTAATCTCCTCTCCTCCAGCACTTCCTGCAGCACTTCCATTGCACTCCTCCGTCCCTGAAAGTGGCACAAAATTGATGATCATGTCTGAACAGATCTCCAAGCTTGTGCAGAGTGCAGACATTCGTGATACGCATAGTGCCGCAAGTATTGCTTAATCACCCGCATGCATGAGTAGTACGCTGTTCCTGGCAGATACAGCGGGAACGAGATGAGCCCTCGAACGAAGTCGAAGAAGCTCTTCCGTAAAATCTTTGACCTCGACGGCTCCAACCCGAGCAGCTTGTTTGCGGCAAGATCAAACACCATCTGCACTCAAACAGCGTAACATGTATGCTGTTTCTACATCAAGAAGACTATACATGGACAGGACTTACAGTCGAGACGGCTTCCTTCAGTTCGATGGCCGGCAAGGTCGACCAGGTGCAGAGAGAGCTGCACACCGCGCGCTCGACGTCTCGGAGGATGGCCTCCTTGAGACTCTCTGGGCCGAAGTACCTGAGCACCATGTTCTTGAGGTACTTGAACAAGGCGCCCTGCTGCTCCCCGACGTTGTCACGCCCCAGGATCTCCACGAACGAGTCCGGGTACCAGCTCTGGAACAGCTGCCCCTCCTGCTGGAACACCATGTAGTTGAGCTCCTCGTCCGCCGAGACGACGACCGGGTGCCCCACCAGGCTAGTCTTGAAGATTGGGCCATACCTAGCTTGCAGCCAAAATGCACGTATGGGAGACGAATTCAGACACTGCGTACTGGTAGTTGCCAAAACCAAGCGAGAACGACAGGATGCTGAAGTTGCAATAACAACAGGCATGCCATAGAAGTCCAGCCTGTCTAATTTTACTCGGCCTCGAGGTTAATAACAAGCAAAGACCACAAGAAGAAATGAGAGCATGCCGGGCGTTGCGACGTGCAGGTTTTACCTGGTGAGCCTGTGCCGGATGAAAAGGGGGATGTCGAACGACGCGTCCGGGGAGAAGAACTGGAACGTTTCGCCGACGAGCGGGAGGCCCATGGACCCCGGCGGCAGGCGGCCGTTGCAGCGAGGGTTCCTCCACCTCCAGGTCCTGTACACCACGTACGGCGGCAGCAGCAGCACGAGCGTGGCGAAGGCCGCCGCGCCGAGCAGCCCAACGTCGTAGGCGTACATCTCGGTCGGAGCGAATGTGCAGCTTGCTAGTGGCGCGGTCTATATAAAACACCCCACAGCTGTTCCTGCGTAACGGCGGCTCTGGTCTACATGCCTCGTGTGATCGAAAGCCAACGCATCAGATACCGGAGAGAAGCTTAGCTAGCAAGGTCAATCGGTATGCCAAGAGCAGGGCCCGCCATTTTGACCGCGGTTTGGTGAAGCTGTCAATGTAAAGGTTGTGAAAACTAGTGGTTGATGAACTTGTTGCAGTTGGTCGGTTCGAATGTTCTATGCCGCTCTCACCTATGTTTTACGTTTGGTTGTGAATTGAGGGATGCATAAATTACGGGGATCAGTTTTTACGGATTCGAGCTGCAGTTGGGTTCGTCTGGGCCTACCCAGATGTCCAGGCCCAGTTGTTAATACTTCCCAGGGCCTGACGATTAACTTCTAGCCACGGACCGACATGGCTCGTTACGGTGGCGTGCGAGATGCCGCGCGGGCGGTGCGTAGCAAGCTGCCGCCCCGGTGGGCCGGGTGGACCGTGTGCGGTCCACGTCTCTTTTCTTTTGCTTTTTTCTATGTTTAAAAAAATCGAAAGGATAAATCCTTTCAACTTAATATAGTAGTGGTATTGTATTGCTTTTGGTGCAAATGGCTGCACAGTGTTTACAAGAAAGAACTCGTCCTTCCTCCTTTTCTCTGTCTGTGTTCGTCCCTCCCCCGTCAGGGGCTCCTGCCCCCCTTTATATAGTAGGAAAGGGCAGGTTACATTTGGAAAAGGGGAGGTAGCCTATGCTAAGAGCTTCGGTCCTTCATTCAGCGCGATCGTCATCGCCGCCTTGCCAACGCTGGTCGGTAGTCCCGTTAGGCGGCGATTAGCCGCTTCGTCGGAAATGGCGACCGCTTACGCGAGTCGACGAGTGTTGACGTTGCAGTGTATAACGTTGGTACTGCCTCGGGAGGGAGCGTGCCTTCGTATTATACGTGACTGGTTGATGGGACTGGAAGTTTAATTTCAGCAGCCATTTATGCCGTCTTGGGAAAGAGCCACCGCTCCGTCTGATACTTCGATTGTCCCCGTCCGGGAACGCGCGCCAGACCGGTGGAGGCTTTGACACGTGGCCTTGGCGGAGGTTGCCTTAATTTGGTGGAGTCGGGATCCCGACCCGCGGGTCTGGAGCCCTACTTGGTCGGGGACGCCTTCGTCTGATCGGTCGGGGGGCGTCCTTTGTGGTCCCACGGGTCCTTTGGTCGGTAATGGACTTGGGGCAGCCTGCTTGTTACCCTGGGCCGTTGGGGTACCCCTGGTATGAGTATTCGTCAGTAGCCCCCGAACCCCCGAGCGAGTTCGTCAGATACGGTTGAGGGTTGAACTTGGTTGCGAATGGAGACCGGGCCCGACTGGTCGGTCCGACCGACTGGGTCGACTGGCTTCAGCCAGGTGTGCCCCAACGCATCCGACGGCAGGCCACGGAGCACGGCGAGGCATTGAACCGCCAAAGCTTTTAATCGCCGTTAGTGCGGGCGCGCGGCTTGGCGTGCCTTGACCGCACGTCTTATTGGCCGCTTCGGGTTCTGGTGAAGGGCGCTTCGTTTCCCTGCGCTCGCATTTATTTTGGAGACGTTCGATCTCCCTTTGATTGGGTATATATATAAGGGTGCCACCGCTTACTAGAACAATTGTCTCTCAAACCAAAGTCCTCTTTCGTAATCCTCGAAATGGCTTCGAGGCATACACTGATCTTCAGCTTTGGCGATGATGTCGAGGTAGAGGAAGAAGATCCCATGGCCGAGCTCAAATTTGAGTGCGACAGCGATGGTGAGCTCGAGGAGGAGGAAGAAGCCGTAGCCCGTGATACCGCTGCCGTCGATGCGCTGCTCGAGACCGTTCCAAGGCTCAAGGTGGTAAGGAGGGCCCTCTTAGAGGTGATGGTGCGCGCGTCTTGCATTGCATTCGATCTTGGCGACGGTGGAACCGAGCGCGCCGATCATTGTCGGTCGCGGTGAGGCGGCGACGGACTCTGGGGTTAGTAGCCGTCCGTGCGACCGCATTGACGCCGCATTGATGCTCAAGATATGATACTTAGTGCAGAAATAGCTCCACCATATCTTGTAGCTTTGCGTAGTGTTTGAGCCTGCCAGGCACCTCATGTAACATTGTAAAGTTCGAGCCCGTTGGCCTATAATGAAATCTCCTTTTCCTTTATGAATGTCTTTGCGATGAGTTTGTCTCAAGCGTTCTTTTCGACTAACCCGGCCCTCGAGAACGGGCAATCAGTAAGTGATCGCTCTTTCCTTGGTGATGACCAGAACGTAGACGGCGCTCTTTTTACGTCGTAGCTGGACGTGGGGCATCCATCCCGAGTCCTCGTCCGGCGAGGGTAGCTGCGAGAGGAGTGGCCGCCGTCTATCCTTCGCGTATACGCCCCGTCCGCAGGTGTGGGACCTGGAGGGGGTGAGCGACGCGCGTTTACCCGCGTTGGTTTGAACGCCGTGCTCTTGGAGCTTAATTAACGGGTGGTCCGAGTGGGTCCTGGGAGGTCCCGCCCAAGGGGAACCCTTCCGAGCGGACGGTCCCAGAGTAGGGTGTCCAGGCCCGCTGTAGGGCTACCCATAAAAACCTTTCTTTACTCGATCCCGTATCGGACCCTGGGTCGTCCGCCATCCCAGAGCACAGCTGGCTGTCGCCCATCGATGGGCTCCCGGGAGAGTGTGAAGTATGGTCTCGGACGCGAGTTTTGGTGATTGGGCCGTCAGCCAGCCCAACTGGAGGCCCACTGGGGGCTCGCCTCACACTCGCCCCTCGCTCAATTTTCGCTGGGGCGGCCTCATGCCCACTTGGTGGGATCAGCCTTTAGAACCCACAGCTTTCGGCTGGGCCCCTGGCGTGAGCCATCGAGCTCTTGCCGTTTTGGGGCCTCAGCGACCCAAGGGGCCTCTCGCACGCGCCCGGCAACCGCCCCTGGCAAAAGGCGGAGACCGAGAGGTCTCAGGATGCGCGGCCCGAGGCGGTGTCTTTACGGTTCTTGCGGTCTTGTCAGGATTAAATGCAGAGAGGAATTGGAAACGGGGCGTTACCTAGCACGACAAACGAGGGCGTGCGCGACGCTTCATGCGAGGAGGCGTCTTATTCGGCTGTCGCCCGCTTGGCCAGGCGTCTGTTTGGCTAGGCGTCCGCCCGGCTCCTATAGATAGGGTGCGGGGGCATTTGAGCAAACCCCTTGCCCTTGCCTTCCCCGTCTTCCCGCATTTGCCTGAATCAAGAAAAAAGACCGCAAAAGCAAAAGAGAGAAAAAAGGGAGGGAACCTCCAACTTTCTCCTCTCATCTTCTCACCACTTTCTCGGAGATGTCGTGGCGGCGTGCTCCATCCAGCCAACACAAGCGCTCGGCCGGTAAAGAAGGGGTTCCTGCCTCCGCAGGATATCTCGGGGTGGAGAGTGCCGACCGGGGCCGCCGCCCCCGCTCCGGGGGACGGCGAGGTCGTGGTGCCCGCCTCTTTCTTCGAGCGTGGATTCGGGCTCCCGCTGCACCCGTTCGTGCGCGGGCTTCTGTACCATTACGAGGCGGAGGTGCATCATCTCAACCCCAACGGGATCCTTCATATCGCTATCTTCATTACACTCTGTGAAGCCTTCCTGGGGATCGAGCCCCACTAGGCGCTGTGGAGGCATTTCTTCCAGGCCCGACTGAGGAAAGACAAATCCTCGGATGTATCGATCGCCGGAGGTGTGGCTTTCAGTGCGCGCACGGGCGCGCAGCCGATTATATTGATGTGAAGCTGCCATCGTCCAACCGGGGGTGGCACTCCGAGTGGCTTTACGCCAAGAACTCGGGGGACAGCGCTCCGGCCACCGGTCGGCTCCGGAGATGAAGCCCTCATGGAATTTGGGGCCAAACGGAAGGAAAGGAACCGAGTGGAGGTGATAACGGACCAGATCAAGGCCCAGAAGAAGCGGGGTCTTACTGGTGACGTCGTTGTGCGCGCATTCATGAAGATGCGCGTGCAGCCTCTCATGGATCGGCCGTTCCCAATGTTCAAATTTGAGGGACCGATCGACCCATCAAGGATGATGGCGGAGGAACTCCCCTCGTCGGAGGTCAGGGCGCGGGTATCCGTCGTTATGGGCGGAAGCGCGACCGAGGTGGCGACCGGCCACCCCGAGCCGTTTTTGGCTCGGAATCTACCGAACCTGGTAATTTGAGTGTAGCTTTATTTCTTCTTTTTTCATCTCCCCCTCAGTGTTAGCGTTTTTTGCCTGATCGAGGTTTTTACGCTCCCTAGGGGCTCGGTGGGATGGTCTCCCGGGCAGTGCTGCCAGGGGAGAAGGAGTTGAGGGCATAGGCCCGCGCAAAGTTTGCGCAGATTGAGGCGGAGCGCAAGAAGCGCAAAGGGGAGAAGAGGAGGCAGCGGGAGAAGGAGCGTGCGGCAAGAGCCGCGCGCGGCGAGGACGTGTCGGAGACCACTGCTGCGGGGTCGACCTCCACCGACAGCAGTGGAAACCGGGGCGGAAATCCGTACCACGGGTATCTGTCCGATACACCGACCGGCGGGGATCCGGTCGGGGGTCCGACAGGGAGCGAGCGCACAAGTGCCGCCAACGCCGTACCCCAAGCAGAGATGTCCCCGGTCGGATCGTCCTCGGGGAAGCGGAAGGCCGACTCGCCCCCGCAAGGAGGACCAACGAAGAGGGCGCGATTGCCGCGTGTTCGGTCGGCGCAGTAAGTGTCCTTTCTTCGACTTTGGTGACAGTAGGGTAGTCTGGGCAATGTTACTGATCGCCCGTGGCGTGCTGTGTTTACTCAGGGGCAGTCGCAACTGCGACCCCAAGCTTAACATCGGCGCGACCGATCGAGGAGAGCGGAGCACGGGTCGAGGAGACGCTGGCCGCTCCGACCAGGGTCGAAGTTCCGCAGGCGGCAGCGTCGGAGCTGTCGGTGGAGCGGACGACGGTTCTCGGGTCGGTGGTCGGGGCAGAGGGCGAAACGGCTTCGATCGTCCTCGGCGAGCCGGGTCTTCCTCCTTTGGTCGAGGGAGGTCGGGTGAAATTGCCGCCGCCGCCGCCAGGGAGCCCGTCGGCGGATGCGGTCCGGCTCCGGCGATGGTGACCCGCGGCCCGAGGGCGGCTAGAGGCGATCCAGAGTCCGGTCGATCCTCCCGAATCGCGGGAGGTGCGAGTGACCTCCTCAGAGCTAGCCGCCGGGCCGCCCAGCGGCTCGACCGCCGCCCCGCCACGTTGACTTGGCCGGTGGGCGGCCAACTCGGCGGGCCGACCATTTCGATGGATGACCTGGCGGAGGGCCACGAGTGGGGCGTCCTTCGAGATGGTATCAAGCGCGCCGCGGCCGAGACCAGGCGGATCCAGGAGGACCTGGCACTCGTCCTCGAGAGTTCCAGCGAGGCGTTGGACGCGGTTACCGACAAGATTCTTTCGATTAGCCTGGTAAGTCATCGAGAATTGTCTCTTGTGACTTTTGACAGGCTCGACGTGAGCTAATGGAGTGTTGCGCCTTGCAGCGCTTGCGTGCCCGCTCGGGGGACAAGTCGCGGTTCATCAAGGGCGTGCACGGCTGGAGGCTAGCCGCCGAGGAGGCGTGCGACCGGCTACGCCCCGAGCTGCGCGACGCTCGGGAGGCCCTGGGCCGTGAGCAAAAGGCAGCGGAGGAGGCTCGTCGGGAGTTGGCTCAGTCCGCCTAGGTCCTGCTCGAGGAGCGCCAGGCGAGCCAGTCTTTGGCTGCGCGGGTGGTAGAGCTCGAATCCCTCTTGGCGGGGACGAGATCTGGCCGTGGCCGGGGAGGCGACTGCGCGGTCATAGGCGGCCGACCTTCGGGGCGAGATGGCCCAGGTCCGGGAGGCTGCCGAGCTGGTGCGACGCGAGCGCGACGCCGCCCAGCGGGAACTGGCCAAGTCCTTGGCCGATCTTCGCGATTTGGAGAGCTCCGCGGGCGGTAAGAGCTCTGATCTTTATGTTGACTCTGCATCAGTAGTTTGTGGGGCGCGTTCTCTGACACGACCCCGACCCGCAGAGTTGCGGAAGAGTCTTGGTGACGCCGTGGAGGCGCGGAAGGACGCCCTGCAGGCTCGTGACGCAGCGGTCACAGCGTGGGACGCGGTGCAGGCGGCGCTAATGAACGCCGAGGGTGGCCGGACCGAGTTGGCCGCGGAGCTGGAGGCCCTTCGAAGGGTCGACCAGAATGTCTGTGACCGGGTGCTCAGAACCGTGGCGGGCCCGAGCGCACTTGCCACCGTGCTGGCTCAAGTGCCGGGGCACGTCGAGAGTGCGGTGACTGTGGGTGCCACGCTTGGAGCCTCCTCGGCGTTGGTCAACACCATCTCCCATTAAGATGGCATCGACCTCGCGGTGGTGAGCAGCGGTGTTGCCGGGAATCGGACCGACGACGAGATCGACAGCCTCGAGCTCCAAGTCGAGCCGCATGCTCAAGAGATCTCCAGCCACATCTCGCCGCGAAGTGCCCTCCAGAAAGAATAGGGAGAAGTTAGATACGTCCCCCTTTATTGTAAAGACTATTTGTACGTAAATAATCTTAAAACTTAGCAAGTTCCAGTATGCCTCTTGCCCTCTTTTATGTTGTGGTGAGTGCTTGGCCGGCCATAGCTTTAAGGACCGCTGGGGTCGCTTATGCGTAGGTCGGGTCACTTCGGAAAGGGCGAAGAGGATAGGAACTTTGGCAGCATTCACACGCACTTGTGAGGGATAGGAGTGTTCCCGACCGACCAAAGGTTGCTCCGCTCGGGCACTTCCTTCTTCCGCTAAGCGTTACTTCGCAACCATAGCCACCGGGCGAGAATGAGCACTCGGGTCGAGAGGGTTATCGCCGAAGGACCTCTCGGTGGTCGGGTCACCGACCCGCATAAGCGCGTGAGTTAGCCGTGTTTGCGCGGGGAGGAGTGTTCCGATCGACCAAAGGTCGCCGCCGGTATTTCCTTCTTCCGCTGGTGCTACTCGCAACCATAGTCATTTGGGGCGTAGGTCGTAGCATTCGGTCGAGAGGGTTACCGCCGGGAAGGACCAATGGTGGCGGGTCACCTACCCGATGGCGCCGATCGAAAACAGCTGAACGGGCGCTAGCGGGCAGCCCCGAGGCCGCACTGCAGCGACAGTGCTCGGAAGGAAAGGTAAAGACGATGTAAGGAGAAAAGGAAGGAACTTAGGGATAGAAACGCCTTAACTTTTCTATGTTCCATGCGTTAGAGAGGACGTGACCATCCGCGTCCTTGAGTCGAAAGGTGCCGGATCGAAGAACCTCCACGACGGTGAAGGGGCCTTCCCAGGGTGGCGAGAGCTTATGCCTGTCTTTGGTGGTTTGGACCCGACGCAGGACCAGGTCGCCAGCGTTGAAGGATCGCCCTCGAACCTGACGGTTGTGGTAACGTTGTAGAGCTTGTTGATATTTGGCCGATCGTAGAATGGTCACATTGCGCGCCTCGCCGAGCTGGTCGATGGCGTCTTGTTGTGAGATGAGCCCCCGAGTCTCGTCGAAGGCTTGTAATCTTGGGGCGCCGTATTCCAGGTCGATTGGCAAGACAGCTTCGGCACCGAATACCATGAAGAATGGCGTAAACCCGGTCGCCCGAGTTGGCGTGGTCCGCGAGCTCAGAGGACGGAGGTAGCTCGGCCACCCATCGCCCGCGAAATGCTTGATCGATCAAGATCCGTGGCTTGAGCCCTTGGAGGATCATGCCGTTCGCGCGTTCGACCTGGCCGTTAGTCCGCGGATGGGCCACAGCTGCCCAATCGACGCGGATGTTGAAGTCGTCGCAGAACTCGAGGAATTCCTTCCCGTGAAAGCGCGTCCGTTGTCGGTGATGATAGAGTTAGGGACTCGAGCGGAAGATGATGTTGCGGAAGAAGGTGGCGCCGCACCGACGTGGCGCACTGGCGGCTTGGCCTCTATCCACTTGGTGAATTTGTCCACCGCGACAAGGAGGTGAGTAAAGCCCGGGCGCCTTGTTGAAGGGCCGACCGGATCGAGTCCCCAAAGCGCAAATGGCCATGTGATGGGGATCGTCGCAAGGCCGAGCCGCGATTCGTCTGCCGGCGAAGAATTGGCATCCTTCGCGGTGCGTATAATCGCTTTCGGCGTCGGACGCGGCGGTCGGCCGAGAGAAACCTTGTCGAAAGGCTTTTCCTACGGGGACCGGGCGCGGCATGGTGACCGCAGACCCGCCATGGATATCGGAAAGAAGATTTGTTTCCTTGGTCGGCCAGATGCACCTCTGGAGGACTCGGAGGACTCCTTTGTAAAGGTCCGCCCGACCAGACGAAGGATTTCGCCGACAGGCGAGGCGCCGCCTCGGTCGGTCGGAGGAAGCGATCCGTCCGTCAAGCGGTCAATGAAGGGCTTCCTCGGTCAGTTCGATCGTTAACACGCTGCGTGTCGACCGGCGGATCTGCGCGCCACCGCACGGCGATCGAGATAGCCGCGCGCGTGGTCGAAGGCGCTCGGCCACCGGGTCCATCCGGACGTAAAAAGCGTGAAGGTCGCAGACGAAGATCCTAGGGGGATCGGGCTCTCTGCTGGAGGCAAGATTGGCTAGGTGTCGGCCTCACCGTTGTAGCGTCTGTAGCTATGGTGGAGCTCGAAACCCTTGAACCGTTCCTCGAGCTTGTGCACTTCTCGACAGTACGCGGCCATCCGGGTGTCTCGGGGCTCCGAAGCCTTCATGACCTGGTCGACGACAAGCTTGGAGTCCCCGTGGACATAGAGTCGGCGAGCGTCGAGGTCGGCAGCGATCCGGAGACCGTTGACGAGAGCCTCGTACTCGGCGATGTTGTTGGTCGCATCGAAGAGCCGTCTGATCACATATTGAAGTCTGTTCCCGAGTGGAGAAACAATAACGACTCCTGCGCCCTCGTCGTTCTTGGTATAGGATCCATCGAAGTACATCGTCCAGTGCTCGGGGTCTTCGAGCGCTGGTGGTGCCTGGGCTTCGGTCCACTCGGCGACGAAGTCGGCTAGGGCCTGCGACTTGATCGCCGTTCGAGGAACGTATGATATGCCGTGACCACTGAGCTCGAGTGCCCACTTGGCTATCCTTCCTGAGGCGTCGCGGTTGTGGATGATCTCGCCGAGTGGCGACGTGGTCACCACAGTGACGGGGTGCTAGTCGAAGTAGTGGACCAATTTTCTCTTTGTGATGAGTACTGCGTAGAGCAGCTTCTGCACCTGCGGGTACCGAGCCTTGGACTCGGAAAGCAAGTAGATCGGCCGTTGTATCTTGAGCTCACGGCCTTCTTCCGCTCGTTCCACCACGAGGGCCGCCGCGACAACTTGGGTCGTGGCGATGTAGAGCGGCCGGTTCGCGATCTTGGCGGCCAGATCGGGGTGAGGACAGAAAGCCTTCAAGCGGGTGAGGGCCTCCTGAGCCTCCCAGGTCAGTGAAGCGATCGGACTTCTTAAGCGACAGAGCGGCATCCGCTCGCCAAGGCGAGACAAAACAGCTCAAGGCCGCAAGGCATCCGGTTAGCCTTTGGACCCCTTTCGGGTTGCCGCCGGGCCCATCCTTGTGATCGCCGAGATCTTCTCCGATTGGCCTCGATGCCACGCTCGAGACGATGAAACCGAGGAGCTTTCCTTGGGGACCCCAAGCGCACTTCGGGGTTGAGCTTTATGCGAACCGCGGAGATTTGCGAAAGTCTCTCTAGGTCGGTGATGAGGTCGTCGGCCTTCTTGGTCTTTACTGACGATGTCATCGGCGACGCCTCAATGTTGCGGCCGATCGGTTGTTGAAACACGTTTGCATACATCATTTGGTATGTAGCGCCGTGTTTTTAGACCGAACGGCATTGTTACGTAGCAAAGCGAGCCAAGCGGAGTGATGAAGGAGGTCGCGAGCTGGTCGGACTCCTTTAGCGATATCGGTGATAGCCGAGTAGGCATCCGAAGGAAAGGAACTCGCACCCGCGATGGAGTCGATGACTTGGTCGATGCGGGGCAAGGAGGCAGGTCCTTGGGACATACCTTGTTCAGACTCGTATAATCAACACACATTCTCCATTGCCCATTCTTCTACTTCACAAGTACAGGGTTGGCGAGCCACTCGGGGTGGCGCACCTCTTTTACAAACCCTGCAGCCGAAAGCTTGGCGATCTCCTCCCCTATGATCCTGCGCTTCTCTTCGTCTAAGCGGCGCAGGCGTTGGACGACCGGCCTTGAGCCTGGTCGGATGCCTAAGGAATGCTCGGCGACTTCCCTCGGAATTCCTGGCATGTCGGAGGACTTCCATGCAAAGACGTCGTTGTTGGCGCGGAGGAAGTCGACGAGCGCGCTTTCCTATTTGGCGGGGAGCGTGGCTCCGACCCACACGGTCTTGGTCAGATCGCCGGGATCGACCGCAACCTTCTTCGTGTCCTCAGCGGACTTGAAGGATCCCGCCCCCGACTTGCTAGACTCAGGGGCGGACTCGGAGGCTTCTCTCCGAAGGTTGGCGAACTCGGCGGACGCGATGACCGCCGAGGCTAGCTCACAACTGCTTCGCTCGCAGTTGTAAGCAAGCTGGAAGGACGAAGCCACGGTGATGACTCCTCGTGGCCCGGACATCTTCAGCTTGAGATAGGTGTAACTGGGGACCGCCATGAACTTGGCATAGCACGGCCTCCCCAGGATGGCGTGGTAGGATCCGGGAAAATCCACGACCTCGAAAGTGAGGGTCTCGGTACGAAAATTTTCCGGTCCTCCAAAGGTGATGGGCAGGTCGACCTGCCTGAGCGGTTGGGCCTGCTGGCTAGGGATGACGCCGTGGAAAGGCGCCTTGCTCGTTTGGAGACTCGAGCGGGGGACCCCCATGGCGTCGAGCGTCTCAACATAAAGGATGTTGAGACCGCTGCCACCATCCATTAGCACCTTTGTGAGGCGCTTCTTCCCCACAATGGGGTCGACCACAAGCGGGTATCTCCCCGGCTGCGGGACGTGGTCGGGGTGATCAGTCCGATCGAAGGTGATCGAAGACTCCGACCACCGAAGATATTGGGGGACGGCTGGTGTGGCGGTATGGACCTCGCGGTAGGCGAGCTTTAGCCGACACTTGTCGACGTAGCATGCCGGTCCGCCAAAGATCATGAGGCAGCCGTCGGGTTCTGGGAACTCGTCGTCCGTCATCTTCTCCGCGGCCCGTGGGGCCGGGGCCGCTCTTTCCTTTGCCCATTGCGTCGTGGGGTCTTGGGAGAGGAACGCCTTAAGACCTCGCGATCCGGTACTTGTGTTTGACGGAAATCCGTGGTGTGGGCACGGGCTATCCATCAACTTTTAGTGGTGGGAGCAGCGGCGGTCGCTACCGCCGCGCTGCGAGGCGATCGGCGGCGCGACCACTTGGACCTCGCGAATCTATTTTCCGTGCCGCCTCCGCTTGTCGGAGCGGTCGAAAGGGGACCCAGCTCGGACCCCGGGTTCTTGCTTAGTCTTGCCATCTTCGAAGATGGCCCTCACAGCCTCCTCGCCGGAGGCGTGGTTGGTGGCGATGTCCAGAAGCTCCTTGGTGGTTCTAGGCTTAACGTAACCCAGTTTGTGCACCAAGGCCTTGCAAGAGGTGCCGTAGATGAGCGCCCCCACGACGTCGACGTCGGAGATGTCGGGGAGCTCATTGCATTGATGGGAGAAGCGCCGGATGTAATCCCGAAGAGTTTCTCTCGGCTGCTTCTTGCAGCTCTTCAGGTCCCAGGAGTTCTCAGGGCGCTTATAGGTGTCCTGGAAGTTACCGACAAAAAGGGTCTTCAGGTCGGCCCAGTTCCTGATGGTCTTTGCGGGCAAGTACTCGAGCCAGGCTCGAGCCGAGTCCACGAGGTAGATAGGGAGGTATTGGATGATGAAGAGGTCATCCGCCGCTCCTCCACCAAAGACGCGAGTGGCCAGTAGTCTTGAGCCATACTGGCGGGGTTCGTGGCCCGGTGTATTTAGCTATGTTGGTCGGTGCCACGAATCGGCGGGAAATCGCATGGCGGATCCTTGATGTAAAGCTCGTGGTCCCGCACCATCGGGGCTTGAGGTCGCGATTGTGGCGGCGTCCGCCGTCCGCAACACGCGAGTGGGCCGCCGCCCACCGCTTTTCTTGGCGCCCGAGGGTGGCGCGGACGTCGAGTCGTCGCCGAGGCGGCTGGCGCCGGCGCGCGCGAGCTGGGTTGTTCTTGACGTGCCGCCACCTTTGCTGGACCCATGGGCTCGAGGGGTGGTGCGGGTCGGTGGCGAGGTGGCGCGAGAATGGTGAGGGCGAAGGCTTGCATGTCTTGCCGCAAAGAAGACGCTCCACCGACCGGAGATTCTCGTACGTGGCTTTGGCCTCCGGTCGTCCGGCTAGGAAGGCCTCGGGCAAAGATCGCATTGCAGACCACGTTCGACTCGCGTGGGAAGAAGCGAGGCCATCGATTCCTCCTCCGGCTTGTGGCGATCGGCGTGCACGCCGCGCGCCGCCAAGCACCGATGGGGCTCGGGCTTATCCTGCTCTAGGTCGGCCTGGAGCTTATCGAGCTCGGCCCTTTGGTCCTCGACTCTTTCTGTTGCGCCCCGAAACTCGGCGCGCGAGCTTGAGGTGCTGCTCGGTGGCGCTGGCTGGTATTCCTCCTCCTGCGCCTTATTGCGCTGGATGGGAGCCCCCGTGAGCGCGGGGTTCTGATCGAGTTGACCGTGTACGCCATGTTGCACTCACGAGAGTGCCGTCTGCGGGTGGTTTGCTCCGTGTCGAAGCTGAAGTCGTGGCTGGAAGAATCTTCCAGCAGCTCGTAGACAGAGACCGGCATATAGCCGGCCATAGCCACGAACTGTGAGCTCGTGGGAGGCGACGTGGTCGTCCTCCCGAGCCCTCGGGTGCTACCGCCAAAGACGGCGGGGCGCTCGTTGGGCTCGGCACTGGGAACTGCAGGGGCCTTAAGCCGGAGGCCGGCGAGGTTGTCGGAGATGGAGCCCTGGCTTCCAGCGGGCTTCTAGTCTCTGACGGCGATGGGACTGAGCGCGAGCTCACCCGTTGGAGTGGCGATGAAGTCGAGGGAGCCGAAGCGGATTCGGCCCCCCGACGTAGACACGCCGTCGCCGGTGAAGAAAGCCATCAGGGAGATGAATGGGAATCCGGAGATGTCGATGAAGACGCGCGAAGCCCCTACCTGGCGCGCCAACTGTCGGCGTTTCGAGCACCGGCAAGTAAATTTGTAAGTCTTAAGGAGCGACGCGTTCCCTGTCCCTGAATGGTTATACTCGAGAGTTCAAGGTGTATACTGGTTCGGGCCGAATGTCCCTACTCCAGTTCGTGTAGTGATATTGTATTGCTTTTGGTGCAAATGGCTGCACAGCGTTTACAAGAAAGAACTCGTCCTTCCTCCTTTTCTCATGCGTGTTCGTCCCTCCCGTCGAGAACTCGCCCCTTTATATAGTAGGAAAGGGCAGGTTACATTTGGAAAAGGGGAGGTGGCCTATGTTAAGAGCTTCGGTCCTTCATTCTAGCGACTGGTCACTGCCTGCCTTGCCCACGCCAGGTCGATAGTCCCGTTGGGCAGGGCAGTTAGCCGCTTCGTCGGGAAATGGCGCACCTGCCTTCTGTGAGCCTGACGAGTGTTGGCGTTGCGGTGTATAACGTTGGTGCCGCCTCGGGAGGAGCGTGCCTTCGTATTATGCGTGGTGGTTGATGGATGGAAGTTTGACTTCAGACCATTTATGCCATCTTGGGAAAGAGCCACTGCTCCGTCTGATCCGCCGATTGTCCCGTCCAGCGGGCACGCGCCGTGAGACCGGTGGAGGCTTTGACACGTGGCCCTTGGCGGAGGTTGCCTTAATTTGGTGGTCGGGGATCCCGACCCGCCGGGGTCTGGAGCCCTACTTGGTCGGGACGCTCGTCTGATCGATCTGGGAGGGGCGTCCTTTGTGGTCCCACGGGTCCTTTGGTCGGTAATGGGCTTGGGGCAGCCTGCTTGTTACCCTGGGCCGTTGGGGTACCCCTGGTATGAGTATTCATCAATACCTCATATAGTTGTTTCCCCTCTCATTTCACAAGTGCTGCCTAGCTCATTTGGCAGAGACTCAGCCGTCCGTCCCTCAGATCCAGCATTCGAATCCGGCTGAGTGAAATTTTTTCAGCGTTTTCCCATGCACTTCGATGATTTGATTGGACTATCAAACCATGTCGTAAATTTTTTAAACTTTTTTGAAAGAATGGTGTAGCTTATTGCTAGAAAGTTTGAAATACCCTTTAAAGTTGTAAGGACTTTTCTTATGTACTGATTTATCTAATACAAATGTTTCATACTTTTTTCACCGAATGTCATATTGAAAAACATAGATTAATCTTGAGATCAAACTACATTCTGGGCATAATTATTTATCAACTTGAAACTCTTACTACATAGTAATTTTGAACTCTTATCAAACTGAAAATAGCATAATAATTTGAACTCTCGTCAAACTAAATAAAAACATATACTGAGAGGTTCGATGAGGCGAATCCGGTCGCCTCTTGCCGTGCTAGACCTGGCCACCTCAACCCGCCTCCCGCCGTTCCACCCTTGGGTCCAGCTGCCTCCACCCGCGCCACGCCGGATCCAACCGCCTCCGTTGTGCTACTCCCGGATCAGTTTCGCTCCACCTGCACCACGTCCGGACCCTGTAGCCTCCCGCTACTCCAAACTCGGGTTCGACCGCCTAAACCCACGCTGCGCTGGATCCGAGTCAGTGGAGGAGGAAGGAGGCTGGGGACGACGGAGGAGGTCGGGGATGGCAGAGACCGGAGCGGCGGAGGGAGAAGGCATGTCACACATGGGAGAGAGAGAAGACGAGGAGAAATGAGGAGATGGGAGAAGGATTCTTGAGTTTATATATGATGGCATTTGGTGGGTAATTTTGGAGACTTTCAGTGGCAAAAGTTTATTTCATCTCAAAAAAGCCCAAAAAAATATCTCTTACCTAACTTTTGGTTTATAGTTATATGGAGGTTTTAGGCTTTTTTTTAAGCTTAACTTAAAAATCAGTCGTTTGTTTCGATTTTGATTTTTCTGCTTTTAAGCCAATAAAAAACCCGAAATAAACAGGACCTTAGTTAGATACTAAGTTTGTAAATTCTTTAAAGTATGTGGGAAGGGTCCTGAGAGCATGCCTGAGCTACCATACAAAAATCGGATCATGATCAAGCTTTTGCGATTTTTAAAAATTATGAAAATTTTGTTTCCTTTTTTCCCTGGAGCTGTTTCAAAAAAAATTTCTCTCTCTGTTACAATCTCTGCCTATGTGGACAATTCCTTCCGCCTGCAGTAATGCGCGGGCCCATTACGCTGCTAGCTATAACAAATGTCATGGAACAAACAACAAAAATTAGCTAAACAAACTAAATATGATGGTGGAACATTCATTCGACACTCAACTTCGAATGTTCCAATAAGTAATATAAAATGTTCCGCGTATAAATTTCTATTATTCTAGTAGTTCACATACAATGTTTCCGTGCATATTATTTTAGAATTTATTGAATCGATTTTTAGAGTCGGGTGTTCCAATAGTTAAAACGAATGTTCTAGGCTTTAATTTCTAATGTTTCAATAATTCATAAAAAAAATCAAAATGTGCTGGTGGAACAAACCATCACTATTGGTGGAACAAATTAAATGTGCTCCTGGAACAGTTCAAGACTACTAGTCGAACAAACAAAAACCATTAGCGAAACATTCGGTATAATCTTCAACAAAAAAACATTGAAATATATACAAATGAGACCTTATTTTGAATTTCTCGTAATAAGAAACAATATTGTTCAAACGGATTGCGAATTGGATACTCTGTCTAAAATTTATAGCATTTTTTGTGTTCTGGGCCGTGCATTTGGGGGTTGTGCGGCGGGTGGATATGAACCGTGCGAAACGATGCGGCCCACAATATGGCCCGGCTCGGGAACAACCAAAAAAATTCCTTTCCGCCATCTTGGTCAGCACTGCCGTTCCGCCGCGCGCGGCAGGCAAACCTCGCGTGGTGCTGTGAGGCCGGCGGATGAACGGCGCGTGCCCCTGGAGACGCCTTCTGGCCTCCACCTCTGGCAGGTGACATGAGAGGTCCCCGTCGGCTGCCCTGAGTCACACGAGCCGCGACGGGAGATCATCCGCGTCATGTACGTGCTGTTGCCCAGACACACGTTGCCAGGCGTGGCTGCGCGGCGCTTCCACCGATGGGCGCGATGGCTTCTGTACATTTGTCGTTTGGCGAGGTTTCTCTGCCTCTGGTGGAATCGGAGGAACAGGAACGGGGGCACCGTTGGAAACGCATTGCAGTGGCAGAAGCGGACCTAAGGTGGCACCGGGTACGCCCTTTGCCCTGAAAAACTTGAAAAACACTACAAAATTACAATTTCAATAGACCAAATTTGTTGATTGAATTAATTTTGATTTCGATGATTTGAATTTTTTAAGACTTTAGAACTATTTATATTATATTTTTAGCAAAATTTAAATATATGTGTTGAATTTATGATTTTACAGAATTATTATATAAAATTATAAAATTGTATGTGTAGAGTATGCACACCCGTAAAAACCGTGTCGTCGCATCTGATTGCGAGCAAGCTGAGGCCTTGGCAGGGAGGGCGGCCGCGGGGTCCTTTACGTTTTGCACGCTGAACTGTACAGTTTTCAAAGTACCGGATGAAAGTGACACACCAAGTCACCAACACTCACCGCCGCTGGAATGCTATATAACTGCGCCGACTCGACACCGAAAAAGGAGTCGCTTCTCTCTCTCTCTCTCTCTCTCTCTCTCGCTGGCCGCTTTCATTTTGCTGCTGGGCACCAAACGGAGCAGAGAATTTTCTCCTCTCGTACAGCAGCGCGTGGACTCCGAGTGGCTGGTCCAAATGTCAGGTTTCTCGGGACGGATCAGTGCTCGGATTCGCCTGCCTCCAATCATATGCCCCTGCATGCGTTCCGGTTGCATTGGCAGCCGTTGTTTTGTAGGGTCGTTGAAATAGCACTGCACGGCTGGACGTCCCCAGTACTAGGTTTGTTGCAAAGCTGGCTTTCTTTTTCAATCCACACGACCTTTCTGAATTCTGACGGTCTTGCAGGACAACTGAAATAGAGTGAACTTCCTCGCTACCTGAATTCGTTTCCTCGCAGCTACAGTCTTACAGGTAGTAATCTGCCTCGCAGGATTGCCGATTTCCATTAAGGAGTACTTCTCATCGCAATAGGACCCACCGTAATCTGACAGCAGTTCTAAGCACCGAGGCTAAGCTGGTCCCTTGTCAAAACATATTGCTCTACTATGCCTTCTTAATTTTCATGCAGTCACAAATCACTCCGGAAACTAATTATCACTATATCATAGTACTTCATACCCCGTTCATGAAGTATCAAACATGGAAGTTCACTAAAAAAACACGGAAGTTTTTCATCTGATTGCTATAGCATTGCCACCAACACCACTAGTGTTGAATGATATAGTGATAATTATAAATTATTTATTTTGCATGTATATACATTATTTATTTTGTACGTATATCCGTGACAAAGATTCTTAACCACTACTAGCATCCTATGTAGATCTTGGAAAATCATTGGCATTGCTCAACCACTAACCACACCCGCAGCCTATTACATGCAGATCTTAAAGAGGTCACTGTTCCAAGCTCTATTATGAGTGTTAGGTGTGCTCAGCACTTTAGCTAGCTGTAAGCTGGGACACATCTATGTACTGCCCATAAGCTAATGGGGCAAAATCTCAGATGAGGCTTGGTTAATTGGGGACCTCCTGTTGTGTGCAAATGTCTTTATTAATTCAATGTAGTACATGCCTCAAATCGCCCACCAATGTTCGTTCTTTCCTCCGGTCCTGGACCAGTTCGTTCTTTGCCCTCTATTATTTTGGAAATAGACAGCTAGAGTTATTTTTTCTATGGCTAATACATGTGCTTATTAACTATATTATGGCTCCGATAAAAACCTCAGTTATCACCTACTGCATGAGAACAAGATGCAAGATTAATTTACTTAGGTTTGTTTTTCCAGAAACTCCAGTAATAGATCGTTTCGTTACTAGCTAGTAGGGCAAAACAGTATGGGGGTAGCAAGGACAAATTGGTGTTATATTTGAGCCAATATCGCTTTCGGATGCTGATTGAAGTGGTTAGGAGCGTTTCGCCCTTTTTTCAACATAGCTGACACCGATGCCGACATTGGTAGAAGATTACGGGAGACACAGGCGCTGAAAAACGTATATAAGCGCATCGTTTCATTTATATAAACTTCTGGTTCGATCTACCTTATTTTCTCTGAACATTAGCTCCACAAGGTAGGGGCTGTAATGCCTAATGTGCCTAATATTCAGGTATGATGTTAAAAATTTTTGCACTTCTGACAATTAACCCTAAGTTAAGAGTGCAAACCCCAGAAGTAGAGTGCAAACCGAGGCATTATAAGTTCGGTGTAAAACACCAAATTTTCAACCAAATGGGAAGACGAAGGTTAAGTTCAGCATTACAGTTTCATGTGCGAGGAAGCTAAAACTTCGTGCATGCATTTTCCACGGCGTCCGTTTCATGCTGGAATCTGAGCAGTTGGAAGTTAGGTTTCCCGTTTCCAACGTCCTGTTCTTAACTTGCTAAAAGTGAATCATCCGAAGGTGCTTCATAATTTCTATAACTAATCATATAGATTCACAGCAGAAACACCTGTACTCCAGTTTTGAATCTGATTAAGGGTTTGTTTGTTTTTGCTATGAATTCTAGATTCCGGCTCCAAAAGCTAAATAAAAAACTAGTAGTCTGATTATAGGAATCAATTTTTATAATTCAGCCCACCCATATAATCTACAATGTACTTCATATGTGATTCTGTGGATTCTAAGGAATACAAATATGAAAATATCACCGAAAATTTCAAGTAATTACCCACCAAATGTCATCCTAGAATCTACAATCCAAAATCAGCTTCTCTACGGCCACAATTCAAAATCAATTTTTAGAGAATCCACAGCCAAAACAAACAAACAAACAGGCCCTACGTGACCCTAGAACAGAAACAGGAATCTTATCTTGAACACCTAGTAACAAAAACCAAATACTGCCCACTGGGACAAAAAAATAACAATTATAATTTCTATTAACCCTCTTGGCAACAATTTATCTGTGCTTTCATGTAAAAATCTTTGCAGGGTTTCATTCTCATATGCGCCCTCTTTTACACCTCAATCGAGAGGGCGGATCTCCATTATGTTAACTATTTCCACAAAAGAATCCCCTAAAAAAATAAACTTCAAATTCCCAAGGCAAATGGTGGTAAGCCAATTATGAGATTTGCCCAATATGTCAACCATTCTGATACTTTATTTCACCTTACTGCTATTGTTTTTCGTCCCCGAGAGTCCAATACGTCTTCACAACAAGGAGGAGCTTTTCCCGGACAAGCGGACCATCTTCGTGATCCACGATCTGGCTATTCCATCTCATCCCGTCCGTGATGCTCTTTATCTTCACTAACATGTCAACATCATCTCTGATGATCACCGTGCCCTCCGGCCTTAAAATTCTGTCCATTTCCAGAAGAATGTTCTCCATCTCACATCTTGCAAGCAGAAATACAAAAAAAATATCAATCTTAACTGGACGTAAAACAGTGTAATTCCAATTAGCCAAGATATTATGGAACTAGATTTTGTGAATGCACCCATAGAATGGTACAGTTACTGAATCAGGACAAGCTAGTTTGGTTAGGATAGACATCAAAGACAAGAACAGAAACTACTATCTAAATAGGACAAATTTTGCAGCCCCAGACTGTATGCACTGAATTTTACAGTAAGTTCTGTTTACCTGTCCTTGTACAGAGTGAACACTGAATCGGTATGAATGAGGTCATAGGTCCGGGGATAGGTTGACATGCCCTCACACCTGCAGCGAAGACAGAAAGAGAAGGTTACACACAAACCAACAAATACATGATCGTCATCACTGCCAAAGAGAAGATATGTTTGCAGTACCAAGAACTCACCAGTCTTGGTAGCTTCCAATGAGCCCACGCTCATATATTACCCCAAGATTTGTTGAATTCCCAACAGTTGGAACAATGTTCATGACCCACACAGGGTCATCCACCAATGCTGCAGCGAAGCCACCAAAGCGGGCATTCATATCGAGCAAGTTGCGATACCGACCCTTCTGCCCAAATTGACTAATCACGGATTTGTAGTGCCCAACTCTCTTCTTCCATAACTTGGTATCTTCCACAAACATTTCATCAGTGACCCCCTCAATGCTACCACTAGAAATTCTGGGTGGCACGGCAGTGAGCCTTTGGGGCCATTTCTTCAACTCACCACCTGCAACGTCCTTTATGCCACTAACCTCCGGGAGTGGAGTTATACAAACCTCCATCTTGTTGTACCTACAATCATTCACAAGAATGAATTAAACATGAATCATAACGTGATTTGGGACTTCAAATGGATAATACCATATTGTAAGTTATGTAACTACCAGGCAGCATCCGGGTTTTTATTCGAGCAGAAGGGCAGGGACTTGAAAACTTTACGGGAGGCTTTGCAGTGAATGTGATTAGTAGGTTTCTGCCAGATGGCAATGTCGCCAACCTCCTTGATCTTCTTCCAGCAAAGGCTCTTGGCAACTGCCTCAATGGCTTGCTGCTCCGCATTCAGGTCCTCCCTGGTCCTCTGCCATCCCTTCCAGTGCTTCTTCCAGTTAATTGGTGGCCCAGACAAGATCCAATAACCTCCGGGCCGCAGGATGCGATCAACCTCAATCAAGTACAGCCCATCTGCATGCCCATGTGCACATTAAGTAACGAGCACGAGTAATCAACTGAAAATTATCAACCCTACATAGTTTTGGGGGCAATCACAATGCTACATACCGTAGAGCTGCCAGGGGATGAGGCAGCGGGAGCAATGCGCCATGTCAAAGGCTCGGGCAGGATAGGTGAGCCGGTTGGAGGCGAGCACGCCGATCACCGCCGGCACGCCACGCTCCAGAGCAAACTGCACCTGTGCCTCGTGAGAGTCCCGCGGGGCAAAGGACATGGCCAAGATGTTGCGTGACAGCAAATATGCTCCCCAGCTTGCCACCTGCACAGAGCAACACAATGCACCGCATTAGGCAACCGGAAATCCAGTTCCTACAATGGTGTGCTTGAATAATGCAACGGAAATCCAGTTCCTACAATGTTGTGCTTGAATAGTGCAATCTCCCAAATAAACAGATCGAAAATGCCACCGCATTAGGCAGCCTATCCAGTTCCCACAAGGGTCCGCTTGAATAGTGCTATCTACCAAACAAACAGATCAAAATGCTCAGGTCAAAATGGCTACTATTGCTACTGTTCGGAGTACGCGTGAAGATGCTAATCATGCTATTATGAGTTACAGTGGCACTGTGTAAAAGGCAATCCATTTCAACGACATTATTGCACACAACAGATCCACCTTCCTTCTGTCCACCTGGGAGAGTCTTGAACTTTTGATCCGTCAAAGATTGCAATTGCAAATACCAGGATCGACATGTCGAGCTGTAGTTGCTGTGCACGTGGGATACTTTATAAAAGGACTAGTATGTAAATGCCCTCAAGTAACCAGCAGCATCACTGAAAAGATCACAGATCTACTTCTAAGCTTGAACCGTGCTCCAATTCAACCTCTCGAAGAGACAGCGTGCTACAGTTCACTACAGCCTGACTACGTTACAAAATGCAGAAGGTTCAATGCTCTCTGATCGGGCCGGGGCAGCAGCTCAGAGGCCCTTTTGCCCGCCCAGTGAGGATGTGGGGCCCAGCCCCCGGCCACGATCATGCAAGAGATTGGAAACTTCCGACACCCGCAAAGCAAATCCCATTCCGGCATTCCCGAGATCTCCGCTTCCTGTTCTTACGTCTCCAACTAAAATTAAGCCCCAAATTTTACCACGAGACACTCCTTTCAGCTTGAGCTATTTTTTGTGCATGTGACTATCTTAGGCAAACGGGATGCGTTTATGTATGAAATGACTTACCCCGCAGCCGGTGTCGAGGGCGGTGCGGATGGATCCGTCGTGGAGGGGGATGAGCTTGCTGATGTCGTCGATGTAGGCGCCGGCGCCATGGGGGAACATGGTGCCACCTCCCGGGAAGCGGAACTTGTCGCCGTCGACGCGAATCCAGTTCTGCACCGCCTTCTCGACGGTGAGCTCCTTGTGTGGCACGTTGGCGAACCACGCGATGTCGCGGCTCGTCGGCCACGGGAACGGGTTGCGGTAACCCTTCGGCGCCGGCACGAGGCAACGCAGCCGCTCGCCCTCCGACGGGCAGTGCCGCTCCCGGTACATCAGGCGGTCGCGCGGGAACCGCAGAGACCGCTCCACGTCCTCGCACGGCGTGTACTCGGAGTACTTTGCCGGGCACGCCTCGTACCTGCGCTGCGCCGTCGAGGACTCCGCCTCCATCCCCTCCGCGGTGTGGTGCGCGGCGAAGTCGAGCGGCGCGGACGACGACGAGGAGGAGCCGCCGCTGCCGCCGAGGACGTTCGGGGTGGGGGAGACGCAGGAGACGGATGCGGTGGTGGCGATGGAGACGGAGGAAGCGGCGCCGCCCGAGGGGGCCGCGGAAAAGCCGCCGTTGTGCCAGATGCCGAGGAGGTAGGACACCGAGCAGAGCACGGCGACGGCCGCGAGGTGCAGCAGCGACGGCCGCCGGGCGGCCGCGGCGGTCGAGAGGTGCAGCTTCGTGGCGGGCGTGCCCACCGCCATGGCGGCTCTGCTGCTGCTCCTCCTACGCGCTCTCCTCTGCCTGTGCTGGGTTGGGCGGTTTGCCTTTGGACTACTGCCCCTGCGCCCTGTGGTGTGCTGCCTAAAGCGCTCGCCTCGCCCCCCTCGGATTGGAGTGTGGGGATTGATTTGGTGGAGGTGGAGACGGGGGCAGGCCGAGGGGCCGTGAAAGGGAGGCGCATACGCGGATATTACTCCTACTAGGCTACTACACGGAGCGGCTAGCTGAACTTTTGGCATGCCAAGGGTTGCGCTTTGGAAACCCCTGCTCCGGTTTTTTTTAAGGTCTATTTGGTAGAGCTCTAGATTCTAGCTTCACGTCAGATCTGAATTTTGTAGACTAAAATAAATAGAATTAAGTTTATATTTTTAGTCTAAAATTAAATAATATGACATACCTAAACACTCTTAATATACTCATAGATCCAACTTCACGGATCTGTGGAGCTACAAATACCCAACTTCACCAGATCCATAAATCTGATGGAGCTGTAGCCGTACCAAACAGGGCCTTAATCTCGGCAACTGGGATCTGGAGTTCTGGACTCCGGTTTGTATCTAGGGCATATAAAATTGTATAATGTAAGTCATATGTATACTCTACTGTGTAAGATTTTTACCAATATACTCCATGCGAGAGAGAACATAGCTATTTTTTTTATAAAAAAAAACATCATATATACAACACATATCATTATTGTACGAGTTATTGTCTATATAATACACTTGTTCCATGTCATAATTAAAAGATTGTATGATCTCATAGAGACAACTTTAAGATGTTTTTATTATAGAAGTTATCTTTAGCTTTGTCTTTATATGACATAGATGAGTATACAAACATCAACCATCTCTTCTATTGTATATGCTCTTAGGTGTCAAACTACGAGTATTTGTGTGTGACAGAGTGTGTTTGTGTGTTGCTGCAAAAGAATTAATTTACTAGTGTTATTAAAGGGCTGTTTGGTTTGCTATCAATTGCTAACAATATTTGCCTTAGCAAATTTTTGTAGGGTTGATCGAGTTTGTTAAGTATTTGGTTTACTACAAAACTTTGTTAAGATTCCCAACTTCCTTAGCTCTCTAGTTCATTTTTTTTATCATCTCTAGTCAAAATATTGGTAGCCAATTTAACCGAATATATTTTATTATGTTTGAAAAGGTTACAGGAGTATAAAGTATTTTATGACAATTTTACTCGTACTCATTTTCATATGTCTAACTACATATTGTAAACAATATTTTATTCAAATCAATATGGTTTTACTGCGCTACGTCCTTTTTTTTACTTGAGGGGTATCATATCTAAATATTATGATATTTTAATTCAGATGATAGCTGATATCACACGTATTATGTTGGTTGATCTTACCTTGATGCTTATAGTATCCTGTGCAAATCTCCATTTACAGCATACAAAAATATAACGCGACCTCATATATCCTCGGGCATACTATGGTAAACGAGCTTGACAACTTTATTATACTAGTATTTCACAACTTCTTTTGCGAACTTGTTTAGAAAAAAGTTCTACACAGGGTGTATGTGACGTGAGTATCGAATTGTAGATGAAAATTATAATACTTTAGGAGGAGTGGACCGATGATGCTATTTAGTCCTTTTGGATTCATCCTAGGTTCTGAAGTGTGAACTGGGCTAGATCGACGGGAATTTTATACTAGCAAGAGGTAAGCTTTCCACTGTTTGTCCATGGGTTGTACATGTTGTCTGACTCTTGTTTTGTCGTGGAGGTAGGATTTGGAGGATCATTGTTTAGAGCTTATGGGTTTTTTCCCCCTGCTATATTAAAGTATTGCATTCCTTTACCATCTTCAAGTACTAACAATTTTTTTTAAGGGCAATATGTTCCGGCGCTCGTTACTCCGTTGACGCAGATGTTCTTTCAAGATTTTTTTTTTGAGGGCAGTATGTTCCGACGCTCGTACTCCGTTGACGCAGATGTTCTTTCAAGGTTTTGTTTGGGAACTCTATTCTCAACCGAGATCTCTATGGATGGGCCGGGATTTAGGCAGATGTTCTTTTAAGGATTTGCAGGGATCCCGGCTAGGAATGAGCTTTCCAAACAAGACCCTAAGGAGAAAAGAGAAAATTCATGGACAAGCATGTTACAATCATATAAGTTATACTAAGTAGAGCCGTGCGCTATGCTGCGCTGGACGAATTTTGGTCTGGAGCTGGGCACATTTTCTTGGAACCATGAGAGCTTTTTTCAAAAGGGTGTGGTACAAGTCTAGATGCAATTTTCCAGATAGGTGAGTTTTTTTTTTTTTTGCAAAAAGGCTTGGTCCAAAGTTAAACACGAATTTGCAGAACCATGAGGCTTTTTTTTATAAAAGAGCCCTAGGCCCGAACGCACTTTCGAAATTTTCAAAGAGCTCTTCCGTGAAATGATGATGTGGCGCCTTTCCCGTTGCGCCGACTCTACCGACTTTAACAGGTAGTATATATATTAGCATTTAGCAACAAAAAAATACTCAAAAGTATCAAAACTGGAGTACTAAAAGCTCTAAATAGGAAGCGTAAAACCATATATAAGGTCTGTTTGTTCACTGTCCTTACCAATTACTGATAACTCCAACAAAAATGAGCTGTCGTTGATTTGCTATTAAATTTTGGTAACAGCTTCAAAATTTTAATAATACTAGTGAAATTCAATGTCACACGGGAATAATCCAAGAGTGAGGAATCCGTTCACCAAAATTTAACTTAATCACTGTCCAAACAACGATCTTTTTATTATATTTAGCTTTACCCAAGTTTTAGCTATAGCAAAATTTGATTTCGGCTCGTTTGGACGACAAACCAAGAAGCCTGTGGGGGCACGAGCGTTTTATCCGCGGCGGGAAGAGGACAGAGAAGCGCGGGCCCACAGCCCCATACGGCGCACGGGTGGACACTCCCGCGTCACACCTGTAACCGGCCGCCCTCGCGAAACCGCTGGAAAGACGGATCAACTCCGCCCGGCGTGCCACAGGCACTCCCACTGACAGGTGGGCCCGCCAAGAGATAAGGTCCTGGCCTGGGCCAGTGTAGGAAGCCTGGACTCCGCACGAGCAGGTACAGCACAATCCCCCGGTCGTTCTCGTGACAAGACCGGGGTTATAAATCCCATCGAAATTTAAAAAAATCTCAGCAAGATCACGGACTCAGATAATTTTTTTAAGAAAATAAAATCACTAAGTAATTCTGGAAATTAATCTCGCCGAAAATCTCAGATTTTTTTTACCAAAATTTGATTTTTTTTTATCGGGTTTGGCCTAATAGCCCTTAACAAAGTCATCTACCATTAAAATTTATTAAAAAACCAAAATTTTGGAATGTTTTATAATTTTGGCAGAAATATTGTTATATTTTTATAAAATTGTATAAGCTTCATCATGCTTTTAAAAATTTATGGTACTATCTTTAGAAAGGTAGGATCATACATAAATATTTTCAAAATAATTGACTATCATCTGTTATATTTAAAAAATCAAAAACAGAATAAATATAGTGAGATAGTAAACTTTTCATAATTTTATAAAATTTCTCGAGTGTGATTATTATCCAAAATTTTTATGAGAGCTTAATCATTGCATTAGAACCTTCTATAAATTTTTTAAAAAATGTAAATTTTTTTTGTTTGCTCAATAAAACCTATGTATGTATTGAACTTCATTTGTTATCTTTCAAAAATAAAAAAACACAAGGAATACAAATGGTACAATACTATTGTAAGAATTTTATAAATTCATTGGTGTGTGATAATGATCCAAAATTTTTATGAGAGATTAAGCATTACCTCAGAACCCATCTCTAAAAGTTTAAAAAATTCTAACCCTTTTTTAGTTGCTCAATAAAATCTATCTATTGATCACCAGGCTTTTATTACGACAGTAGCACCGCCATAATTTTTAAAAATTTCTCAGACTTGATAATCACACAAAAAATTTATGGGAATATTATTGATTCTTCAGAACCATCCACAAAATTTTTTTAAAATAATTCTAATGTGGTTTAACTATTTTTCTTTCGGTTGAAATTTGTCGGTCAGCCTTCAGTAACACTGTCCTAAGTTTTCAAAATTCCTCAGACTTAATCATCATCTGAAAATTTTATGTGAACATTATTGATGCGTCAAGACCATCCAAAAAAAATCAAAATGTTCTAACGTGGTTTGCACAATTTTTCATTCATTTGAAATTTTGTCGGTCAGCCTTTTATCAGGACAGTAGCATTGTCAGAATTTTTAAACATTCCTCAGTCTTTATACTTATCTGAAATTTTTATGAAAACATTAGTGATGTGTTAGAACCATCCATAAAAAATTGAATTTTTTTTAACATTCTTTCGACTATTTTTCGCTCGATTGAATTTCATCGATATTTCGGTATTTCTTGGCGAAATTTTGACAGAATTTTTCACTTGATTGAATTTGACCGGATTTGGTCCGAAATTCTAAGATTTTGTTAAAATTTTAGATTTTTTTCATCTCGAAAATGAAACGTGAACCGAAAATGAAATTTAAAACCTAGACATGACAAACCAGCAGCAGCAGCAAGCATCCGGGACGCGTTCCTCGTGATCACCGTGAATCCTCCTAGATGCCTCGTGCCCGTCGGTGCTCGTAGGCGTTGCAGCTGAACTAACTGCCATGTTGCCATCCTGTTCGGAGTACACAGTACAGTACTCCGAGTCTCCACCGCTCCACTACGGTTGATCTCCAAGGATTCGCAGCAACTGGGGTACCCCAGATGCTGCAGCTTCAAGTGTTGTACACTGTTTTAACGGGGACCTGTAACATCTGTACTTGAAGTCAGGACGACGACCAGGTACGTAGTCTAGTGGTGAGCAAACGGGTTTGTTCCATCTATTCGGGTTCAAACTAGGATCTATACGGTGTACCGTATTTATTTAAAGTGTACACGTGTATATTTGGTTAAAAAGCGCGTACTCACGTTCTTTGAGATCTCGAAGCTTTAGCAAAAAAAAAAATAGCGTGTATACTAGATGCATCCGTGTGTACTACCAGACTGACTGATTTACCACCACTGTATAGTAAGCGCACACAAAGTCCTGACCGGTTGACGAAAATGTCGGAAGCCCAGCTGAGAACCTGAGATAGCCCCGCCGCAGAACTGGTCACATTATTAGCTGTTCCTAACTGAACCATCGACGTCCGCTTTCGCCGAACATGGCGTCCCAAACCAAACTGTTCCTCGTTGAATCGTAGCAGTATGGTGACACAGCTCTTATCTTTAAACAGGTGCTACTCCTACTAGAGTGTAACATTGAGAATTGGAATGTATACATAAACAGTGTATGTAACATTGCATGTTCTATATTCCTACTAATTCACGTCAGTTTTTAGGTTAGGCTAACTTATTTAGTAATATATATATATATATATATATATAGGGAAATGGTTCCATACTCCTGGGTGTATGTACTCCTACTCTAAGTATACCACTTAAATGATGTTGTTATACCTCTTTATCCTTTTGAACATACTCTAATACTGATTATAAGATACTCCTAAGTGAGTTCTATGAAAAATTTCATCAAACTCCACCTTTTATAGTATAATTTGTGTATGCACTCTTTTTACATATGAAATAGTGTATATAGCAAAAATAAAGGGTTTCGATGAAATTTTTCCAACTATATTGCATTGGAGTATCTTATAATTATGATTGAAGTATAATGAAAGTGATAAAGAAGTATAACATATTCGTTTAAATGGTATATTAGAGGTGGGAGTATGTACACTGAGAATCTGAAAAACTTCCTATATATATATATATATATATATATATATATATATAGACACATATGTCCGCTTAACGCGTGTTGACTAAGTCAATTACATGCGTAGCCAGAGCACATAGTAAATGTGTTTCTTGTTTGTACATAAATCTATTTTTTCTTTTTTAGCACATAGTAAATGCGGCTCCGATTTACAAACAAATTTCACTATTAGATTACTGACGACGAGAGGAACAACATGATATAAGTCTCGCTAATAAATATCATATAAATCAAAATTTATAGTCAAATGAATATCAATTGACTACTGTATGATAGTAATTGTTAGTTATAGATATAGTAATTTCTAGTCATATATATAGTAATATCTGTTACCAGTCAGAAAAATTACTTTTTATTAGCGAGACTTATATCATTCTCTTCTTCTTGTCGTCAGTAAGCTACTGGTGAAAACCTTATGTACAAACAAGTAAACGCATTTACTAGTTGGTTTCCCACCATACCGAGGATTGCAAATCCGGTGTAAATCAGGAATTCTCATTTTACTTTTTAATACATTGACGTTTACTATCTTATTTGAAGTTACTATCGAATCAATAACGTGTCCACCCAACTAATAAATGTGTTTTCTAGTTTATACATGAATATATTTTTTCTTTATTTTAGTCATATCTTTTTATTGGTAGCTCCGATTTGCAAATAGTTTTCACCAGTAGCTTACTGACGACGAGAGGAACATAATGATATAAGTCACGCTAATAAATAGTATTTTTTATTGATAATAATTGGTGCGTTGCATGGCTGATCAAACTGGATTAGATGACTCAAGTGTATAATAGATTATTCTACACGTAGTTGTAGAATAACATCTCTCTCACACTCACTCTCCCCTCTATATATATGTATTAGTTATATAAAAATTATATCATTAGGTTTATCATTGAAAATACTTTCATAATTTTATTACCGTATATTATTGTAAAATTATAAAAAATAAATGTCAAAGTTGCATCTTAAGTACAGTAAAAAGTAAAAAACGTTGAGTAACAAAAACGGAGAAAGTAGCTAGTAGCTACAGGACGAACCGCCCAAGTTGGGAGCCCTGTATCTTAATAATGCTAGTCGGCGCGCTCATATGTCTGCTAGTCCTAGTGTCATCTTTGTGTGAGAATGAAGCAAACTACTAGCTAGTCAAACAAACTAGTATTTAAAAATTCAAAAGGTAAAGCAACAATTTCTTCATTAAACCAACTTTAGGAGGTGAAACACCGACAATTTGTAAATGTATACTTGTAGCACATACTGGTCCAAATTGGCACGTATATAGTAATGAACATTACTCTGTATTTCTAGGTTGAAAACTAATGCTACAGGTGAACACATAAACAACCAACAAAGGAATAATGCCATTTTAGTTTGCAGCCTGCAAGTAGAACTTTTCTAAATGGTTGCATAAGTACATATTAGTGCCATTGACCTTGTCAGAACTAAGAAGACCCCAACCTATTGAATTTTTACCTAGGGCGACAAAACGGCTAATGGATTATTGATTTTGTGCAAATAAGGCTATATATGCTTCTTTTTTTTTATTTGCTGGAGGTGTCCGACTGTCCGTATTAAGGGTAAGACCTTATGCTTTATGGCCGCGGGGCCATTGCTAAGCTAAGCTTACATAATAAGTGCTCACTATGCTCTGAAAAGGAAGTCATATGATACCAAACCATATAACTCATTTCATCTAAGTTTATATTGCGTATTTTTTTAATAATTTTATCCACAAATATATAATATATTTTATGTTTCAATATAAAATTAGTATAATGATCACTTCACGTCTCTAATAAATATCTAGATTTAGTTGTATTCTCTGCATATATTTATTAAATATAGTATTTAGAGATAACAATAAAAAATAATCTAGTTTTTAATATTTAATCGATCTATGTGACAAACTACTGATGAGTAATCAGTGCTAGTAGATGGCACATGGGCTGGTCAGGTTGGTCCGCGACACCCACCAGCAGAAATCAGTACTCTTTCTTGGATCTAGAGAATTTCTTTACTTCGAGTACTGTAAATTCAGAGCTCCAACATCTGTAGTGCGCACTGGGAGACATGCCACCTTTTCACTCGGAAAGAAGAGAGGAAGGAAACGTAACTTACCCAAGGGCCAAACCGCCAAAGCATACACGTGCAGACGTGGTTCATAAGTATTGCTCCCTCCGTCGATAAATATAAATCGTATTTTGATTTTATACAAGGATTAAAGTTATAATAAAATTAAGAAAGTCATAAGAGGAAATGACTTACATATCCCTCTTAATTGTCTTAGAAGATGAGAGATAATGAATAAATGCATATGTTTGAGAGAGAATAAATAGGGGTATAAGTGAAAATACTCATTAAATCTACATGCACGTTTTATATTTTTCAACAAGACCATTCAAACTATAGACCTTATATTTATCAACGGAGGGAGTAGAACCTAGTGGCTCCTTTCGGAGCAAGAGTTCGTCACTTTTTTTAGCGCGTACATATTTTTATTTTTTTTAATTTAATTATAAAAATAGTTTTATCGATAACTATAGAAGACTTTAGTGCTCTTAGAGCTTGGCAAGCCGCCGAAGACTTCTGCGGTGTGGGACAGTGGGAACACAGAAGATGACACATTATGTGAAGACGATTATCAGATCATCCATATTTCATTAGCACAGCCGAAAGGCATATATAGAACAGGGTGTTCGGTGACGAGCGATTACATGCCAAAATATGAATCCTAACAAACTATGAAAGGCAGCTCGTGAAGATAGAAACAAATCCCCTGGCTCATCGTGATCTCGGAGACGTGGGCATACGCGAGACTCTAAGCACTGTACGTACGTACATGGTACTGCTCGGCTAACATTATGAGATTTTTGTGATTGGAGATGAGACTATTTTTATAATTATATTTAGAAGGAACTAGATTTGCAAAAAAAGTTTATCATAAAAATAGAAAAATGACAATTTCTCGGAGGAAAACGACTAATTGTGCAAAGTATTTTACCACTAGGAGTATTCGTTTGTTGATTAGTAGTACTTCTACTCATAAGATATCCGGGTCCATGCCACAGTAGAACAAGTTTGTGCAAAGCTTTTGAGGTTAGGCCGTTAGAGTCGGCTGCCAATTGGACTACAGTAAGTCGCATCAGATGACAAAAAATACTACTCTCACAAATACACGTTGTTTTGTATATGACATAGTCCGCAAAACGTCACTTTGATCAATAATTTTTAATATATTTGTAAAATCTAATAAGATTATAATATTATAAAAGTACTTTTTTGGGACAAATTTACACATATAATTTTTATATATCCAATATAAATATCTAAAAGATATCGACAGTAAAAGTTTTAAAAATTTGATTGTACACATCATATATACTACTCTATCTGTCCAAGTTTATAGGACATATTTTTTAAATAGTCTTGCCAATAAATATAATGTGCATTTTATATTTCAATATAAATTAGTGTAACGTTTTCTTTGCACCTTAATAAATATCCAGATTTAATTGATATTCTGTACATGCATATATTGAATATAATGCTTAGAAATAATAATTAGTGATATTCTAGTTATTTTTAATACTTCTTTAATCTATCTGTTAAAAGAAAATACGTCATGAAAACTTGGACATAGAGAGTATCTGTGAATTTGTGATTGAAGAAAGTTGTACAAGCATTTATAAGTGGTATTGATAATCAACATTTTTTACTGTGTGGGGTCTCGAAGCTGCTCCAAATAGCAGTAGAAAAACACGCACACCTCCCATGCGAATGTTTTTGAAATTGTACTAGTTGAACTTCATTCGAAAAGAAATAGTGAATCACCTTGGAGTGTATAATCACGAGTTTGTTTGGAGAACTATAGCTTTTCTAAAAAAGTTGTATTTTAGCTTTTTTGACTGAAAAGTAGTTGTAGCTTTTTATAAGAGATTGTTTGACAAATAGCTAATTTTTCTTAGCTATAAGTTGTAAAAGTATGGTCTTGTTTGGAACGGCTTCAGCCTTTTCCTCTAGAATCCAGAAGCTATTCTAAACGTGACGAGTACTCATACAATGGGTACCCCAGCGGCCTGGAGTAACGAACGGGTCATCCCATGCCTAGCTCCGACCAAAGGCCTCGCCGGTCTACAAAAGACATTCGACCCCGACCTAACGAGCTGCTCCAAGGTCGTGTCCGACCTAACGGGGCGTCCGACCCCCGCCATAGGTCGGACTCCCCGCCGGCTCCGACAAAGCTGAGGCGATCACCGCCAAGGTCCAGGTGTCAGGCCTCCGCCGGCCATCGACCACGTGGTCTACGGACACAACCACTCGAAGTGACCGTGCGAGGGCAAGTGGCTCCTTCCCAAGACAGCACGAAGGCTGCTAAAGTCTAAGACTCCAGTCTCATCATCCGGTCACGCACAGTACGGAAATACGCTCCCTCCCGAGGCAGCACCAAAGACGCAATATGACGTCAGTGTCCGTCAGGACCGCAAAAGGCAGGTGCGCTGTTTCCCAATGAAGCAGCAGACTGATCTACTCGATGAGCCCACCAACCCGATATGGGAAGAAGAGGGGGTCGACCAACAACCAAGACCAAGGGTCAGAGCTAGCGTAGAGATCTTCGCCCTTCCCTCTCTCGACTTCTCATGTAGCCTGCCCCCTCCGACTATATAAAGAGAGGCAGGGTCTTCTAGAACGGGGGCTCTCTGACGCTCTCTTGAACGATCTCTCAGGCTCCCTTCTTTTGTCCTTTACAGCGCACGCTCTCGTGTTCGAGCTCTCAGCTCCCGCTTGTAAACACTGCAGTCTTCTGCATCTAAAGCAATACGATAAAACACCACATGAATTGGAGTAGGGACATTCAGCCCGAACCAGTATACATCCTGGGCCTTTAGGTCTAACCATTCAAGGAGAGGTAGCGCGCGGCCCCTTAGACTTACAAATTTACTTGCCGGTGACTCGAAACCCCGACAAAACGGTTGACTTCTTAACAGCCGGAAACTAAAAGCCAACAGCCTATTTGTACTAAGAGAAGCCGAAAGCCAAAAGCTGGTTCGAAATAGTTTCCCACAGCTTCAGTAGATTAGAGATTTGACTTTACCACTAGAGATGAAGACAATTACTCTTTCATACTAAGTATAAAATCCCAAACTCTACCTCTCTCACCCTCGTTCCTGATCGGCACCCTTCACCTCTAAAAGCCAAACTAAAAATTAGACTGCAAAACAACAAACCTATTTAACCCAACCGCTCAGTCGTATAGCCCTTCAATCATGTATTCTAGTCAAAAGCTACTTTTTAAAAATCCGTCGTCATACCAAATAGGGTCAACGTCCAGCACATCTTTTAACTTTTGTAAGTTATATATTTAAAAGCTAAACTGTTGGACCACATATCCATTCAAAGTATTCGACGCGTGGGTTGCGAAGTCAGGAGTAAATGCTGCGTGGGTTGCAGTGCATCTGCACATGCGGCCAACGTAGTTATCTCATCTTTGGTAAGCGGATGGCTGAATCGACGTGCAAAATGAAGCGACGGTTTACGCCTTCCCAAATCTGGAGTAAATAACCCCAAGCTTGGAATCGATGCGAGCCAGTGGGAAACAAGCTATGGGAAAGGTCAGGTCAAACTGTTGTCGCAACTCGCCAACTTCACAAGGCAACTCTGAAGAATTTGGTTTCGGCACAGAGGATGATGCGTGACAGCGTGGAAGAGTGCCTTCTGTGCGGTACGGCATATGAGCGCATGACACCGAGGAGACGACGGCCAGCGACTGGCAAACCACCGTCGCTCGCCGCCTTGCAACAGTATTCGCAAAAAGTTCTGCGATGCGAGCCTACGTAGTAGTATGCGGTATGCCCGGTAGGTGTCCATGCCATGCCAAAAGTACTTTTATCCGACGCACGACTGGCATCGGATAAAAGGAGACAAAAAGACAAGTAACGCTTCCCGGTGCACGACGGAATGAAGCTTGTACGTAGCTTCAGCGCTCGGCAAAGAACGGGAGAATATCTTCGTGGACCCCAGTTATTCAGCGTTGCTCACGGCCCACATGTTCATTCCTTGTTACCTGAGAAAGGTTCGTAAAAACGATGATTTTCGAGAAATTTTTGCTGTATCCCTGTTCATTCGTATTTTTGAAAGTAGCCACCGAAGCGACAAAATTTCAAAAATAACCCTCTGGCCCACGCGTGCAACGACCTGGACAGCGACATAATTTTCTCCGTATTTTTTTCCCGCCGGGCCCACCAAGCCGCTGCCTGGAGGAGCGGCTCCAGCCATAGCGCGCAGGATGGTGGGGCCCACCATGTCGCGCCCTAGAGTGGCGGCTGCCCTCTGCGCTGGCCCCACCTTGCTGCTCCTCCACCGTGTGGCTCCCTCCTCCCAGCTGTTTTTTTAGCCGTTTCGAAGACGAAATATTTTGGTTTTTTAGCCGTTTGAAATAACGATTTAACGGATTTGGCTACTATCGCAACTGAATTCTATTTGTAGCCCTTAGGACGGTGATTCCGCGGATGGCAGGCGCTGCAAAGGATTGTCGCGATCACCAGGTGCTCGCTATTCTGCATTGACTTTATCCGAAAATTCATTGTTAAAAGTCAGTGTTAAATGTATGTACAGTATGAATTATTACAACCCAGAGTTATTTTGTCGGTTGCTAGAATTTTAGAGTTAAGTAAATTCAAAAATTCATATTTATCTGTGATAATCTTAATTCTTATAGTGTTGTACAAATTTATTTGTCAGTTAATAGTTTTGATTAAAAAATCAAATTTTGTTGTTTGTCATTCTCTTTTCGGTGTGCGACAAGTTAGACGAAAAACTATAGTAAATTATTGAATAAAACCCGACATTGATATTACGAAGTGCAGAGATACAATATAGGTACATGCCTCATAAAACTAGGATACAACGCAGGTATACATGCCTTAGAAAATTCATAAAACTAGGATACAACGTATTCCATAGTTATATGCCTCTGGTGAAGGACTAAGTAACAAATCCATTCATTTTATGGCTATGGTTGTCGAAATAGACGGTCAAAACAAGGATAATCGTATATTGGTGGCAGACGAGGTACTACGTATGGATACCCGAGAGGGCTTGATGGAATATCGTCGTCAAGATTTGGAGGACTCCAAGGACGTAAGGTTCGTGGGCTAGGTGGCATGAAATCGTCATCATCATCGTCATTTATATGGTTTTGAGCTAGACCTCTTGCGGTGGTGGTTGAACGTCCTCTTGCATTGTTTCTTGAACAACCTGTTGTAGTAGCACTTGAACGGCCTGTTGTGGTAGTTCTTGAACGTCGAGGTCTAGGTGATACAAAATCGTTGTCATCATCGTCATCATCATTTGCATAGTCAGGAGCAAGCCCCCTGTGGTCGTGGTTGAACGTCCTCTTGCATTGTTTCTTGAACAGCCTATTGTAGTAGCACTTGAACGACCTGTTGTGATAGTTCCTGAACATCGAGGTCTAGGCGATACGAAATCGTCGTCATCATCGTCATCATCATTTGCATAGTCAGGAGCAAGCCCCCCTGCGGTGGTGGTTGAACGTCCTCTTGACCTCAAGTTAGATCCTCTTCTGCATCTTCTGCGCGAACTAGGCATCACACCCCCGCCAAAGAGCATTCACATCGCAAAGAATTCTGGGATATCTTTGTTCAGCAAATCTTTATCCTCCGGGAATGACTAACACACAAGACGAGCATACAAATTAGTTAACTTAGAGATAATGGTAAAAAGATTTGTTGGGTGAACAAATATGAAATAACTAACCTTAATATGATCTACATACTGATCTGGCAGCATCATTACCCTGTAAAGTCTCGTAGAGAAATCAATAGCAGAAGGGTGGTCAGCTAGTTCGCACACCCTGAAATATGTTTGACGCCACTCTTGCAAGTGCGCCTTGAGGTCATCGGCGTTCACAAGGTTAAGGGCGGAGATTGTCGCGTTATTCCTCGATAATGTCGGATGGCACTCTTGCAATTTGGACAGCACCTTACTTAGGTTCTCCTCCTTGAACGGATCATCCTTTCCATTATGTGTAACCTTCAACGTGTAATGTAGGGCTACGCTGCTCATTTGAGGTGTCCACGAGAAAGCTCTGCTAGAGGATCTAGCCATAGAGAATTCTGAGTGGGAGTTGTGTATGTGTGCCTGGGGTTTGGCCTTTTGTAGACTCGACGGGGTGGAGTATGGACTTAGTGTTGGAAGTGTGTAGTCAAGTCGAGCTGAAAAAGCCTGGAGTGTGTAGTCAAGTCGAGCTGAAAAAGCAGTCATGCATGCAAGGTGTCAGTACTAACAAATATGTTGTGCACTAAAGGGTCACTTCAGAGTTAAAAGTAGGTAGTGAGTGGTCACTTTGGACTGTTCGGTGTGCGGTGAGTGCGTACTGAGTGTACCGATGGGCCATACACTCCTAGAAATATGTATCTATGTACTTCTATCTATAAAAAATTATACACTCATAAAAATACGTATCTATCTACATCTTTTTGTAATAAACATGTTTTTCAAGTGCTTGATGGTTTGATGTTGAATGATGGATTCCTGTATAAACGGGTTGCGTTTAGTTCTTTGATTTACTAGGGGATATAACCAACGGAGACTGAGCTTCTCAAGTTCTCTTGTAGTCCAAGTAATACAAGCTTTGCTGATTACTTGGATTGGGTCTCCAGCATCTATGGTCCTAAGAAGAGGAACCTGCCTAGAGAATGAGATACGAAGGCATAGTACCTATGACTTGTCTACTGGGCCTGACAAAAATGGTATGTATGACTTGTCTACTCTGTCTGACAATGCTACACACCCGTGAGTTGTCTAATCGCCAAGAAAAAAGCAGGTGCGCGGGATTTGTCAATACAGTGTAAGAAAGCAACAAGCATCGTTCATGCATGGCAGTAATCTGGACACGTTGGATCTGAAATTTTGGTCGGTTATTTGCTCTTACTACACAGTTATGTGATGATTTAGGGTGTTCGTGCTAATGGATTTTATATGATAAGCAAGTTGTAATTTGCATATTTTTGTGTATTTTGGGCACCGTATACAGAAGTAAATTTCTGGACCAATTCAAAATTTGTGTTTGGACGAGTTGTTTTACGATCCAGTTTTGCACGATATTTTACGGGCTGCCGAACGCGAAATCCAAAATCAACATATGGCACTTTACGTTCTGCTTAGATTTTGTATGTTACAGCAATAGAACTACGATACTGAAATAGTACATGAGGTACATCATTCTTACACCACTTCGAACGGCATCCATGACCAAGTTTGTGTCCTCAGTATGAAACAAACTACTTCGCGAGTGCTGCGTACAGTACAACAAGGATAGCTACGCACACAATCTTCTCCAACCACTTCACATGATCTAAAATACGCTCCATCTTGAACAACAACACGTTCAGCCTCTGCTTGAGCATAGGGTCAAGCCTCTGCTCCATAGCAGCCTGCAATCTCTGTGGTCCTATGCTTGGAGGACGCTCCATCGAGGTGTCTATGGTGTCCGCCCATTGGAAATATTGGCATCCTCCGGACTATGTGACGAGGTACACATGCATTGAGACCGTGAAAAGAAATAAGATCTCTCCGAACAAATAGACAACTCTAACATTAAAGAAACCATCAGCACAAAAATAAATCAAACTAACTGGTCACTTACTGAGAAAAAAGGGCATTTATAGAACACCCGGCCTTTATTTTCCTCTGTGTTGGCGTAGAACACGTTAGCTTGCACGTGGCAGTTTGGACAATCGAGCTGCCTTGCAGTGGCAAGAGCACGAGCCCTTCGATTTCCTGAGCTCGCCGTTTGAGACATGGCCTTTGAAAGGAAGGAATGGGATGAGGATGAGGACATGAGGAAGCGGAGCTGGTATGGAGGCCTATTTATGGTGAAAATTACTGCTGCACGTTTTTTCCCAGATGAAAAAAACAGCGGGCTGGGTCCGCTGAAATCAGGAATAAAAATAACAAATTCGTATAATCTCCATTAACTACTCATTACACCAACTTGTCCTATTTCACGTACTACGCAATACTCTACTACTCTCATGTCATGTCATATTATTTATGCAATTTTGTCATTACAGACGCTAGTTTTAAAAATATTAATGCGGGAAAAATTGGCACGAAAAAGTTAAAAGCATTGGGCAGAGTGTTGTAACTTGTCACTGCAAAAGGTGACGGATACTTTCCTTTTTGACTACTCGGCCTGACAAAGCTGATAACTGTGACTTGTCTAATCGGCCGGGCAATCGTGAATTGTATAAGCTTGGTGGACCGTCGCCTTTGTCATGCAATGGGGAGAAAGCAAAAGATCATATATTATGGAAGCAACATACCATATTGACATAATAAGAAGGATTATCATTCTTAAAGCAGTACGAATTGGCCGACATCAATTACATATACGCACTTTAGTACAGCAATAGAACCGATCGCTGACTCGTAGCTCAACTCGGATCTGTTCCCCGCTTTCGCGGACGACGGAGTTGGTCTTCTGGGAACGTGAACCGGTCAGGCTCATGTGTCGTGCTCCGTAAGTCATACTGTGTTTCTTGTGACGGTCGAGAAGCGTCGACAAGCTGGCTGGGTCGCATGTGTGGCTTGGCCAACATGTCTTCCACCCACCCAGGAGGCTGCATTGCAAAGTTATGTTAGTGCCGTGCTCAACAGCGAGTGAGTGCAACAAGTACCTCATAGTACACGTAATACTTACCGATGTTGGTCGCTCGGTCGAGGAGTGTTGTGCCCACTGGGAGAACTCGTCCTTAGAAACCTACACCCACGTATTGTTAGCACGCCGCCGCGTTGGAGATCGCTACAATTGGAGAAACATACCTCCCATGTCGGCCGCACAGATGATGACCCCGCACCATATTCGTCGATGTAGTACGGGGCGTAGTTCTGGCCCAACCAAGTTTCTTGAGGAGGTCTTTGCGGAAGCGTCGCGCGTGGCTACCCTAAGCCGAGCTTCTTTGGAGGCGAGTCTTGAGCTGGCGTGTCCACCTCGGAGTGTGTGTAGACATCAGGAACTGTACTTGTTGACGGTGCAAGGATAGTTCGATCTCGGCGCACGGCCTGCAAAATAGCATGATATGACAGGCTGGAAATTACTGTGCACGTTTTTCCCCAGATGAAAAAAACAGCGGGTTGCGTCCACTGAAATCCGGAATAAAAATAAAAAACTATGTCCAGCGGATCCAGACCGCTCGAAATTGAATCAAAAAATATCCCGCTTTCCCCGTCCGCTGGATTCTAGTGTACAACGGCCATTTTTTCAATTTTGTCGGTACTACGGCTAATCGCGCAAAATAATTATCCTGTCGGGCTAGAACAGTAAAATAAATCTGATGATACCAGGCATAAATAATGGTGTGTATTTATTGTGATTTTATTAGAATTAATAATACATGGCATACCGGTATTTGTATATGTGAGGTCAATAATATTGTATTTAGGAGGACGTAAAACATTTATACATGACGTAAATTTTTTATACATGACGTAAAACATTTATACATCTACTGTACAACAGCCGTTTTTTAAATTTTGTCGGTACTGCGGCTAATCGCGCAAAATAATTATCCTGCCGGGCTAGAACAGTAACAAATTCGTATAATCTCCATTAACTACTCATTACATTACATCAATATAGTAATTTCACACACTGCTACTTGCACTAACATCACAACAACTTGTCCTATTTCACGTACTACACAATAATCTACTGCTGTCATATCATGTCATATTATTTACGCAATTTTTGTCAACACAGACGCTATTTCAACTTTCTAAAAACAGGAATGCGCAGGGACCTAATACAGTACAAAATTTCTCATTTCATCTACTGCTCGTTGTAGTAATACTGAGGTCTCAAATACTATTACTTACACTAATTTCGTACTAATTATGCTAATATTCCAATAATATTATAATATTATTGAAGGACCATGTAGAGGTCCATCCATGTTTGTGATGAGTATTTGACTTTATTTGAGCAAGGTGTGCTCAAGTTTGAGTTTGATTTGGATTGATTTTCAAAATAAAGCAATTTGAGTTGTCTCTGCCAGAGTGGCGATCTGCGGTCGTATGGGCCAGGTAGTGATGAGTTGGATGGTTTATTGCACATCTTTGTGGGCATTGCTATGTGAGGAGTTTTCTTGTCTTTGATGGTTGCAGGCGACGGTGCTAGATCATGGTGAGGCGAAGGATGGCCGGGACTAGGCGAGGCGTCGGAGGTCGAGACGGTTGGGAGATCGCGAAAGATGATCGGAGGCGGAGTCGGGCAAGTCAAGAAGACAAGGAAAGGAGTTGATGCTAGCTAGATGCGCGTGGATCAATGAGGCCGTCGAATTGAGGTCTAGTTGATAGGTTAGCGGGTCTAGGTAGTATGCTTTGAAAACCGTGCAAAAAAACCGGTATGTGTGTGGGTTTTGGGTTAGCCCTGCATGACTGTGTGTGTGGGTTAACCTAGCCCTTAGATGAGTGCTCTAGGGTTGAGGGACTCATCCAAGGGTGGTAGGTGGCCCAAGAGTAGTATAAATAGGGGTGAAGGGGTAGCCTCCTTCCCTTGAAGGTGTTGAGGTTTTTGATGCTCATTTGAGCTTTACCCACATGAATGTGAGGCTTTGTAACCTCCCCTTCCAGAAATGAAAGTTTTATCCATCCACCTCTGAATTTATTTTGCGCATTTACATTATGTCTTTACTTTACGCAATTTAAATTCAGCATTTACTTTCATGCTGTCTGTTTCCTCATGACCTTTTGTTTGGTCTTGTTTTGACGGGCCTTTTTTCGCAGCATGTAAATATTGTTATTGAGACTATGGATAAATGGATCTTGATGTTGCTAATTGGTTTGTTTTATGCATGATCCTCTTTGGTTGTCTACATTCATCTTGCTCATATTATATCTAGTAGCATGTTGTTGTGCTTCATTATGGTATTTCTTCATTTACATGCTCATTGCCATGTTTAGGGTAGTATCTTGATCCGTGTATTTCTAGGCTTGCACATGATCCTGCTAGCATTTTGTTCTTTGTGATGCACCTTGCTTAGCTTCTTTCTTGACATAGATGGTGCTATGATGCACCTTGTTGTTGTTTATCATGTGGATATGTTTTCACTTTGTTGTCTATGGATATATGGATCTTGATGCTATCTTTATCTTAGTTGTGATCATGATCTTACATTACCTACGCATTATGTTCATGCTCTAGATGATCATTTGCCACACTTTTCTGTATCTTGTCCATTCGTGCCTAAGAACTGGATCGCTTAACTTGATTTAAAGCATAGATTTGTTAGATGCATATGTGTAGGCTTTACGGTGAGAGACCATCATCCTAGGAATATCTCTAAGTCTTCTTCCTCTGCTTTTTGGATCCACTTCAGGTCATTTGCCACTACTTGCTCTACACTGCAGTAGGTAAGTACCTCTGAAAATGTTGATGATAGTGATGGGTCTCTTAAGAGGTTGTGGTTCTTTTGTAGGTAGAGCTTGTATCCTATTTGTCTAGAGTCTTTTGGTTGGACTTCTAGCATAGTTAGGTTGCTTGTTACCTTGAGCCATCTTGTTCCTTAGAGACCATGTGGTTTTAGATCTTATCTCTTCTCCTCTAGCTTTCTACCTATCTCTTGTGAGGTGAGAGTTTTAGAGTGTGCCTCAAGGGGAGTAGAGTGTGTTCAGGGGGATTTGAGCTTGGGTTTATGAGCTCATATGGCATTTCTTGAGGGGGAGCTGGTTTGTATATTATGTACTATATATTTTCTTCCAACATTTCCTTTCTTCTTCTGGGTGACTTTGGGCTTGTTTTCTTGAGTTGAGTTCACTCACTTAGACTTCTGGCATGCCTTCCATGGACCTCTTATCTTGTGCTTTAGGTTGCTATCATGCGTGATTAGATGTTTTCTCTTCTCTCTAGGTTGAGTTCCCTCACGTCTTATAAGTCTAGCGGTATTGGGCCTCCAGGTAGGCAGTGCATGTGCACTCCTTAGTTGGGATCTAGAGTCGGCTTCCTTATGTCGATCCTTTGGGAAGATAAGAGCGAGTCTAAGCCGTAGTGAGTCTCTTCTATCTTTTCTATGCTCTATAGCCATCCAGTTTTGCAGTTTCTCGACTTCTTCTCCTCATTTGGTTTTTCTGGTTGTTATTGAGTTCTTTCGGGTTTTCTTTATGCCTAATCTTGATAATAACTCAACTTTAACCAGATTTGAGCTTAAAATTGATTCATTTGTTGAGGGGGAGTTTGGGAATCTGTTCATTCATTGCATTTAGATGCATTTTACATTTTATGAGCTTTGTCTATTATGCAATTGATTTCTTCTTCATGCTATACACCATGCTACATCATTTGAAGAAAATCACTAGCTTAGGTATGTCCAAGTTCATTTAACTTGCTAAGCTTAAAAATGAAATAAGCCTTAAATGAAAAACTTGATGAAACTTGTTGCTTTTACTTGCTAGATTTCTTCTCTAGAGGTTTGTGCTATAATTTGAGAAATTTAGGAGTTCTCTAGAGTCTCTATAGCAACTTGGGTGAAACTAGTTTGATCCATACTAGAGTCCTTCAATTGCTCATAAATCATTGTGCTAAAAATGAAAATTAAACAAAATTGACTCTTCTTGTGCACATACGACTCAACACCTTGTATTCACAAGGCGACACATCGGCGTTTTCGAGCGCGGCAAGTAAATTTGTAAGTCTAGGGGTGCGCGTTCCACTCACTGAATGGTTAGACTCGTGAGTCCAAGATGTATCTTGGTTGGTGAAGGTCCCTACTCGATTCGTGTGGTGGTGTTGTATTACTCTTGAGTACGGATAGTGCACAAAGTTTTACAAGCGAGAATGCCAATGGCTTAGCGAGATGGGTTTGATAGCGCTCTCTCCCTCTCTCGTTCTCGCTTTCGCCCTCTGAATCGTATAGCCCTGCCTCCTTTTATACAGAAGGAAGGGGCAGGTTACATCGAGAGTTAGGAGGAAGAGCGAGGTGACCTTTGCTAGGAGCTCCGGTCCTTCGTCCTGTGGACTGGTCGCCACCCGTCTTGCCCATCTTTGGGTTGGTAGCCTTGGTGGTCGGGAGGTTAGGTATTCCCGGAAATAGCGTACTTGCCCTCTGTGACCCTTGCGAATCTTGGCGTCGAGTGCGTGGCGTTGGTCTTTGCCTCGGGAGGGAGCGTGCGCTCGTCTTTATCGTGGTCGGTTGATGGAATTTGGAAGCTTTGTCTTCTGCGATCACGGATCTTCTTGGGAAGGAGCCACTTGCCCTTGTATAGTCGCTCTGATTGACCTTATTCGGAAGTGCGTGGCGGTAGGCCGATGAGGATCGACACGCGGCACTCGGCGTTAAATCACCTTGGTTTGGTTGAGTCGGAGATCCCGCCCGCCAAGAGAAGTCGGGGAGCGCATGTCTGTCGGATCGCTTCCCTGGCGGTCGGGGCGGATGCCTTGCGTGGTCTCGCAGGCGATTCGGTCGGCGGCGGGCCGGGCGCGGCCTGTTGGGCTGGAGATATGCTTGAGGCCGCTGGCTCGTCGCTTCGGGCTGTTGGGGTATCCTTTTTATTAGTATTCGTCAGCTTCCCATTGCACTTGGGATGAACTTGGAATACATCGTGTTTGACCTAGACCATCCTCTTAAGAGTTCATCTTGAGATGGTCGCATACGACTTGAGTCAATTGGTTGTTAAAAGAAAATGCAAATAAATTAAAAACAAAGACATATGTGGGTAAAGAATGCAAATAATGTCAAACATTTGCACCCCGCTATGTCTTGTATGTTGATAAATCAAAATTTGCATTAAGTGATAAATGAGCTCGAAGGACCTTGTATGCTCTTCTAGATTCCCCAAAGTGTTGAGTAGGTTGAACTCTAGGTTTTCCTTTTGATCCTTAGAGTGCCTATTCTTCTATTTTTGAAACTAAAGCTAAGTGTTGCACTTGTCAAATCTTGCTAAAAATGATATATTCAAAACTAAGCTCTTATTTGCACTTGGACATGTCTTAGTTTAGTCATCTTCTGAAATTGACAAGCTTGGTGTAATATCCTTCCATTTTGATCAATTGGATAATCTTCAAAACTCTTTCGATTGCATTTCATGCATACATAAAAAAAATTGATGCCTATATTGACAAAAGGGGGAGAAAACGCAGAAAAGGCATCACTAAAAAGATAAAAATGTGAATGCTTATTTGGTTATTATGATCTTTGTAAAACTATGCTACTACTTCTGTTAGATCATAATCTCATAATCACATTTGACATGTTTAGTTGGATTTTAGAGTTTTTGTTGAAAACTTGCTCTTTCTTAAATTTAACTCTAAAATCTGAATTCCTCTTTGTCAACTTGGTCATGGTTCTAATTTCTATCTTTGGACCAAGTTTGACTTTGCAACTAAAAATTGCTTTCTTCTTCATTTTCTTCAAACTCAAATTTATGCCTTTTGTGTGGTTTGTCAATATACTCATCAAGGGGGAGATTGAAGGACCATGTGGAGGTCCATCCATGTTTGTGATGAGTATTTGACTTTATTTGAGCAAGGTGTGCTCAAGTTTGAGTTTGATTTGGATTGATTTTCAAAATAAAGCAATTTGAGTTGTCTCTGCCGAGAGTGGCGATGCGGTCGTATGGGCGCGGTAGTGATGAGTTGGATGGTTTATTGCACATCTTTGTGGGCATTGCTATGTGAGGAGTTTCCTTGTCTTTGATGGTTGCGAGGCGGCGGTGCTAGGTCATGGTGAGGCGAAGGATGGCCGGGACTAGGCGAGGCGTCGGAGGTCCAGACGGTTGGGAGATCGCGGAAGATGATCGGAGGCGGAGTCGGGCAAGTCAAGAAGACAAGGAAAGGAGTTGATGCTAGCTAGATGCCGCGTGGATCAATGAGGGCCGTCGGATTGAGGTCTAGTTGATAGGTTAGCGGGTCTAGGTAGTATGCTTTGAAAACCGTGCAAGAAAACCCGGTATGTGTGTGGGTTTTGGGTTAGCCCTTGCATGACTGTGTGTGTGGGTTAACCCTAGCCCTTAGATGAGTGCTCTAGGGTTGAGGGACTCATCCAAGGGTGGTAGGTGGCCCAAGAGTAGTATAAATAGGGGTGAAGGGGTAGCCTCCTTCCCTTGAAGGTGTTGAGGTTTTTGATGCTCATTTGAGCTTTACCCACATGAATGTGAGGATTTGTAACCTCCCCTTCCAGAAATGAAAGTTTTATCCATCCACCTCTGAATTTATTTTGCGCATTTACATTATGTCTTTACTTTACGCAATTTAAATTCAGCATTTACTTTTCATAATTACATTCCATAATTTACTTTCAAGTAATTTGGATTTGCCTCCCCTCCTTCTAAATGCTGTTGATCTTGGATGTTTTGAGTGTGTTCATTTGGTTTTACATCTCTTTTGCACTCTTGGATTGAGTAGAGAACATCTTTTCTTTCAAGTTCCAACTTTATTCAGAACTTGTTCTTCGCGCAATAGTCAGTGTTTGATTTTTTTAAAAATATAGAAAAATCCTTTTTGAGTTATTCTTGTTGGAGGAGGTGAGGGACTCTGATATACACCTGCAGAAAAATTTTGGAGTTCACTTGTTGCACCGTTTGGGCGTCATGAGGTGAAAACCGAGCCCAAACTTTCTGCTCGAAGTTCTTGAGCATACTGTGTTCTTAGATTTTTCCTGTAAGGCTTTTTGAGGAGAAATTTGGTGGAGTTATTCACGACTATGATGCTCATAGGGAGAAAAATTCTCAGAATTTTGTGAGCTGCATAAACCCACCAACCTCCTGTGTAAATTGAGGACAAGTTCTGAAAATTCTGCTTTTGCTTTTCTGAAAGTGACTTTTGTGATTTGAATTGATGTCCTTTCTAAAAGCAAGAGTTTGAATTGATTACTCTTTATCTTGGACATTAGACAACCAGGATTGTGACTCAAAAATCCCCACATATTTTATGGTATTATCCATGCAAGCTTGGGGTACACATAGTTGTCTAGTTTTTCGGGTTTTTCACAATTTCCTTTGAGCGATCTTGTCGAGGTTTTTGTTGGAGTATTTTGGGGGAATTTTTATTTGCGACCATTCACCCCCCCTCTGTTCGCCATCTCGGTCCTTCAATTATCCTCGAAGATTTCATACTAACCTTCCTGAAGGTGTGCTCAAGATCACTAAAGCCGAAACAGCGTACAAAATAATCTTCGTAAACAATACCTGCAAAATAAAAAACCATAACCAAATACTACGTAACAATATTAATCTAAATATAAATACCAGTAAATTATAGACAACGATTAAATGCCAGTAAATTTCAGATTCTCGTTTCTGCTTGTTTTTTCCTGACCCTTCTTTCCCCCGCCTCTCCTCCTTGCGCTCACGGTTATCTCAGCTCCCTCAAGAACTCCCGAACTACCTCGCTCTAGCACTGGTTTCTTACTCTCGCCGACTATCTGATGCAAACCATCACAGCGGTCCTCTTAAATACCATGAGAATTGAGAGCATGCGCAACAAATGCGGACGTCGGTCGATGCTTTCGGTGCATGGAGAGGATGGATGGAAGTGATGTAAAGAAGAATCCGATGCTATATTCTCCGGGGCCCGTGTTTACAGCTTGACTCGTGGCTGAGGGGGCCGAGCTAAGAAGCTGTGGCTCAGGCGCGTGGAAAGGAGGCAGACGCGGGCGTCCGGGCGCGAGGGAGCCGCTACTCCAGCGTGCGGCAAGGTGGCCCCCATCGCGCGGCTGCGGCAGCGCGTCGCTCGTCAGATCGGCGGCACGACGAGCCCACCCTGCGCGCGGCGGCTCCTCCACGCAGCGGCTTGGTGGGCCCGGCGGGGGAAAAAATGTGTACAAATTATGTCGCTGCTTCGGGTCGCGGCACGCGTGGGCTAGGGGGCTATTTCTGCAATTTTTTGGCTTCGGTGGCTAGTTTCGAAAATACGAATGAACAGGGAGCTAATACAGCAAAAATTTCGATTTTCGATGGCTGTATCGATACGGCTTGGCAATAAAAAACTGTCGTAAATTGTGGAGTTCAAATGTAAATTTAAAAAATTGAAATTATTTTAGCAAAGGTGTTAATTTTTTTAAAAAGTTTTTGTGTGAGGTCCTAAGGCAATTCTAACGATGCTATAAAATTGTCAGACGATTAGCAGTCCTGTGTATTATTTTAAAATTCTTACAGTAATATTGTCAAAATATGTGCTCTTTAGTTTTTTATTTTCTAGGGGCACAAAATGAAGTCTAATATTTCTTAAAAATTTTGTGTGATGTTCTAACGTAATTCTAATAATGTTGTAAAATTTCCAGATGATATTCAGACATGTGTATTTTTAAAAAATTCTGAAAGTACTACTTTCATTGTATATGTTCTTCTATTTTTGATTTTATATGGGCAATAAATGAAGTCTAATATTTCTGAAAATTTTAGTACATGATCCTTTGTCACTATTTATGGTTACATTAAAATTTCATAATATAATAAATCTGTAAATCTTTATAAAAATCTGACAGTGCCTTTGTTCCTTTTCATTAATTGTTGTTTTGGATTTTTTAGAAGCAATAAATGATTTCAAAAATTGTTTAAATTTCTCTAAGGTGTTTTATAGATTAATTTGGATTTTTTAAAAAATTTTACAATCTTTTTTGATTTTTTTTCAATTTTCATTCGATGTGCTGAAAATAAAAAAATCGGTCAAAAATCGAAGAAAACCGTTGAAACGGTAAACATTGCACGAAAATCGGTAAAATCGCTCGATTTTTGTTTTTTCTCGTTGTTTGACCGCCGAGTTCAAAAAATTTGAATTCAAACATCTTCAATTTTTACCGATTTTAAAAAATAAAAATTCGTTCGAAAATCAAATTTTCGATTTTGTTAACCCTGCCCGAGGCACAGGAGACGCACGACGCTCGCTCCGTTACCTTCCTTCTTCATGGCCTAAAAATTAGTAATTTTCCGACACAAAGATAAATTTGAGTTTGAGATTCAGAATTAGAGCGAAGCCTCAATTTCAGATGCTGAAATGGAACTCTAAATTGAAACGTAACCTTCAGTCAATTTTGAGTTTTGTTTCAATTCTATCAAATTCTTTAGTTTGTATATGAATGTTGCGGCTGTACGGAGCTGGGTTAGCTGCGGCCCACTACTTAGTGGTAGCAGACTGGGCTATGAATAATGCTAAAACGCGTATACCTGGACCAACATTGGAAATGTCAGTTTGAACTGGGCCTAATATGCCGATTTTTTACTTTTGGGGGGCTAAAATTTCTCTTCATTTTACAGATTTAGATGATGGATTTCATGGAAACTCGCGGGATGGTTCCGCTATGCTATCTAGACGATCGGTTCCGACGTCCCGATCACTCATCGCACGAACGGCATCGGTCGCGAATACACGCCCATGTAGACCTGGCATTGGGCCGGATTTTTTTTCGGCCCATGGCACGATAAACGCGACACGGCTAAAAGCACAGCACGCACAAGGATCGAACTGCACATAGCACAAACGATAGGATCACGAAATAAACCCGAAACAGACAGGTAGAATGTTTTGCCGTAACATTGCGCTACGTTGTTGCTCGCTCTACAGCTGATGTCTTTAACGGATCTTGTATACGAAAAAAGGAGAAACAACGGAGATGCTAAAATGTGAAGAATAGAGACTAGAGAGTACATGCTCACTACCATCAAACCCGCGCACATAGCCGCTCCGCGCTAGGGTACTATGGTCCCTGCTAAGAGTGTAAGTTTTTTAAGTGACATAAACTTTGTATCTGTTCAAGAATGAATAAATTCTACTTTTTTTCTCAATATTTGTGTCCATTTTCTCAGCTCCATACGTCTTCGACTCATTTTCTCTCATCGCAATAGTGCACATGGGCCAGCACAGCACGAAGCGCATATGGACCGTGCTTATACTCGCTGAAAGTAAGTCGGATCGGCACGATACAATACAGTGAGTACGTCAGGTCGTTATAGTCCGGCACGATAAAGACATGAAGTACGATAATTTTATACTAGACTGACTTGACAAGGCGCGATGCCAATGTCACGGATCGGTCAGTCTGGCCCGCAATGGAGGCGCGGCGGAAGGCCCCAAGCGGCCGACGACGACTCTAGACTCCGACTCGTGGGCCCGTGAACCACTCAGAACTGCTGGCCCCACTAGGCAGCCCCACGTCCGCACGCCTACCCTCATGGCTGGCGCCAAGTGGAGTCAGTCCACCAAGACCGTGAGTACGGCGAAGTTGCCGGGGGCGCGGTGCACGCAGCAAACACCGGAGGTGAAAAGACCACCGAGCAAAGCTGTGGACTGCAACCCCATCCCTCGCGCTCCCCACTCGGTTCCCTGCAGCTCCCCAAATCGCTTCAATCCGTGCAGAGATCTCTGACCTCTCTGTACACTTGGTAAGTTCCCACCTCGAGTTCCTAAGTTCTTGCACATTCGCCGGTTCAATTTTAAGTTGGCGCATGTAATGTTCATGTTCTGTGAGCAGAATGGGTGTCAGGTGCTTGATCTGCGTCTTGTGGGGAGGGTTTGTAGAGTTAGATTTGGCCCCCAGAGGAAAGGTTTTGATCTTCAGTTGTATTTGTAGAGGGAGATGCAGTTGTGCTCTTGTAGTTCATCAGTGGGATAACGTAATGTTTGAAAACAGCAAGTTCCTTGTTAAGCTGTTTTTAGCTGGTAGAACAATGATTATGAGGGTTTGATATGTAAATTGCAACAAGTTGGAAATTTTGAGTATTTCTTCATGTGTAATGCGATAGTATGATAGTAGTATGCAGTGTTTGCGCTAGTCTGGCACGATCCGGCAATGTTATACTTCTACGTGTTTCCTTGTTAGGTGCTCATGAGGATGGAGGTGCTACATGATACAACAGGAAAAAGAGAAGTGGTTGTGTGTTATATGAATACCCCTGTACCATATGCCATTGAAGAGAGCTTTGAGGGATGCTTCTTCGATGATGATGTTGATCTTGCACAAGTTCTTCAAGATCAGGTTTGGTGCCATTACCTATTAACTTCTTATTTGGTTGTGCCTATGTTCCTGAGTTGTGTGTGTGTGCCATCGTCGTAGTTGTTATTGTTGCTGTTAGTTTGTACACAGAAATCTCAACCATATATTCCATCCTAGGCAGTTGTCTGCTGGGGAGGGTATGTTACTGTAGTCTTCCATTGTGTTGTGCATAGAAATCTCAGCCATATGTTCCATCCTAGGCAGTTTAACTTATCGTTTTCTTTTTTAAAAGGACAAAGTCCATATAACAACTCAAAACTTTGCTTGGAAGTCCGTTCGGCACCTTGAACTATGAAACCAGACATTTAACCCTCCGAACTTTGCAATCCGGTTCAAATATCACTCTGACCCGGTTTTGCATAGTGGTATTTCCTGTGTGATGTGATGATTGGGTGGTTTTGCCACGTGGGATGACACATTGGGCAAGTTTAGGTTAATGACAGGTGGCTCACAGGGGCTTCTTTTTAAAATCGAAATAGAGAGCGAGGGAGCTACAAGGGCCAACAGCCATAGACGCATTATTGAGAGCTTGGCGGTGGAGAAACACACGTGGGCCCATTTGTCATTGACCGAACTTGGTCAACGTATCATCCTACATGGCAAAACTGCTTACTCATTGTGCAACGCGGATAATAGCACTATGCGAAACCGAGTCAGGGTGTTATTTGAACTAGACTGCAAAGTTTGGGGGTTAAATATATGGTTTTAAAGTTCGGGATGCTAGATGGGCTTTTGACGAAAGTTCAAGGTATTATATGGATTTCTTCCTTTAAAAAGTACTTAATAAAATAGAATCATATTTGTATAAATGTTAAATCATACATGGTAAGAAAAATGTTTCATTTTTTGAATTTACTTTTAATAAGACATTCATGCCATGTATAACTGATCGCTTGTTGCTGTGCAATACAAATAACCATTTTTTCACCAAATATTTGTACTCCTTATTTTGTTGGAGTTTTTAGTTAGGATTGATATCTTTCCTTAGTAGTAACAGCATAGGACAAAATATGACAAAAGGTTCTCATTGACTTGCCTATTCTTGCACCCTGTTCAGGAAATAGTATATCAATTAATTCAAGGACATAATGGTAGTGGTTCATCTAGAACTCATCCAGATCCTAGTTCTAGTCGTGGCCACCAACAGACATTGGACAAACGAAAACCATCAGGAGTTGCAAATTATGAGTCACAGCTAGCTGTTGATGAAGCTTTAGCCAGAGAGTTGCAAGAGATAGAGGACCAACTAGCCAATACATCAGTTGATGACAATAACATGACAGAAGGTGCTTAATTGTCTACCGGTACTCTTCTATATAATACATGTCAATATGTTTCCTATGGAAAATGCTAATATGTTGTTTGAAAACACCTGTTTAGGAAGAAAGCCAGTAACTTCTTCAGCATCCAACAGTGGCAATACTTCTGCAAGCAGATCCCCTCAGGTATTTGCTTCCAGCAATCATAGTTTCAGTCAATATGTACTTTCATCTATTCTGCCAATGTACAGGTAGTAATGGAGGATGGCATCGATCCAGATAATATGACTTATGAGGTGTGTACAGTCAAATAATTTGTTTGGTCAGTATTTTTCCTTACTGTTTCATCAAGGGCATGTGCCACTGCCAGCTAACTTTTGGTTCTATAATCTATAAATCTGAAAGGACTTGGATAGTCTATGTCTCTATGACATTATGGATAACAATATTATAGATATTTTGTTGTCAAGTACTAGCAGAAATGGACTCCATTTGTTTTCCACATTCGTTTAACCATGTTTATTTTACTACATCGGAATTGTGCTTCAAGGGATTATTGCCATTCAGGAATATATACAATGTTAAGTGGGATGATAGATGCTACTTCTCATTTCATTTGTTGAATCCCTTATGTTTTTTCACTCAGGAACTGCAACAATTAGGGGAAGCTATTGGTACTGAAAGCAAAGGGTTGCCAGAAGATGTGATAGCACTCTTGCCATCTTCAACACACAAAATTGGAATATTCTCAAGAAAGGAAAAGCATGATGAGTATGTTTTCTAGCTGATTAGATCACTCAATTCTTCCTTTTTCTTCCTGAACAAGTTTATATATTTGTGTGCAAGTGTGATGGGCAGTTATGCACAGGTTACCCACAGACATTTTACCCTATGCAACATCCTGCTTTATTGATTAATCTTGTCAAGGTTTCTGAGTAGTATTTCTGTGATATTAAGTTGCATCCTATTACATTGTGCCAACAGGCGATCTAAAGTAGCAAAACTATTTTAACACCCACTTCTGTTAATGCTTACACAAACAGATGTGTGATATGCTGTATGCCTTACAAGAACCGAGATAGGCTGACTAAATTGCCTTGTGAGCATCAGTACCATCAAACTTGTGTCACCAAATGGTTGAAGATTAACAAGGTAAGCTACCTTGCCTTTCCAGCTTTCCAATCTGTGTAGATGAGTATTTCTTCCACAGGAACTGCAGGTGTTCTTGCAGTTTACATTTCTTCTAGGAATTGTTGTAGTTTGCGTGAGTGTGAACTGATTGCTACTTTGCTTGGCTTAAAACTGTTTATTGGACCTTTCATGGTTTAACCATTGTTAAACTATCATATAATAGCTCAGAATCCTTTTGTATTGCCTGTCATATATGCTTGCCAAGTGCTGTTTATTTTCACCAAGATAGGAAGAGAAAGATCTGGCTAGAAATTTTATAGATAGAAGTAGAACAAAGACTGGTACTCGAACTGGTAACGATGAGGGGATCTGCTGTAATTCATTTCGGCTTAAAAAAAGCTTTTCAGAAAAGAATGGTTCTTTCTACCTCTGCATTACTGATTTGCAAACTTGTCAATGCCATTTTTCACCTTTTGTCATCCTGAGATGCTTGGTCACCGATCAGCTTAGTGCCATCTGTTGTGCTGCCTTTGCCAGGTATGCCCTGTTTGCAGTAAGGAGGTTTTTGGGTCGTAAAAGTGAACATTGCAGATTCATCTGATGACTAGTGTCAGCAGGCATAAGAAGTGCTGTTGTTACTTGGTTGTGCATCTCTTTATTAGCATGCTTCCTGGTGGCAAAAGGGCAGTCCGCTATATTGTTTAAAAGAGTTTCTGATGCCTTACCAGCAAAATAAAAAAGATAGATGCTTCTGTTCTGTATTTAGCTGTTCTGGACTGAGTCACTGGTATTTCTCAGTTTTCAGACTTGGTGCCTAGCTGTATTGTACCATATTGTAGATAATGTATACTGGTGATTAATTTCAGCAGGTTGGCCCGTATTAGATTGGCATACTTCCTCTTGGTTTGCTGTGTTGTATGGTCTTGACAAATTTGAGCTCTGATGGAACCAGACCAGTATGGTCTGGAACCTATGCATAAATTTGAGTTCTGATGGAACCAGACCAGTATGGTCTGGAACCTATGCATTGGTCGATGATCAGATCGATAAGTTCCGACTTCTGAGCGAGCCAGGTGGGACTATCGTCTTATTTATATCTTTTTTTGGTCTTGTTCGTAAGTGGTCGTTCTATGATCACGAGGCAAAAAACAACCTTATATATTGATCTAGGATCCTGAATGAAACAAAACCTTATAGACAGGATTAGATCATTTAAGAATGACGGCATTCTACATGCAAGCAATCCATGCACGGACAAGCTTATGATTTACTTCACCTTGTATAACGAATGCACAAATATGCCGGGAAAAAGGAGACAAAAAACCTCCCCAAGAAACTGCATCCGTCACGCTCGTCGGGAAGAAAATTCAACGCACGCAACAACCCTACGCAATGAAATATAGTTAAGTCCATAGTTAATCATAAGGGCATGTACAATAAGATCATGTCAGCTGGCTCTTAGTCTGTACACATCAGCTTTGGTCTATACGGAGGAGTGAGAACAGAGGAGAAAGAAGAGAGCTAGCTCTTATTTAGTAGACAGCTTTGCACGGGAGCATATGTAGATTATTTATGCACAAGAGAGAAAAGATAGTTATTGCATAATATCTAGAGACAACATTTAGAGACAGTTATTGTACAAACTGATTTTTAACTTACTATTAACCAGTACTTGACTTTGCTATTGTATTTACCCTAACTGGTGGAGGCAAAGTACATTTTGACCGAATAACCAGTTCATTTGGTTATCTTGGATTGACTAAGCAGCCAATCCTGACGCTTTTCTTGTCCAACTGCCGTGCCGAGTGCTGACTGCTGGATTCAGTGGAAGTGATGTGAGGACCAGGGTTTACAATTTCGTTTCGAGTTCGGAAATCGCTACTTGCTCGGCACCGGTTTTTCGCGAAAACCGACCGAAATTCGGTACAAACCGGTCGGTTTGCGCAAGTCAAACACGTGGTCAAACTGATTCAAAAAAAATCAAAAACCGGTCGAAAAGGTCGAAATTCGGTCGGTTTTGGTCGAAAACCGCTCGGTTTTCGTCGAAAACCGACGACAGAAGGAAAAATTGTGAAAATGCAAAAAAAATTTGAAAAAATTGCAAAAAAAATTGAAAAAATTACAAAAAATCCCAATTAATCTATAAAACACCTCAGATAAATTTAATCAATTTTTGAAATCAATTGTTACTTCTAAAAAATCTAAAACAGAAATTAATGAAAAGGAACAAAGACATTGTCAGATTTTTATAAATATTTAAAAGAATTTTTATATTATGAAATTTTAATGTAACCATAAAAATTTCCAAATGATCATGTAATAAAATTTTAAGAAATATTAGACTTCATTTAGTACTTATATAAAATCAAAAACAGAATAGCATATAAATGATAATAGCACTTTCAGAATTTTTGAAAAATACACATATCTGATCATCATCTGAAAATTTTACATAATAATTTTAATTACGTTATAACATCACAAAAAAAGTTTAAGAAATATTAGACTTCATTTTGTACTCCTAGAAAATAAAAAACTGAAGAGCATATATTGTGACAGCATCACTGTCAGAATTTTTAAAAAACGTACGTATCTGATAATAATCTGAAAATTTTACAGAATTATTAGGATTGCCTCAGGACCGTGCAAAAAAAAATTTAAAAATTTTTGATACTTTTTGATATATTTCTTCAAATTTTTAAATTCTTGTTCATCGTAGGTTTTCGAGCGGTTTTAATTGCCGAACCGGCTCGGCACGGTCGGTTTTCGCGAAAACCGACCGGTTTTCGTCGGCATTTTAAACCCTGGTGAGGACCCCCCCTAAAACCCAACTAAGTTAATCATCAATTATGCATAATGAGCATAGGCATTTAATTAAGTAAGCTAATAATAACATTAATCAGCTAATCACATATAGACAATGAGCTCTTAAGCATGATCATCATATTAGGCATAAGCATCTAATCATCTATACGATGCAAACTCAAAATTGATAATCATGTGCATGCATTAGAGCTAGCTTGTCTAGTATACCTTTCTGCTAGCAGCAAATTGGTAAGAATAAAATGGTAACTAGAGTGCAATAAAGAGGTAAGAGCCAAGTAGCAATAGATGCACTCCCTTTTGCACGTCATCAAAACTGAGAGCCAGCGGAGAGACAGCCAGCCATTCACTCCCCTTAGCCTTCATCCAGCGAGAGCAAGCATCCAAACCAGGGTTTGCAAAGCCGACGAAAACCGGTCGAATTTCACGAAAATCGAGCCTGTCGAGCCTGTTCGGTATTAAAAGCCGAGCGGGAAACTGATCCGATTCAAATTCGAATTCAAAAAAATTGAAAAAATTTATGCGACGTAAACCGGTCGAATATAGTGAAAACTGCTCGATTTTTGGTGAAATCAAGCGAAAATCGCGTAAAAATCAGCTGTAAGGAACATTCACTTAGTCTGTCGGTTTTCGATCGGTTTTATTTCCTAACTATTCGGTTTCTGACGATTTTCGACTCGATTTTTCTGATTTTCGAAATTCGGTTTTCAAACCGATTTTTCAAAAACGGTTTTGCGAACCCTGATCTAGACATCCAGTGCATCTCCCATCGTCACTTTTCCAGCTGACAGCAAGCACCAGCCAGAGATTCATCTCCCCTTCCTCGTTTCAGCCAAGTGAGCACAACAAGGTAGCCAAGATTCACCTATTCTTTTCCCTCATTTTCAGCAAGCAACATTAGTTCATTCCCCATTGCTCTCATTGCCAACCGAAGCTTAGCAAGCAACAGCCAGACCATTCCCCATTGCTCACTTCCCCTCGCCAGCAAGCAAGCAAAGCAACCATTGCATCCCTCATTGCCAAATCCTCATCTCCAAACCCAAAACACCAGAGAGAGGAAGAGCAGCTGAACCAAGCCAGGAAGGAGGACCAAGAGGAACCGACTGAGCTGAAGCTCAAGGTTTCGGCCACCTCTTCACCAACCCCAGTAGGCTCACCAACATCATCATCCACCCCAAAACCAAACCATCCAGCAGGAGCACGGGTAAGGTAGAATAGCAGTAGACCCATAGAGTAGCAAATGCTAGCAAGTAGTTTTCAAAATGAGTAGATTGGGTAGGGTAGAGAATAGATTGGGGAAGAGCTAGTGGTCTCAGTAGGAGTTACACCCTAGGAGCTCGCGAGGAGAGTCCTAGCCACAACCTTGCTCTCACCGGAGCACTGGCTTGGTCAGTGTCGACATCATTGCCCCCACCTAGGATTTCCACTCCCAAAATCATCATTGACCCATGCTTACCTTAAAATCAGCACCATCTCATGTAAGAGCTTACCTCATGTGTTAATCAAAGCCTCAAATCAAGTAGCAAGGCAGCAAACCCTAGAACCAATCGGGTGCACCAGACCGGATAGAGCCAAGCTCGACTGCGAATGGCCAAGCTAGGGACTAGACTAGGGATAGAGGCTGGCGCCCAGCCAAGGATCGGCAGGGGGGAGGAAGAGGGAGTAGCTCGGTGAGGCCGGTGCTGGGCTAGAGAGGATAGGTTAGGAGGGAGTAGAGGAGGCCAGCAATCGAGTAGCCGCCGATCCAGGGTTAGGCCAGAGAGGCTTGGCCATTAGAGGAGAGACGGAGCTGAGAGCAGTGAGAGTGAGGCTCAGTCGGGTGAGGAAGAGTAGAGGGAGATCAGAGGGTGAGCCGAGTAGATGAGTAGGGAGAGGAGAGGTTGGTGGTAGAGGAAGTCGGCTAGGGGAGTAGTAGTAGGGAGAGGCAGAGAGTATAGCAGGGAGACTTCGGCCAAGAGAGGAGTCGAGTGGCTCGGCCAGTAAGCTTAGGGAGAAAAAGAAAAGGAAGCAGGAGGCAGGAAAGAAAAAGAGAGAGAAAAGAGAAAACATGAAGAGAGCAGGAGAGGAAGAAAGGAAAAAGAGAGGAGATAAAAAAAAGAAGAGAAAAGAAAAGGAGGAGGGAAAAGTTAGAAAAATGGGTAGATTGTCGCCATCTATGATTAGTATAGATAATTAGCTAGTCATATGCATAAGAATCAAAAGAAAAGATGATAATTAGTTGCATGAAGTAAATGAGCAGTTAAGTATAACCATAAAAATGGATGACAGCTAAAATGGCAACTAACACTCTTCATATAAATGAAATTGCAACCGTTCAAATGGTTGGACGCCATAAATGACATTCAAATTAATTGCCATAGATTTAATACTCTATGATTTCAGGACCTGAATCGAATCTAGCAGAAGGCCCCTTTTTTATATCCGAGTGAGTCCGAGTATATCAACCCTAATCCAGGCAAGCTTTCTTTTGATCATGTTTTATTAAATATTTCCAACTATTTTTATGTATTTATCTATATTGTCACTGCATGGGAAGCTTATTTTACAAATGAAAGCACTAAATCCGATACGGTTGGAACTTGGAAGGGATGGGTTGAAAAATGGATTAGTGGGTTGAGAAATGGATTGGTAGATGGATAATGGGATTTGGTAGTGGATTGGTTCATTTAGTGAAGAGAATGGTTGGCGTATATTTATTATGGTTGGTAGAGGGCGCCGATGAGAAGAGAATAGCCAGCGGGGTCCTCTACATAGGTTATAATATAAGGACAACCAACTACACTCGGGCAATGAGCCGTATTCCAGTATCAATCATAGCGAGTGAAATCGGTCAGAAAAGGTTGTCCTATGAAGACATTATGATCTCCACATTGGTGGTTAGGTAGTTAACTAGCAGTGTGAAGCTGGGTATGCCAGGAGTCCCAGTGACGGACATCAGCTGCGGTTGATCAGACACTATATTTAAAGCCTAGATGAGTATCAGTGTTGCTACAGTAGAATGGTTGACGAATATTTATAACAGGGTACCCCAACGGCCCGACGTAACGAGCCGGCGGCCTCAAGCACAGCTCAAGCCCAGCAGCGCGCCCGACCCCTCACCACCACCAAGCACTGCAAGACCACACGAGATATCCCTTCCCGACCGATCGAGGAAAATGTCTCCGACCAAGCTGAGCTCCCGACCTCCTCGGCCGGGGCGGGCCCCGGCCGACCAAGTGAGCTCAGACCCCCGCGGGTCGGGATCCCCTGACTCCGATCGTGCCAAGACAACCCCTGCCAAGGGTCGCGTGTCAAAGCCTCTACCAGCCAACGGCCACGTACCCCACGGATGGGGTCGATCGAAGTGACTTTGCAAGGGCAGGTGGCTCCTTCCCTAGAAGGTTTAATGGCTGACCGAAGGCACGCTCCAAGTCCCATCAGTCGGTCACATACAGTACTAAGACGCGCTCTCTCCCGAGGCAACATCCACATCATGCACGGCAACGCCAACACTCGTAAGGTTCGCAAAGAACAGGTACGCCATTTCCCGGAGAAATACCTAACCGCCCTGGCCAACCAGGCTACCGACCCAGCATGGGCAAGACGGGGTGATCGGTCAGTGAGCGAAGGACCGAAGCCCCTAGTGTAGGTCATCTCGTCCTCTCCCAATTCTCGATGTAACCTGCCCCTTCCTTTCGTATAAAAGGAGGCAGGAAGCCCCGTAGGAGGGGGGATCGAATCCATCTCGCTAAGCCATTAGCACTCTCGCTTGTAAAACTTTGTGCAGTCATCTGTACTGAAGGGAATACAACGCCACCGTACGAACTGGAGTAGGGACCTTCGGCCCGAACCAGTATACATCTTGGACTTCTGAGTCTAACCATTCAGGGAGTGGAACGCGCGGCCCCTTAGACTTACAAATTTACTTGCCGGTGCTCGAAACGCCGACAATGGTACAACTGTATCTGCGAGTTATGGGGCAGCTTGGGAGGTGTCCCTAACTCGAGTGCAGGGTTGGAGATCTAATGCTGGAATTAGTGATAAATATTCTAGGGCCTCACAGGATGGGGTCGCTATGGATAAAAATGATACGAACATGCGCAGGGTTAAAATCATGAATTCATGCCTGTATCCTGGATTGAAGGCTACGGAAGTTAAGTTTGCCTCATATACAAGTGGTAGTAGATGTTTTCATAATTAAAACAGACAACCATTAAAGAAAATCTAATTTCTGTAAAAATGGATTTTTAAGGGAAGGTGGTCATTAGTTGGGAGTTTGGTTGGATTGAGAGAAAATCATTCACTGCATTTGCTATTAATGCTTGCTGAGTACTTTTGTACTCACTCTTGCTAAATCTTCCTTTTCTAGAGTTTGGCTCTGGTGCTCAAACGTCTGGTTAGTTTGACGAGGCGGCTGAGTTCCACTAGGAGGATAGAAGGGATGAGTAGCCGTGCTTCAGCTTCGGCAGTCTTTTGGTGTAATTAGTATCTATGTAATATCCTTTTAATGTACTTGGATCTTATGTAAAATTAATGTATTGGACATATAGCCCTGCGTGGCTTGGTTTATAATATATTTACATTTCAGTCTCTAATTATTGTTTTGATGCAATACTCTGAATATGGTATAGTAACTGATAAAGTATCAGATTGCCCGATATTTTGTTTGCTACTATGCCGAGATTCGCGTAATTAACTTAGGAGTAATGGCAGTGTGACTGTCGTTACCCGGGACTAATTATGCGGGTCGCCACAAGTGATCACTGTTCTAGCCCCCTTTCCTTGTTTTATAAAATTTAGCCTCATTCCAAGTGGAATTGCAAAACTAGCTCACTCCTTTATCACGAAAGGCACGGCATGTGACACATGTCGCCTCCGCGCCCGATGAGCGCGGGAGTTGGTTTACCACGCCTCAAGAGCGTGAGGGCAGCGTGCTGTCACGGTAGCCTGGCCCAGGAGGTGGGCGAGCTCGACGACCGGGGGCGGTAAGTGGCCTGCCACGGCGGTTGCGGCAAGCGCGAGAGACGACCTCTCACATGAGGCATGTTCCGTAGTGGGGAGGAGGCTATATTTGTAATTCAGTTCAGGAGAGGGCTATATTTTTTTTAAAAAAAAAGGTAAAAAGGGCTAGAAAAGTGGCAACTTCAATTTAGGTATCCCATCGTGATAACAATAGTTGTCATTTGACATATATCACCCTCAAATAAGCTTAGTGATCACCTTACGTTGGACCAATTATTATGCATTTCTTAAATACTCCCTCCAGTCATAAATAGATGTTATTTTGGACATAGACGCAATCAAATTTTTGAAACTTTGATTGCCAATATCTTTTTAAATATTTTAAATTGGATACATGAAAATCATACATGTAGATTTGTCTCGAAAAGTACTTTCATAATATTACTATTTTATTAGATTTTATAAATATATTATAATAAAAATTAGTGGTTAAAGTTGTATTTTAGAGACCGTATCGATATTCAAAACAACAACTATATGTGACTGAAGAGAGTAGTACAAAACTATTTGGGGTAACTACTTGTATAGATGTGAGCGTCTGCTGCGAGCACAAGAGTTTTACAGTTTTTTTTTGTATGGGTTTCACATGATTCAGCTATATTTATAGAGGTTTCGAAAAAGAATTCTTGCTTTCCAAACGGCCTAACCTCGTAAACAAACCCGCATGAAAATGCATCAAACTTGAAAGGGGTTTCCTTCGGGGCCGGAGAGCAATTGTCTGTGGGAAAGAGAAGTATAACTGGGACGCGTGACAAGACATGTTTGGCAAAGAGTGTAACGTGGCGTTGCGAAGTGGGATAGGGCTGGGCCCCATGGAAAACGTTTCATACGGCTCGTCTCGTCTGAACTTGTCCGGGGCCCAAAGGGTCACACCCGCACACTAGTCATATACTCCTCGTACCTATCGAAGTCTGCTCAAATAATTTTGCAGTGGCAGTGGCTGAAGAACATCACAAGGACAAACGCGGACTGAGTATGTGGATAGGCAATGGATTCATGGATGGATGACACCACAGACGCAGGGTATGCAACCGATAATCACTTGTATTTTTTTAGTTTCGAGAAAACAGGGGAGTTTATCCGGGGAAAAATGGAGAACTTTGCACCAAACATTTGGATGGCAACCGGCGCGCGGATATGGTCTCAGTGTCTCATACTCTCATGCGTGTGCGTTGCTGTGTGTTTTGAGCCTTATCAGCTGCTCCATTTGAGAAGAAAAGTTGATAGATAGCCTCGTCATACACTGGCAAAAAGAACTTCTTTCTCCCCTTGTGTGCCACTTGTTGCCACCCTGATTGAACAGGGGGGGTTTTGTTGACCAAAAATGGGAGTGCTGCCATACTGCTAAGGTAGTTTGCCCTTTGTGATCGCAAAAGGGTGCTTTAGTGGCAGCAGAAAACTGCAGTTGATCCAAGCAAAGATCCCGACGTGGATATCTTCTTCGTCATCATCTTCTGATCTGTTGTTGGCACTTGTTGCTTTCAACACTGGTCCATGGATGTTATTTATATTGTTTTTCTCATTCTTTACCCTGTCAAATGATAGCGTAAAAGGGCTGGTTTTATGATATCTAACAGTACCCTATTTTGACTGAAAAAAGTTTCTCTCCAAACAGTACAGCTATCACTGTACACCAGTCGTTTTCAGACTGTCGAATTGTCAAAACACACTGATTATTGTGGCCAGCAAAAAAAAAATGTACTACCACACGGGAGTTTGTTGTAAATTTAGTACTCCTTTTGATTATAAATAATTATTGTATGAATTATTTTTAATCCTGTTTATAGATAATATGATAGTATTGTATATGCCTAATATCCACTTCAATTATCCTGTCCGAAACTAACGACCTAAAAAGCGTGGTATTTATATGGCCATTACCAGGTCAGCATCCGCACCTGGTTCTCGCCTCCGTTAAATGCCGCCCCTCCAAATACCTCCTCTTCCCTCCTCCAGTTCGTGAAATCTTGGCGCAATTCCGCACCGGTGGTTCGATCTATCTCTCCATATATGATGCATTTTGCGCGAAAATACTGAGCATTTTGGATCAGGTTTCGGGGGAAAAGGTCTTGATTTTCAGCTTCGTCGCTGCAAGTCGGTTGAATTGAAGCGGAATTGGCGGTTCTCCAACCGTTGCCGTCCGGATAGAGAAGAAAGGTATTCACTTTGGGAAGGCATTAAAGGCTAAATCCGAAGAAATCCTGCAACTTCTCAGCATTTCGGAGCAATCCGTGGTTGAATTGCTTCAAGAATTGCAGTTTCGAGCGTAGATGGGGGCGGGGCCGTCGAGCATCATGGGGCCCGAGGGGTACGGCCGGGCATGGGGTCAGACGTCGCTGGGCGACATGCCGGAGAGCTGCGTGGCGGCGGTGCTGCTCTACATCGACCCGCCGGACATATGCCTGGTCGCCCGCATCAACCGGGCTTTCCGCGGCGCTGCCTCCGCTGACTGCGTCTGGGCCACCAAGCTTCCCGCCAACTACCGGTACCTCGCCGCCCTCGCCGCGGCGGCCGACGACGACAGCGGCAGCGATGGCTCAACCGATGGCAATGGCAGATGCTCCTCCTCCGCGGCGATCAAGAAGGATATGTACGCCCGTCTGTGCCGCCCCACCCCCTTCGACGGGGGCACCAAGGTAGTTTCTTTTACTTTTACCATTTAGAATGGTTCTTGACTTCTTGTTATTAACTAACTTTATCACTTGCATTATGCATGGTGATTAGTTTGCTCTTGTTGTTGATTATATGTACGGGGGTTCTTTGAATTGAAAATAAGAGGTCTTTCTTAGATAGAAGTGAGAGTCCTCGAAGGTGGATTTGGTTTGTGAGCAAGCAATTTGTGGTGTTGAATGAGATAACTGTTATTGGTTGTTTTATGATGAATTGATGATGACTTGGTTGCTTGAGTATCTTGAGCAGTTTGACATTCCGCGGATTGAAGTGTTAGTAGGAAAATAAGGACTCAAATATATGGAAGTAGAGGGAACAGTTTTACTTTTTTTTTCCATGTGTATTCTGTTTCTGTTTTACTTCTTTGTTTATGTTTGATGTCTTGGATGATGTTTTTTGTTGGCTTTCTCGTACTTGTGTTACAATGATCTAATTAAAAACACCTGTGTAGGAATTTTGGATTGAGAAGAACAAGGGTGGTCTTTGCATGTCCATCTCCTCAAAGGCTATGTCGATCACAGGTATAGATGATCGGAGGTATTGGAGCCACCTCTCCACACAGGAGTCAAGGTACTTCCCTCTTGGCATTTTGTGTGTGTGTTAAGTTACTCCTTATGAAGTTAAGATTGAATTCGATCAAACTGTTAGTCGTGGAAACCTGTTCATATTTTGTTTGCATAGAAGATATGAGTATGAAAGAATGGAAAGAAATCGAATACTTTTCTCACGTCATGGTTTGTTTTTTAAACTAGCTGAATTGCCCGTGCAATCATGCGGCTAGATACTTTGTGTATATTTGAAGATATAATTGTAAAAATAGTTATATGTGCATGTTGTATAACTAGAACCATTGCAATATTTATATCCTATTAATCCACACCAACATAATCTCGCACTACAAAATAAGTGTTCTTTCCTTTTTTCTCTCTCTCTCGATTAGTGAGAGAATCTTTAAGATTTTTTTTTCTTTTCTTTAAGGTTATTGTAGCAATCATTAGTTTTGATGGATCAATGGGAGAGTTTCTCTTCTTTTTTCCCTATTTTAAGGGTTATCATAGCCATCATTAGTCTGAACGTGGCAATTTTGAAACTAAGAACCTCTGTGCTATCCAATGGCAAATCTAGACTTGCTTTAATTAGATCCACCGGATTGAGTGGCTAGATTTTTTGCTTTTTACATATAATTTCTAGCTTATATTTTTCTTTTAATAATAACATCCAATTGTTGACATAGATCAACATCAGTTATGACTTTTATCATTTCCTTCCTTCAATTATCTGAGTGTTGGCTGGTCTTTATCTTTGGTATGACCATATAATATTTTTTTTGTTAATGAACTGAAGGGAAAACAGGGGTTTGTTTGCCCTCTGTTGAAAAATGCTTTGTTTTATGGTTTTTTAGAACAGAAAAAAGATTTGCGTGTCTGTCATGGGTGTGGGTCTAGGCCCAATAAAGGCAAGAGATCAGCCGCATGGCAAATAAAGTAGCTCCTTTAAATTAGGGATTAGTTTCCTTAAGATGAAGATTAGATTAGATCATTAGTTTCCTTAAGATAAAGATTAGATTATATCATTTCTTAAGGGCTAAGTAAGCCATCCCTATAAGAGGGACAGCATGTACCCATTCTAACGCAAGCAATAAATATATCAAGAGTTCCTAGTATCCCTTTTCCTTGCTCTCGGAGTGCGGCCGGCAGCCTTGGCATGGTTGTGCTCCTTGGGTTCAGGGCCACCTAATCTATGCACGTGACAACTTGGTATCAGAGCGGTTGATCCTTGCTCATGGCTTCTGCTGCCGTAGCAGTCACGATGCTCCCATTGTCCTCAATGTAGGTGCCATCGTCGGTATTTTGTCATCCCCATGGGCAACACCACCGAAGCCAGCAGTGGCGCTACCTACCGCACTATGTCCCTTCCCTGAGTAGAAGGGTAGTAGCGCCAAGACGGGGGCCTCGATCTCCAACCTCCTCGTCACCCTAGACGATGTCAAGGCCACCATCATGGTCATGATGGAGAAATCAAGGGCTGCGATGGAGGCCGTGAAGAAGGCCTCCATGGAAAAATCAATGGCTCAGATGGAGCTGCTGGAGGCAACCCGTGCTGCTGCAAGGGCCGCGTTGCTGCCCTTGGAGTCTGCGCCACCCCTGGTTTCGTTGTTGCCATCCCCAGTGGTGACGCCACTAAGGCCAGTCGTGGTGCTGCCATAGCATGCCATCGCTTCGCTGGAGTCTGACGTAGATCTAGTGGAGTTCATTGTGGTGCTGCCGAAGTCTGCTTTGACAACCGATGACACTGCCGTTACTGTTGCGGCAACCGTAGGCACTACCAAAGTCTGCCCCAATGATACCGTTTCTGCCATGGCAGTCATGGCGTGGCTGGTGTCCACCGTGATGCTGTGGGTATTTGACGTGGTAGTTGTGAAAGACGGCGTCGCTGGCAAGGCTGTCGCACAGTGGAGGTGCTTCGTCCAGGTCGACAGGACTTCACCGCCGCCACCGCCATTGCGGCATCTGCATGTGAAGACCACGAGCCTGCTATGTTCTCTCATGACGAGGCGCCAGCACTACATCCTATCGTCAGTGTGGGCCTCTTGGGGCTGCAACCATGGCCGCCCCCCTTGCAGCTCGAGGAGTCCTCGAGCTGCATCTCCAGGAGGGGTGTAATGTCATTGGCGTGGGTCTAGGCCCAGTAAAGGCAGGAGATCAACCGCATGGCAAATAAAGTAGCTCCTTTAAATTAGGGATTAGACAAGATTGGTTAGGAATTAGTTTCCTTAAGATAATGATTAGATTAGATCATTAGTTTCCTTAAGATAAAGATTAGATTAGATCATTTCTTAAGGGCTAGAAGCCATCCCTATAAGAGGGACAGCATGTACCCATTCTAGGGCCACCTAATCTATGCACGTGACAGTGTCTTTCCATTAAGAGATAAAAAACGTTAAGAGCTACAAGCGACAGCCTATATATATATTTGTGAGTACATGCATATTCCTGTTGCATACCTAGCCAACAAGAAAGGCCCTCTTCCTTCCTCAATTCAAATGTTGTTTCCTTCCCATAGGGTGCATCAGATTATCTACGAACAAATTGAGAATGTTAACCTCATGTTCAACAAATTTTCCAAACTGTTAGTAACAGGTTGGGCTTTGCTAGCTATTAAAGTCACTGGGAATGTGATTGTCATATGTTAGTGATTGATTAAAGTAGGGTTTTGGTAACTGACATATCACATTGATATGGGGGGATTGGAGATCATTATTTTCTTCAGGCCGTGTATACTACCAAATGTTACAAAGCTCATAGGTAGAAGTACATGTCTGGCCACACGGACCATTTTGGTTGATTGATTGTGCTGTTGTATGCCATTCCTTAGATCATTTCTGATATAGGAATTCTTGAAATCAATCATCGTATTGCATACGACTAAAGTCAATCACTTAATTTTCATGTAAAAGCATCTAGGTGTACCCTTGTCTCTAATCTGATTACTTCAGATGCAAATTGTTCCTTCAAGATTTAGATTCTGATGTGATTTGATTTATCGGCAACTACATAACTTGCTGTCCGCTTTGTGCATCTTGTCTTTTGTCCTGCTCATGCATGCGAGCACTTCACTGTATGTATTATCAGTTGTAGTCACCTAGCCTCAAAACTTAAAAGATAGCTGGTTTATTTGAAATAAATATAATTGTCTCGGTAGTTTTGCACGCGTAGTTCTCTCAGATACCTTCAGAAAATGACCCCTTCGCATGCTGCGTTTTTTACTTTGTCCATTTTACTATGATCTGTTTGGGGCTACCCTCTTCTAGTATAGTCATCGTTACAGCCACCAAATAAGAGATTACAAAACTGCTATCCTTCTCTATTACAGATTCCATAACGTTGCCTATCTTCAGCAAATATGGTGGCTTGAGGTGGCTGGGGAGATTGATTTCTGCTTCCCTGCTGGTTCATACAGTCTTTTCTTCCGGCTCCACTTGGGCCGACCGCACAAGCGCATGGGCCGTCGGGTTTATGGCTCTGAACTCATCCACGGTTGGGACATTAAACCGACACGGTTCCAGCTCTCAACTTCAGATGACCAGCATACTACATCTCAACATTATCTAGATGGACCAGGAAGCTGGATCCTTTATCATGTCGGTGACTTTGTCATATCGAGTTTGGATGAGTTGACCAAACTCAAGTTCTCTATGATGCAGATTGATTGCACCCATACAAAAGGCGGTCTATGTGTCGATTCTGTTTTTATATATCCCAAGGATCATCGGCACGAGGAGTGCATAGTCTGCAAGTAATTTTTGTTAAACTACTCCGTGTGGCAGTTCAGCGGGCTGCCTAGCCTTTATCCTGATCATTCTTGCCCAGTGCGAATATTCTTTTTTTTTTCCAAAAGTTTTGCATGAACATGAAGTCTTGTTCTGTATTCTTTGTAGTGCTAGTTAAATAAGTAGGGGGTGGTCGGGAAAATTAAGATGTAGGTAGTGATGTATGATCTAAGTGGTTGGTGCCCATCAGTAGAAAGAGCAGTTTCGTTTGTTCTTCATTGTTGTAGTGATGCTTAGGTCAATAAAGGTTCCTAGATCCTGTATCAGTGGGTTTTATACATTTTCCCCATGCTATGTACAAAGATCTTTATTTATATTTGTACATAATTGGGCAGACCGAATGTTTCTACTTTGTTCTCATCATCCATCTGATGAGTAGAGACGAGCAGGACTCGTCCTTTTCATCGTCATCGACTGTCATCGCAAAGGACGTCGTAGTCGCGCTCTGCTGCTGTCGATTTACCTATCTCTATCTCTACTCTACTCTACTACTTCTAATTAAGAGTTGATGACAGTAGTCTGTTCTCCTTTAGAATATCTGATTCGTTGGATATGATATGAACGGATGAGATAGAAGAGGATTTAATCATATCTTAGATGGAAGGATTTTATCATATCTTTTTTGAATAGAAATATTATTTTAGCATATCTCTATTCACATGTTCTTACTATGGAAGGATGTTATTCATATATCTTATAAATAGAAGGATTTTCTCATCATGTCCTGCATGGATAGAAGGATATACTTACCATATCCCATAATACGGGAATTCTATCTCATCATATCTGGAAATACATAGATTAAAAGGAAAGAATCACACAACCAAATCACGGGCCAATCACGAAGATGTCGGGGAGATCTGGCTTCCATCTGCCTGCGTACGCTGCCTTCTGCTTTCATCTACTCCCTATTAGAGGGCACTCACTCTCATCTCCAGAAGGACAGGCTGGTCGGTAGTGGAGACACACGCAGGAAGAGAAGAGAAGAGAAAGGCTACGTGCAAGAAGTAAGAAGATTCCTTGCAAGAGGAAGGCAATAACTTTCTTCTCCTTTAATGGTAAGGATTGATATCTCTATACTAATTCTAATTAAGAGTTGGTGACGATCGCCTATTCTCCTTTAGAGTACTTGATTCGTTGGATCTAACATGAACGGTTGAGATGGAGGAGGATTTAACCCGATAGTCAAATCTCTTCGAAGGAACAAACTTTTTCTACTATTGAAACATAACTAAAGTTAGTGTTCTTTGTAAATAATTTTTTTTTGTCACAAATTGAGTTTTCGTTGTAACGCACGGGCACATGACTAGTCTAGATATATATATCTCTCTCCTTGTAGCACGCACTTTCGCTTTGCTTTCAGCACCCAATCCCTCTCCGTCGCGGAGAGCGTACGGATACAGGCACTATAAAAAAATGTAACTTAAACAATTTCGTAGTCTCGGATCGTCATAAGCTATTTTCAACCGATCCGAACCGTCCACCTCGATTGGATGATCCTTTTGGACTGCTTAAGGTGTGTTTGGTTGCTTCTACCAAATGTACACATATGAGATGATTAAAAAAAAATCACCCATATGTTTAGTACCTTAAATAGAACTATTCATCTTGAATGATGTGATACAAATTTAAAAAATATTCTCTATAACTACTAAACTATTTCATTCTACTAAAATAATAAAACCAAATATTACATTACCATTCTATCCCACCGACCAAACACACCCATACTGCACCCGATCCCTCTCCGCCGTGCGTATCGTCCTCGCTCGCGCCGGCCCTCCCAATCCCACGCGCCGCCTGCCTCCCCTCAATCCCCAACCCGCACCGCCTCTCCTCCCCCGCGGATCGCGGACCGCCTTCTCCAGCAATCCGCCTCCCACGCATCGCCACTCCTCCCCACGTCGGTACCTCCCGTCCTGACGCTGCAGTGCCTTTGCCGCCTTATGACCGCGCCGCCGCCCAGTTTCCCAATTTCTCGCTTGCCACCTGCTCGTCCCCGGACCGCCGCCGCGACGTCTGCCGCCTTCTCCACACCCGCGCCGTCATCTCCTCCTCGCCCGTCCGCTCTCGCCATCTCCCCTCTCCGCGCCGTTGCCGCTGCGCCGCCAGATCCGTACACGGTCATCTCCTTTCTCTTCTCTGCCCCACCTGACACCGTCTCCACCGCTTCATACACGCACTCCTCCTCCGCCGGCTCACTACCTTGCTTCCCCTACATCGCCTCTCCCTTTCGCAGTTCCACTTCTCACGGTGCGTTGCCTCCTTCGCGCCGCAGCGTCTCTTCTCTCTTTTTCATCTCATCGTCCGTGTGATAGTACCTGTGCACTCCAACTACATTGTTGTAAACATTTACAACCTGTTTTTTTTAATCATATGGTTTCTTTGTATGCAATTTTTTTGGTTGGATATGCAGGTTTTGTTTATCATCACCACCGATTATATCTTTACCTATTTCCTATATTTGGATATGTGATTTCTATCCTCATGTACTGTTATTGTTTTGCAGAGATCATTTTGGAAGCACTACTGCAATTGATTTTCCTGTTTGATCGTTACAACATAGTTTGGGATAGGTAATATACAAATTTCAATTAATATAAAAATCTTCCCTTGATCAATTATTCATGATCTCTTATAATTTACGATGGCCCTTCTTTTTTACAGTTTTGGAGCTTAAATAATGACCTGTGGTCATCGCGATATCAATATGGTGTCTACATCACACTCAAATGACCAAAAAAAGAAAATGTAAGTATATTCCACTGTTTCTTAAAATTATTTCGATAAGATAATAGCAGAAAACTAACAATGCATGTTTCTTTAAACTTAAATAATTGAACAATTCTAGGAGATTCAAATCACACCTCCGTTTCATGTGAGGATGGAAAAGTAAATCGTAAGAAGCTCAAAACCACTATGAATAAGCAACGTTCACTGCTAAAAACAACATCAGGTACATATTAATTTCAATTCCTCTTTTTGAATAAATAAAAACACCATATAATTATGTAATTAAGTAAGCAATACTTTCTTGTTTTTATATTTTTTTGTAGGGCGATGTAATGATTTAGTATTAACACCTAATTGGACACGTTTTTCACAAGAACATTTAAATTTTCTCAAAGGTATGTTTCTTATTTTCTACAATTAATATAATTATTTTTCCCTTTACATTCAATATTAAGAAATAATTTAAACATCTGTACATTGAATTATATACTGCAAAATACAGAATCTTATCCTAACAGATCATACTATGGCACACCATACTATGAATGTCAATACTGCCACGCTATCTTCTGGTACGAAGAGAGAGTAAAAAATTCATTGGTTATCACAAAGAATCGAATTACATATAACTCATGCTGCAAAGGTGGCAAAATCGTAATACCTCCATTCAAAAGACCACCACCATTCCTCCAACCAGTGCAACAGTGACTTAGGATAAAAATTGTTCCTGAAAAAGATTCGGCAGTATAACTGTCCTTTTGCATTCACTTCCATGGGTGCCAATATAGATAGATCAGTTAGCAAAGGTGGAGGTCCAATTGTTTTTAAAATTAACGGGCAAATTCATCATCAAATAGGTCATTAATTCCTGTTGAAGGAGAACCTCCAAAATTTATTGAACTATACATATGACACTGAGAATGAGATCGAAAATAGAATATGTGCGTTAGATCTTGAAGACAGGACTGAAGGTGAACTAGACCATGACATAATACAGGGATTAATAATGCAAATGTTAGACAGATCGTTGTTATCAAGTCATCGCCTAGGCGACGCCTAGGTGTCCAGGCGCTGGAGGAAGGCCGCCATGGTCGCTCGCCTCGCCTGGCTAGGTAAAGGTGGACACCTGGATGTTCTAGGCGTCGCCAGGCGAGCTCCGGCGGCGCGACTTGGTGTTGGGAGAAGGGGATGGGCCAATGGGAGAGGGAGAAGGGAGCTCCGCCGTGGCGCCGCCACCACATCTGTCGCCTTCACCGCTGGCGGCTGTAGATCGGTAAGATCCGGTGCCCAATCCTCCACTGCCTCCTCTGCGTCCTCCACCGCTGAGCTCTATCGCCGAGCAGCCTCTTTCGCACAAGCAAGAGCAGCAGCCTCTTTTGCAGAGCTCTGTCACAGCGCCGCCAGCACCTCTGTCGCCTCCACTGCTGGCAGCTGTAGATCGGAAAGATCTGGAACCCGATCCTCCACTGCCTCCTCCGCGTCCTTGTTCGTTGCCTCCACCACCGGCTCCTTTGCGTCAGTCACCGTCGCCGTAGCAGCTGCCCAAGAGAGGGGGGAGAGTGAGCTACGACTGAGCGGAGAAGGAGAAGGGGAGGGGGCTGGAGAGGGCGCCAGCACCGGAGAGGGGAGAGGAGTCGGCGGCGGCATGGAGTGGGGAAGGGAGGCAAGAGAGAGAACGGGAGGAGAGAGGGCGGTGGCTGGGATGGGGAGAGAGAGCGTGAATGGAGAGAGGAGGGTTAGGGTTTGAGGGGGGAGGCCGACGCCCGGAATGGGCTAGGCTAGGAAGGCCTGGGCCGAGGAGAAAAGAAAATAATAGGCTTGGGCCCAGAGAGAAGAAATATAGCAGATCAACATGGATTAATCCGATTGGTTGAACCTTTTTGGGTCGCCTAATCCTCGCCTAGGTGCCTTGCCTCGCCTTGTCACCTTGATAATCACTCATAGATGTAATCCATTAGTAAAAAAAATTAGAATGGTAAGAGATCTTCTAAGAGAACACGGTAATGAAGAAATTAGTATATGTATTGTCAGCGCTAATACTGGAGATCCTGTTCAATACGAGTTACGTTCTTGTGATGAATTAGCTATATTAGTTGTTGGAAGTATCTCAATGGAAAAGCACAAGCTCGATATAATTGTCCGAACAAAAAATGAAGGTCTTAAGCAAATATCTCCTTTACATCCTGCTTTCATGGCCCTACAATACCCTTTGCTTTTTCCATCTTTTTCCATACGGCGAACGAGGATACCAGCTTGGAATTACATACAAAGGTGTTGACCAAAACAAACCTGGAACTTGAACCAAAGTAACGATGCAGGATTATTATAAATATCTGTTTCACTATAGGAAAAAACCAGCCTAATCCATATCTTTGTTATGGAAAACTTTCATCGCAGGTTAAAGTTGATGCTCGTGCATGCATAGATGAAGATAGACTTAAGTTATATAGTAGACCACCTACTGAGCTAAGAGTAGAATATCTTCAAGGTATTGCTGATGCAGTAAGTAGTGGGCATTTCGATGGAGAAGCAATCGGTAAAAGAACAATTCTACCTGCAAACCATACTGGTAGTCGTCGATATATGATTCAAAACCATCACGATGCAATTGCAATTTCTCGTGTGTATGGACCACCAGATTTATTTACCACTTTTACATGTAACCCTAAATGGCCCGAAATTACTAACTCCCTTGAACCTAGTCAAAAACCTACTGACAGAGCTGATATGGTTGTTAGAGTGTACTGTATGAAACTCGAAGAGTTACTTGACGATATTAAAAGTGGAACACCTTTTGGTCCTATTGATGCACTTCTACTTCCCATTGAATTTCAAAAGTGAGGTCTACCTCATGCACACATCATTGTTTGGATATCCAAAAAAAACCCCACAAAACTTACCACTGCAACCATCAATAGTTTCATTAGTGCAGAAATACCAGATCCTCACAATGATCCTTTAGGCTATGCTCTGGTGGCAGAACATATGATTCATGGCCCTTGTGGCAACTTGAATCCTAAATGCCCATGTATGAAAAAAGGAATATGCTCTAAACACTATTGAAAAAAGTTTAACGAAGAAACAATACTTGATGACACTGTTATCACAGCGTCGCTTAGGTGATGCCTAGTCCCCGCCTAGGTGTCCCGACAGCCGGGGGAGGTCGCCAGGCCCTGTCACCTTGCCTGGAGGTCGTTAGGCGACCACCTAGTCGGCCCAGGCGTCGCGGTTGAGGCGGGTGGGTGCGCGCTGAGCCGACATGAGGCTGCGTTAAGAGAAAAAGGAAGAGGTGCAGACCGCAGAGCAGAGGACCTTCGTCGTCCGCAGCCGGCAGCCCGTCACGGCGTCTCCTCCAGCCCATCGGCTCCGTCGCGTCCGCCCTCTAGCTTGCCGTGACCCGTCGCGTCCGCCCTCCAGCCCACCACTACTGGTCGACTCTAGATCCGGTAAGCCTCGTGCCCTCCATCTCCGTCGCCGGCTCGTCGCCACCTCCTTCGCCTCCAAGCTGTCCACCTCTGTCGCCTCCACCACGCCGCCGGTGCTGCGTCGCTGCTGCGCATGCACGCAACAGTGCAGTTGCAGTAGCGGCGTGGTGGAGGCGACGGAGGTGGACGATCTGGAGGTGGCGGCGGCTGCTGCTGCTGGCTACTAGAGGCCTGGATTGCTTGGCTACTGCACGCGGATGCTTCATTTGCTTGGCTGCTGTTGGTGGACTGAGGAAGTGAGGAGTGACGTCTGGGTGAGGAACAGAGGACTGGAGGAGTTTATATTGTGCTGCTCCTTGCTTCATTTGTTGTTGCTGCTTGGCTAGTGGCCGCTTGCTGCTGCTGCCTAGGCGCCTAACTGTCGCCTAGGTGCCCGCCTAGGCGCCTATGCGTCCAGGCACCCCGGAGGCGACTCGCCTCGCCGGGGCACCGTGATAACCATGCTTGATGAAAATGGATTTGCTATCTACAAACGTCCTGATAATAATAGATATGTATTTAAAAACGGAATTCAGCTTGACAATAGATGGGTGGTGCCCTACAACATCTCTCCTTAAAAAATACCAAACACACATAAATGTTCAGTAGTGCAACAAAACACAAGTTTTAAAATATTTGTTTAAATATGTTACCAATGGTCCTGATGCAGAGAAAATTATTTATGAAAGGCTTAAAAAAGATGAAGATACTCCAATTGACAGAGATACTTTACACACAGACGAAAAAAAGAATGTTTAGAATGTCGTTACATATGTGAACAGGATGTAATTTGGTGTGTGCTTGGTTTTGACATACACAGACATATCCCTGCTGTAGAACGCCTTCCTGTACGTATGCCTCACATGAATAATGTAACTTTCCATGCAAATGATAATCTATCAAAAGTTTTATCTAATCCTTTACTTCAAAAAACCATGTTAACTGAATGGTTCATTACAAATCAATGTTTCCCTGAAGCCAGGTTACTAACAAACTGTGAATTCCCCACAAAATGGCGATGGAACAAACATGAACGACAAAAAAGAACATATGGAGCAAAAATAGGACGTCTGTATTATGTTCACCCCTCACAAGAAGAACATTTTTACCTTAGAATGTTATTAATGATAGTTAAAGGTGCAACTCGAAATGAGGACATAAGATCTTACAATGGTCTTGTTTATGATACTTTCAAAGAAGCTTGTGGAGCTCGCGGTTTATTAAGTAATGATAATGAATGGTATCACGCTTTTGAAGAAGGAGCTACATGGGCAACATCAGCTCAGCTACAAAACCTGTTTGTTACTATGCTTTTATTCTGTAATATAGAAGATGAATATTCTTTCTTTGAAAAAAACTGGACTTTAATGGTTGATGATATTCAATATAACTTGCAGAATTTATGTATGGTGACAGCCCAGTTGAACTAAAGGATTTGCTTTTAGATGAATTACAAACTTTTTTTCTCCAAAAATGGTACTACCATGAGCCACTATAACTTACCAGCAAGAAACTTGCAAATATACTCATGATACTGATAATAGATTAATAAAGGAAGAAATGTCATATGAAAACATGCTACATGATAAATTAAATGCTGAACAAAAAAAAGCATTTGACTGCATTGTAAATAGCATATTATCTAATATACCAGGTTTATATTTTATCTGCGGCTATCGTGGTACTGGAAAAATATTCCTATGGAACGCAATCATGTCTTACATAAGAGCTTGCAAAAAAAAAAATTGTACTTACTGTTGCTTCATCAGGAGTGGCATCTTTGTTATTACCTGGTGGAAGAACCGCTCATTCTTGATTTAAAATACCTGTGGACATCGACAGAACCAGTATTTATATTACAAGAGGAATAAATCTAGCAGAATTAATAAAAGCTACTTCTTTAGTTATCTTGGACGAAGCTATTATGACTAATAGAGTATGCTTTGGGACACTCGATAGAACATTTCGAGATATTCTAGCTCCCGATAATCAAATGCAAGTTCCTTACTTTTTGGTGGAAAGGTTGTTGTTCCCGGTGGTGATCTAAGACATATTTTACCTGTTATTGAAGGGGGACATGTGCTCAGATAACAAACACAACCATAGTAAAATCGCCTCTTTGGAAGCATGTTCTAGTGTTCATGCTTGCAACTAATATGCGTCTTTCTCAAACTAATCTAAGCACTGAGGACAAATCTGACATATCTTAATTTAGTAAGTGGATACTAGATCTAGGGGATGGACAGATGGTAGATTACCAGCAACAAAAAGAGATGACGAATCTGAACCTACATGAATAGAAATAGCGAAAGAATTTCTTATCTACACATCTGGACCAAAAATACCTGCTGTTGTAAATGCCATCTAGGCATCTACACAGGTTTCAACGAAAAGTATCAAGATCCTACTTATTTGCACGAAAGAGCTGTATTATTATTATCTCCTATCAATGATATGGTAGATGAAATTAATTCATATATTCTATCGTTAGTACCTGTTGAAGAAAAGGAATACTTAAGCTATGATTCAATTTGCAAATCATCGGATACATCTGAAATTGCTGATATACTCTATCCAGTTGAATTCTTAATACTCTAAACGCAAATAATTTTCCACTGCATAAATTAACAATAAAAAAGGTGTACCTATTATGCTTCTTAGAAACCTTAGCCAAAATAGCGCCCTATGTAATGGAACACGTCTCATAGTTACAAACTTAGGTGATCTGGTTATTGAAGCTGTTATTATAACGGGTTCAAATATTGGTACCAAGAATTAGCCTAACAACCAGAAGAGTTAAATAGCCTTTTGCTCTTCAACAGCGGCAATTTCCAATTAAAGTTCGCTATGCAATGATAATCAACAAAAGCCAAGGGCAAACCTTAGCATCTGTCGGACTATGGGCCTGTTTGGTTTATATACTAAGGTTGCCATGTTTAGTTATAGTTCTTTTGCCAAACTTGCCTAAGGTTAGGTTATCAAAATTGAAGCCACGCTTTGGCTAGGAAAATAAATTTTGCGACACTTTTTTGAGTCAATGACGCGTGGGATCTGGATGGTAAGAAAGAAATCTTGCTACAGGTGTGGCTATGAACCAAACGGAGGCTTAACTCGGTCAAACTTGCCTAACTTGAAGCGTGGCAAAATGTGACATGTATTTACTCATGGACAACTTTACGTAGTTGTTTCATGAGTAACATCAAAGAAGGGTTTGAAAATACTGATTGAAAATGATGATGGCTCATGTGGGCCATCCACCAAAAATATTGTTTTCCATGATTCAATCCATTCTATAAGGGGTTAATATAGGATAGATCTATGACGCAGATTTTAGGTATTAGCTGCATATCTTTCCTTTATATTTGTTCTATCTTTCAAATTCTAAGTTCCAAATTCTAAATTCTAAGTTCTATCTTCCAAATATTTGCAGATGGCATATCAATCACTCGCTGAGTTAAGCCTATGCTGCAAGTACTGGACTATCTGCATTAGGGTTTCGCACATATGCAATGAGATACCAGAAGGTGAGGAATGTGGCTTCTGTTTTGCTTATTGTTTTCAATTACTTATCAACAAAATTTTCTATGGTTTTATAGATGGATGCTTCAATATGGTTGGTGTTAAATTTGGAATAATTGTCTTTATCTATGGTGGTGATCTTATAGGTAAATTAAATTGCCATTCGCATCCCATTTTTTTCCCTCTAGCTCAACTGAAAGTTATGTTTACAATATATTGAGAGGGCACTATTTAATGGAATTTGGGCTCTAAAAAACTTCACTAGATGCGCTATTGGACAGAACGTGAGATAGGAATTCTGAACAGTAAGTATTCATTCACAATTGCAGTGACAATGGGTTTATGGTGACACTTGCCATTTAGGCCTGTTACATACTTTTGTGTTCCTGATCACATTTACGCACATTGCTAGCACACAGAGGGGCTACACAAGAAGTGCTCTATGTTGCTTTAACATCACGGCACCCATTTACATTTTGTGTATAATCTGACCAACAATACTACAGTAGGTTTCATACCCTGACAATCCTGAATGGTGTAGATCCATTCAAATAATGTCATATGGGGTGTTGCATATAATTTACCCAGTGTAAATGATTGACAAAACCGTGGTCAGTGAGCATTTCTTGACTATGCTTCATTATAATTTCCGCTGCATTAGGGACTTGCTGTAGTTTCAGTTTTCTCCTTTCAATTTTTGTCTGCTGAAGCACTATTTCCATATGCATTCTGCTTTCGAGTTTGGACATGATCCACATCTCTTTATGTGTATATTGTTTTGACATGGTGCTTGTTTCCCTGATTTTAGTTTATTTGTATATTGTTCTGATCCATAATAATCTCAACGGCTATCTTTCTGTATTCTTCTATGTAGATGTGGATGGATATATAGATGAACTATGGAGTGGCATGGACGTATATTGAGCTGGAGCAAAGTCGCGGTCACCTGTTATTTTATCTTTGGATCAACCTCCGCACTGCAATCTTCCTATGCCCTGTGTCCTTGCGGCTGTGCTTGAGCGCTTCTGTTGGAGATCATACTGAGCAGTTGTGAGATTTTCTTCCTGATGTACCACTGTAAAATTGTGTTCGCACAAGATACTGAAGGTAACTACTAGCAGGTTGGCAAAAGTCGTCCTAAATGCTCAATCTATAAGGAAATAAAAATAAATGGTCAGAACATAACAGGAACCCTTGACGTCAAGTCGTCAGTTTGTCCATCCAATTAGCATTTCACATCTACCTTAATGAACAAATCAAACCTACCCCCGCGGCCGGTCAGCTCAGGCAGCTCAGCTCAAGGAAAAGGAAAGAGGAGCTTCAATGACTAGAACATTCAATTGTTTTTTTTTTCAAGTCTGTTGTATCAGCTAGGACACGGGTTTTACGTGGTCGCCGCCGCCGCTCGTGCCTTTGGGAGGCGGGTAGGAACTTGCCAAGATTGCCGGGTCGTTAAAACGTGATAACCAAAGTTTGTTTTCCATCTGATAACGTAGGAATTTTGTCCGTAGGCATTTGTTGTCATTAGACTGTCTTGCGGTTTGTCGAGTGCTGCCTTCATTTACACTGGGATCCAGATGGAATTATGGAGCTGTGCCGGTGGACATGGCTGTATTAGTTGTTACCCACTGAAACCTCTCAGCTAGACTTGAGAGCTCAGCAACTGTGTTTTGACCGAACTAGTCTGCACCTTGAATGCGTTTTCGGTGGCAATGATGGCGATGATAGCTTGTAGTTGAAGTCGTTCGAACACTATGATTATATTAGCTCCGGCACAGTGCAGAGTTGATACTGGAATCTGGCGCCCCGGCCGGCCGATCGACGCCTCCCTGAGACCCTGTCCTTGGCCGGCCTTACGAGTGGTGGATGTTTGCCTACTACTACTGCCTGTCTGTATTGGTGGTCCAATCTAATCCGTTGCGCTGGTTGTTTCAGTGCAGGTTGCTTCATGTTTGGTCTTTCCTGTACGCTGGGCCGTGCAGGTTGCTTCATGTTTGGTCTTCCTGTACGCTGGGCCCATGGCAAGTACATGTCGCTCGCAGGGTGCCTGGTGCTTTCTCTGGCAGTGGCAATTAGGGATGCAAATAGCTCAGATTTGATCTTTCTGTGTTCTAAACTATATTTTTTATCAATTCGGAGTCAGATACGGATAGTACCGGATACAAATACGGTGCGGATAATATCGATCACAAATTCGAAGCAAATACGGAACAAAAGTGATACGGCACAGAATATTTTGTTAGATATCGCGTGAAAACAGATACTATATATAGCACACATATAAAATGATTAATCAATCATATGAGTTCAACATGCAATTTAACAGATAATTTTATCAGGTAGTCCAATAAAGTTAAAAAAATATCAAATATTCCTTTATGTTTTGTAAAAGAATACTAGGTATTCATATAGACAAGTGAAAAACATATTCTTACATGTCAAACCCTGTTGGCCGTGACACCGGACGACAGATGATGGCAGGAGGGTGGAGCCGTGGAGCGAGGGTCTAGTTTGGGCTATTTGGTTGGGGCCCAATTAAAGCTATTAGAATATAAGCCGTAAATATCCGAATAGAGTTATCTATAATTATCCGAGGATATAATAGGAATATTTTGATCCGACGGATAGTGATATTACAAATCTGATGTCAAATCTGAAACCAACTATCAGAAATCGATATCAAATCCGACAACTATCCGACATAATTATTCGAATTTGATACTAATAAATTCGGTCGATCGGATGGCCGGCATCTGTCCAATCCAATTACACGTCTAGTGCAATGGCCTGCCGAGCCGAGCCGAGCTCCGCCCAGACCTAGAGTACGCGGTATGTGACCGGCGCAGGGATTGCACTCTGCAGCAACAGTGCTATCCAGGAAAAGGCGAGGCCAGTGATGCGACGTAGCCTGGTGTCCATCTCGTCGCAGACATGACCGGCCTGGCGTCGCAATAGTGACCCTGCTGCAGGTCGGGTGCGAGTGTGCGTGCCGGCACTGTGGCGTTCAGCGCCAGCATAACCTCATGCACGACTAACCCGCGCTCAGATTTTGATCCCTTTCTCTCTAATAATCATGGGTTGCAGGATTAATTTCCTTTCATGTTTTTTATATATTTCGGACAGCCTGTTATTGTAGTCAAGGTTTCGAAGTCTAGCACACACATCGTCATTGGCCCAAGAAAAAGGAAACGAGCAGCACCACCTCTTGGCAAGTTGGCATGCATGCCAGAGGAAGTTGCTTTCGTTGCGCTTGATTCGCGCAACAAGTTGCACCGTTTGCCGCGCCGCGCGTGTCCCGTACGTGCCGAGAATAGATCTCTCCGGTGACGACGCACCGATCCATTGTAGCATGGGGCGCGCGCGCGCGAAAACTGGCCGGCTCGGCACGTCATCCCGCAGGCGGTGGTCAAGAAAAACAAAGCCCGAGCTGCAAGCGACTTGAGAGCAGCGATCCAAATTTCGGTGAATTTCGGGACCCGAGATCTAAACTACCGGCCGATTATTTTTTTAAAATGCTAAAGTAAATTAATTTTTTCGGCAAGAATTCGGTTAAACCGGACGAAATTTCTGTCGAACCGAGTGAAATTTCATGAAAAAATTCCGGATTTTGGTTTTTTATGGCCAGATTTGACTTCAATTACATCAATAACCCATAAGAAAGTGATCTTTGATGATAATTTGTCTAAAAACTTGTTTTTTTGAGATATTTTAAAATTTTGCCAGAAACACTGTTAAAATTTTATAAAATTGAATACACTTTGTAATGATATGAAAAAATTTATGGTACTATCTTAAAGAAGTCTAGGATAAAACATAAAATGTTTATAAAATATTTTAACTTCACTTGTTATCTTTTAAAAATAAAAAACAGAATTAGCATAAACGAGGTGGTACCAATGTCAGATTTTTATAACTTTTTTCATGTTTGATCATCATTTGAACATTTTATGGTAATATTAGTGATGCATGAAGATTATCTATAAAAATTTTCAAAATTTTCTAGAATGGTTTGAACTATTTTTCATTCGGTTGAAATTTGTCGGTCAGCCTTCAGTTGCACTGTCCGAATTTTAAAAATTTCATGAAGCTTGATCATCATCTCAAAATTTTATGAGAACATTAATTATGTATCATAACCATGCACAAAAATTTCAAAAGTTTCTAACGTGGTTTGTACCATTTTTCATTCGGATCAAACTTATCGGTTAGTGTTTTATCAGGACAGTAGTAATATTTGAATTTTTAAAAATTTCTCAGATGTGATAATCTTCTGAAATTTTTATGAGAACATCATTGATGTGTTAGGAACCTCCAAAAACAATTTCAAAATATTTCAACATCGTTTGAACCATTTTCTGTTCAGTTGAAATTTGGCGAAATTTCGGGATATTTCGGCGAAATTTCGTTTTTTTCGGTACAAAACAAACCGGATTTGAATTTTTTGTTTTTGAATTTCGAACGAGATTTGTCCGTAATACCCGAATTTCGCCGAAATTTTGGATTCCAGTCCCGAGCGATATTTTATCCGAAAACGAAATTTGAAACTCCTTGGGTTATTGAGGTAGGGCAGGCGGCCGGGCATCGGCATCGATCGGTGCAGGCCACAGGTACAATAATATTTCCGTAGCGAGCTGTAAAGCCGATGATTGGTTAGGAACCGGAGGGAAGGAGACTGACAGGCCACAGTAACATAAAGCGGCCAGAGCAAGAGGTTGACAGCGAGACGGGCTAAGCTAGCACTGCACCGCGTGCCTCCCGTCGTTTCTGAAACAACTTGCATGTCTAATACAGAAGCAGCAGCCAGTGTGCGAGTGGGAGGGAGGACCGCCCCGCCCCGCCCCGTGGGGTTCCGTATCTGGATAAGCACGAAGACAATAGCGGTTATGATATGATTCCAGCTCGGGAGCAGGCATCTGTTCTAGGGTTGGTGATGCACAGAATCCCTGCCTCGCCCCCTGCGCATCGCTGCATGGGCCGCCGCGGCGCGGGGGTGGATGTTGCCCAACAGCAAGCAGCAGCTCCCCTGAGCCAGGTCCGTGCATGACACCGCCCTTTGCTCCCCACAGACGCAACAACAGGTGAAGAAACACCTGAGCGGCCGGGGGGATACTTTAGTTTGATTTGGGTCCTCACTGCAATTTTGATTAGAATGCAGTAAGAAGCCTTTGGATTGTAGGATTTTTGGAGGAATTTTGAAGGAAACTAATGCTATATAAAATGTTCCTACATAACTCTTTGGATCAAAGGGTTGATCCCAGAGGATTCTTATAAAATTCATATGGAATGATTCCTTCTACGTGAATTTTAGAGGAGTTATAACATGAGGTTGAACCTCATGGAAAAATAATTTGTGTCTTGCATGTATTCCCTTTCTCTCCTCAAATTCCTGTAAAGCATCCAAACAATTCTTTTGAACCATTCCTCTGTTTTCTATTCCTAAAGTATTGTACCGGTATTTCTACACAATTCACATGTTTTTTCTATTCATGCGTTTTTCAATTGCTGCATTCCAAAGAGGCCCTTAAGATAGGATTGGGATGGTCTATTTATCGTTCAATTATTTTCTTGAAAGAACAACGACAAGACTTTTAGTTGTTTGGATCAAAATTGGATATCTTGGATTTCTCTCCCTCTCCTCGATCTGATTGTAACCTCCTCCTTATCCCCCTCCCCCTATTACGCTTGCCCTCCATCTCCTCCATGAAATGACGAAGACATCAAAAGCCACCTCCGGCACTAGTGACAGCTCAGAAAACTTAGGCCATATTTGTTTAGGCTTTTTCACCGGTTTAAAAGTCAAAACCTAAATAAATAGGTAGTTTTTTACCTAGGTTTTTTTAAAATCTATAAGTCTCTATATAATTAAAAGCCAAAAGCCACCGTAGAGATGCTTTTATGGCTTATTGAGGGTTGATATTAGATTAATACCACTGAAGTTAGGGCAAAATTACCTTAACGTGTAGAGAGAGAAGGGGCCATTTAGTTTTAAATTATAAGAAAAAAAAAACCTAAATCTAAATAAACATTACCTTAACGTGTAGAGGGAGGAGGGGCCATTTAGTTTTGTCGGAGACAGAATTGGATCAGGGGGTTGTCGGTGCATGAATCTTGGAAGCAGCACATCTAATGGTCCGAAAATTGAAATCCAAACAATTCTTAAATCAACCAATGTATATCGAATCCGTTTGATATATGGAGATGGCTAATGATAGAGTAGTATTGTAGTTATCTAGCTAGTTTTTTTCTCTCTCAAACAACTAAACAAGAGAATCAAATCTTTAGTGAGATGGCCTCTCATTATGACAAATGGTAGCATCTCTATCAAAGGCTCTCTCCTAATGACAAGTGATATAAACTCCTTCCTTCTCCTTGAAAGGTACTCTCTGTTGGGAAACCCTAATGGCCCATGAAGGCCCATACTGGTCCCTTAAGCCTAAACCCTAGGAGAGCGCTATAAAAGGAGGAGGGGGTCCCCCCTATGTACCAGAAATCATTAGCAATAAAGAATTTCCGATGTTGCTCTCCCTAAACACGTGTCTCTCTCTCTTTCTGTTCTCCAATTCAGATCTGTTCAGGAACCCCGGACTATTCGATAGCGAGGTTCCTTAACATGTTATCAGCACGAATTGCTCTACGGAGATCAGAATACAAAAGGTGAGAAGAGGTGAGAATCGGTGATTGTTTCTAATCGCTGTCGTTCTTATGCATGCATCTACCTTCTGTATCGCGTACTGTTTGTCGCGTGGCATGAAGCTACGCGGATATGGCTCGAAGCTACAGTACAAGACTATTTTTACAATTGAATTTACTGTTCATGCATGAAAACAAAAATCGTTGTTGCTTCGGCTTGCACGCATGCGTGCGCGCCGTTACATCGGTTTCGCATACGCGCCGAAGCCTCGACCGTCGCGCCGCCGGCGCCTCGGGCCCCGCGCCGTCGGCCTCCGTGCACGCCGCCCGGCCGCCGGGCCCACGCCACGCAGATGTCGCCGCCGCAAGACGACGCGACGGCGTCGCTTCGGCTCAGCCGACCCGACGACGCCGCCGCACGACGCCGCCGCCGCCTCGCACTCGCCCGCTAACTCGCGCCGCGAAGAAGGCCACCCGACGCGCGACGCCGGCCGGCCTCGGTCGCCGCCGCTTGCCCGGCGATCGCGCGCCACCGGTCGCCCGCGCCGCCAGCCCGGCAGCCGCGCTTATCCGGCCGTCGTGCCGACGCCACGCCTCCGGTCGCCACGCCCTCCGATCGCCGCGCCTCGGTCGGGAGCGCGAGCGTCGCCGCCTCGGCCGCGAGCCTTCGGACTCCGCCGTGTCGGCCGCACGGCCGCTCTCACCACCGCCGCCCGGCTCGCGGCGACTCCGCCCCGGCTTGCGCACCACCCGAAGTTAGCCGCGCGCTGCCGCCTTCGCCCGCTTGCGGCCGCCGCCGCCGCGCAGGCGCGATACGAGGCCCTCCGGCGTCGTCTCGGCTCGTCAACTCGCCCACCCAGCCTCGCAGCCGCCGCCACCCGCCTCGACGCGGCGTTGCCTCCGACCTCGCGCTGAATCACCGTCTGCGTCGCTGGCCAGCTCGGCTCCGCCGCCCATTGGCCGCGCGTGCGCGCGTCCGAGGCATCCGCCGCGCCGCTTCGCCTCACACCGCGTCGCTCGAGGCGGCGCAGCCGGCCGCCTCGCCGCCGCCATCGCCCTCGGCCGTCTCGCGCGACGAACCATTGACCGCCGCTCGACGGCCGCTCTTGCCGCGCGCCCGCCCTCGCCATCGGCCTCGCGCCGCTAGGCACGAAGACGCTCTTCTTGCGCCGACCCTCGCCATCGGCCTCGCCGCCTTCGGCCGTAAACCGCGCCATCGCTCCCGCGCGCCACCGCTCGGCCTTGGCCGGCTCGGCATATGCCGCCCGCTCCAGCGTGCCGGTCGCCGCTTCGCCTCCGGCCCATGTGCCGCCGCCGACCACCGGCCAGCGTGCACGATCTTTCCCGACCTACGCCCGAAGTCGCAAGTCTCCTCTGTGCACGCGCGAGATGAATGGCGGCTAGGGTTGGAACCCTAGCCACCGGGGTATTTCTTGTGGCAGCGAAATGGGCCGAAAGCCCAAGAGGCCAGCGGGAAGAAGAAAGTGGCCCAAAGGCCACTCGGCTGAAGAAGAAAAAAAAAGAAGAAGAAAAGAAAGAAAAGAAAAAGGAAAATTTGCTAGAAAATTTTGAAAAAAATTGCAGAAAATTTGAAAAAATTGCCAGAAAATCAAGAAGATTTATTTGGCTCTGTTTTTAATTTTTCTTGCTTTATTTATCTGTTTTATGAATATTCTTTATGAATTTTGAATCCGTTGCTTTATTTAAAATATTGCAATGCATAGCAATTAAATTTTTCTGCAATTTATGCTTTTTGCAACCATTTTCTATTAGATTACACGCAGTAATCTAATGTCGGAATTTTGAAATCATGAATCGTGAATCGTGAGTTTGAAGAACTGGCCCCACACGGTCAGAACTACCTCACTTGGGCATCGGACGTGAAGATAGTTCTTGGGGGCAAGAAGCTCCATGCTGCGATTGGTCTAGGGTCCTCGCAGGACGCGAAACCTACCATCGAGCAGAACGATCAAACCGAGCACTGCCGTTTAAATGCATGAATCGCATTTTCTTTTAGATTATGGTTGTTAGCATTTTCTTTGAATAATGATTTGTAAGCTCTAGAAGAGCATACTTCTCTCATGAATAAATATGCAATTTATTCTTTATTCCAGTATTCTTTCATTTGCAAGCAATATTTGAATTATTTTGCCTCTGTTTGATTGGAATTATATTTCTTGCATCTAGAAATCGTGTAGCGCCCAAATAGAAGAGATATGCATTGTTGATAGTGGCACAACAAATACCATCTTAAGAGTCTAAATACTTTCAGTCGATCACGAAGAACGCTGGAAAGATTACTACGATCGCAGGAAGCGACTCATATGTAATCGACTCAGGAAGAGCCACTATTATATTGCCTATGGTACAACTTTGGTCATTGAAGAAGCCCCTTTTGTACCCTGAATCAACGCGCACTCTCTTAAGCTTTAAAGACATCCGCGCCAATGGTTTTCACGTAGAAACCAATGAAGAAAATGGCAAAGAATACTTGTGCATTGTGAAGCACGCGGTATGTGAAAAAATGGTATTAGAAAAATGCCCCTCATATGAATCTGGGTTGTACTACACGAACATTCATGCACCCGAAGTGTATACTTCCTTGAAGTCTATTTTTAGAAGCTCTGAGTTTTTTTTTCTTTTTCTTTATGGCATGGTAGATTAGGCCATCCTGGTCTTAGAATGATGAGAAATATAGTGAACAACTCACAAGGTCATGGTATTAATGTTAAAAATTTCCCGAATCATGAAGATTTTGTGTGCCTGCATGTGCCACCGAAATTAATAACTAGACCCTCTGTCATGAAAGTGCAAAGTGAAACCACGCTTTCTGAACGCATCCAAGGGATATTTGCGGTCCGATTCAGCCCTGTCGGGCCGTTTCGATACTTTATGGTGCTCATCGATGCTTCCTCGAAATGGTCGCATGTATGCTTGTTGTCAACAAGAAACCATGCTTTTGCAAAGCGATCTCGCAGATCATAAGAATTAAGAATGCTTTCCCGATCATCGCGTGAAGTCCATTAGAATGGATAATGCCGAGAATTTACTTCAAAGGCATTTGATGATAATTGCACAACAACGAGGATAGCGATTGAGCACTGCGTCCGCACGTCCATACGCGAGAATGGACTAGCGTAGCACTAATAAAGAGGATTAAATTCATTGCCGGACCGCTTTTGCGAGTTGTAACTTGCCCAACACTTGTTGAGGACACGCGATCCTGCACGCAAAGAACTCTTATCAATTTGGACCGTCGGCCTACAACATCCATTCCCTATGCGGCTTGTGCAGGATCATCCCAAGATCTCCCATCTTAGAAATTTGGGTGTATGGTATATGTACCTATACCACCCCTCTCGTGATCGCAATGGGCTCTCTCGCAAGTCCGGATATACGTTAGTTATGAGAGTGCATCCATAATCGGTATTTGGAACCCATGATCGAGACTTGCATACTGACCGATTCGATTGCATCTTTGACGAGGATCGTTTCCGTCATTAGGGAGGAAATCAACCTTTGGATGAAAAATACCGGAAATTATATGGCATTCCTTTGGGATCCCGCACATGACCCCGCACTAATGAAGCAAATCAAGAAGTCCGAAGATAATTGATTTGCGAATTTAGCAAATGAACGCCTGATCATTTTGTGATCGAAGGCGTGGTTAAGTCGCATGTACCAGCAAGAAATGCACCAGAGAGGGTGGAAATACCAAAGAAAATAGAAGGTATCCTCACTGCTCAGAGGCCTCAAAGAAAAAACAGAAACCGGCTCCTCAAACCCAAAGTACCGGAGACGTCCGAGAAAATCGGCGAGAGGACTTACCACAACCAATCACGAAAATGCCCCAAGGAAAGAAGGGAGCAGTTGAGACTGCACCTTTGGAAAGAAGCCAACAGAAAGGCAATTCCGGACTTGAATCTTCCACTGAAGGAAGCCGCCGGAAATAATGTGTGCGCACACATAGGCGATGAAAAACTAAAGGAACTTGCTCCTGCGATAGGGAAAAACAATGAAGAGCAAGTAGAAGTGCATGAAGCACCCCATGAAGAAATGGCCATAAACTTTGTAATAACAGGAGAATCCCTGAATAGAGCAACAGCCAACATTGATGCATACTTTGCAAAGAAGATTGCCTCAATCATTGATCATGATCCTGAGCCTGCATCTCTCGCAGAGTGCAAGAAAAGGCTAGATTAGGAAGAATGGAAAAAGGCAATCACTGCAGAGTTAGTCTCTCTGAACAAGAGAGAGGTGTTTGGGCCCGTATACCGCACACCTCCCCATATAAACCCCGTAGGTCACAAATGGGTCTTTGTTCGGAAGAGGAATGAAAACAACGAAGTTGTAAGGTACAAAGCAAGGCTTGTAGCTCAAGGTTTCACTCAACGTCCTGGAGTTGATTATGAAGAAACCTATTCTCCGGTCATGGGAGGAATTACCTTTAGATATTTGATCTCAATGGCGATCAACTTGAAGTTGAGAATGAAGCTAATGGATTTGTCACAGTATATTTGTATGGAAACTTGGATTCGAGATATACATGAAAGTAGGAAGGAATTCCTATCCCGAACCAAGATGGAGCAAATAGAAACACATGCAAAGTGTGAAATTGGAGAAATCACTGTATGAAATTTGAAGCGATTAGGAAGAATGTGGTACAATCGCTGAGTGACTTTCTCTGTAAGAAAGGCTACACAAACAAATAAGATTGTCCATGTGTGTTTATCAATGATCCCGAATGGATTCTGTATAATCTCCGTCTATGTAGATAACTTGAACATCATTGGGACGGATGAAGAAATTGAAGAGGCATGCTCATACTTGAAGTCTGAATTTGAAATGAAAGATTTGGGTAAAACCAAGTTTTGTTTAGGCTTGCAGCTTGAACATGCCCAAGGAGGAATCTTGGTACATCAATCAACCTACACGCAGAAAGTGTTGGAAAGGTTTGGATTTGAAAAAGCATATCCTGCGAAGACTCCAATGGCGGAAGGTCACTCCAGCGCACCTAGACCCATACTGAGACCTAGAGAAGAGGAGGAAGTCACGGGAGCAGAATTCCCATATCGAGTGCGATTGGAGCGCTCATGTACCTTGCGAATAGCACCAGGCCGCACATTGCGTTCGCCGTGAATTTGCTAGCTCAGTACAGTGCAGAACCCACCAAAAGGCATTGGAAAGGGATCAAGGACATCTTCCGTTACCTCCAAGGAAGCAAAGACCTTGGTACATTTCTGAAGAAACAATGAATTGAATTTGGTTGGCTATGCCGATCTTTGATGTACTTATCGGACCGCATCTTGGCAAGTCCCAACCGCTATATTTTTCTATGTGGAGGAACAACAATTTCTTGGAAGTCGTAAAGCAGACTCTTGTCTCGGCGTCGACAAACCACTCGGAAATCATTGCTTTGTATGAAGCATCTCGTGAATGTGCATGGCTCAGAAGAATGGTTCACCACATCCAGAAGTCATGTGACTTGAACATTGAGCAAACTCCCACGATAATTTATGAAGATAATGCAGCTTGTGTTGCCCAAGCACAGATGGGTTATGTGAAGAGCAATCTCACGAAGCATATCAACCCCAAGTTCTTCTATGCTCACGAATAGCATAAGATGAACGAGATCAAGATATTGCATACTAAGTCATGTGAAAACCTTGCAGATTTGTTCACTAAATCATTCCCAGCATCTACCTTTGAAAGGTGCGTGAAAGGAATTGGGATGATGAGACTTAGAGAAGTGCAGATTTCAGGGGGAGATATTTCACATACTCCCACATGAATCTCGAGCATGAATTATGAATACCCAACATGAATCTCGAAGATTAGCAATTGAAGTTGGGAGAATTGTACTCTTTTCCTTAGCAAGTTTTTCATGAAGTTTTTCTTGCATAAGGTTTTTAACGAGGCAATTCGTGCAACATAGTAGCGTATGCTATGTACTCTTTCTCCAAGTATTTTTCCCCTGGATTTTTCCGAGTTTTAATGAGGCATATGCATCTCGCGACAAAGGGTCCAAGGGAGTGTTGGGAAACCCTAATGGCCCATGAAGGCCCATCTTGGTCCTAAGCCTAAACCCTAGGAGCGCTATAAAGGAGGAGGGTCCCCTATGTACGAAATCATTAGCAATAAAGAATTTCATTGTTGCTCTCCTAAACACGTGTCTCTCTCTCTTTCTGTTCTCCAATTCAGATCTGTTCAGGAACCCCGGACTATTCGATAGCGAGGTTCCTTAACACTCTCCTTGTAACAAGTGGCAACACCTCCTTTATCCCCCTTTTCTCCTACATTCCTTTCTCCTCAAACTCAAAATAGTTTTTGTATTTCAAATTTTCCCTCAAATTTTAGAAATCAAGTATTTTATAACCACTTCTGAAAGTTTTTTAAGCGAAACTTTTCGAACCTAAAGTTTTTGGAGCTGAAACCTTTTTATTGGAATTTTTTTCGAGTTGAAACATTTTGATTTAATTTTTTTTATTGAAAATTTTTTGAGTTGAATTTTAATTCGAAACTTTTCGAACCAAAAGTTTTTGAATTGAAACTTTCTAATTTGAAACTTTGTACGTTGAAATTTTTTGAGTTGAAACATTCGGATTTGAAATTTTTTATTTAAGTTTTTTGAGTTTTAAATTTTGAGTTGATTTTTTTCTAGTCGAATCTTTGTATTAAAAACTTTGAAAGTTAAAATATTCTAATTTTAAAATTTTCTATTAGAGAGAGAAGAAGAGAGGTGGGAGAAGTGAGTAGAGAAGAGAGCAGCGGGAGGTGGATGGAAAAGATAACACATGATATTCTAGGAATATGTCCTTGAATTTATTAGTTTAAAATTATAGTCAAAATAGTCATATTCGTTAAACAATGACCTAACGGACGAGGACATCATGTGACCAAAGCTCTGAACCCCCAACCGGCGCCTTGAGATCGCTCACGCGCGTATTGTATCCCACTCATATACGAAACGCAGGTCCCCACAAATATACAGCTTAGTGTGTGTTTCACCTGGTTCGCAAAATGATGGTAGATCTACACGCATTATACTCTATCCACCAGCCAAACTAAACTTTAAAAATAGAAACGTACACCGCCATGTGGTGCGTCACTATCTGGCGAGTGAACGGCCGGCCGCGACGCGACGACAGTGAGTTCTGGCCGTCTGGCTGGCTCCGCGAGCATGCAGCAGCCCGGTGCATGAGGTGATGATGTTGCCAAGATGGACGGTCGATTGATCTGCGAGACTTTTGCATGCATACGAGGACTCTTTTGCGCTCACACTTTTTTGGTTCAGAGTCTAGGCTTGTTGGGTATCAGCGATCATCAGCATACACAATATTCTACGCGTACGTGTCGACCTGCAGTTGGCGACATGACGGCATACCGTAGGATCGAGATCCGCAATACAGAGGGGGTTAATGACTCCGATACTTCTTTTTTTTACTTTAATATCTATAGAAAGCTAAAAAGATCAAATTTGACAATGCAAACCACGGAAATCAATACAAGTAATCAAAAACCCAGCAAAAACGACAACCTTCCTGCCAGGTTGGTCTAACCGCCTACAGACCTACGGTCTAACAGATGGCCGGCTTGACCGGCAAGTGAACTACGGTCTGACCTACCGAGAGAATTCTTTTAAATAATATATTTTTAATGAAAAATTATAGAAATAATATGCCAAAAAGAAAATAACAGTTATACCTACATGTCGCAGATCCAAATCGCGACAGATATTTTGTCGCGATTTCAAACAGCAAAAGAATCTCTGTCGCGATTTCAAACAGCGATTAAGTTTCTATCGCAGTTTGGAATCACGACAGAGACCTGTCGGCTGTCGCTTAACGGTTCAGCAGCGCATAGGAATTTTTTTAAATAATATATTTTTAATGAAAAATTACAAAAATAATATACCAAAAAAGAAAATAATAGTTATACCCACCTGTCGCTAATCCAAATCGCGACAGATAAGTACCACAGAATTCAGTCTTGAAATAATTTTTTCTGCAAAATAGCCGGTCTCGCGATAAAACTATAGGAATAGTAAAATAATAGACAATTTTGTTTTGTTCGGTCGAGAATTGTTTTCACTCATTTTGAAGCGACGTGCGAGTTAAATAAAGGAATCTTTTTTAAATAATACATTGTTGCACTGATTTCATTCGAAAATTCGCTTTAACTTGTGAGCATTAATTATTAAAAGTCAGTGTTATTTTGACAGTTGCTAGAATTTTAGAGTTCAAACCAAGGTTAAATAAATTTAGAGAAATTCATATTTGTCAGTGATAATTCATGTAGTATTTTACAAAATTATTTGTCAGTTACTTTTTTTGACAAAAAATTCAAATTTCGTTGTTCCTCATTCTCTTTCAGTGTGCGACAAATTTGATGATAAATCATAGTAAAACATTGAATAAAACCCGACAGTGATATTACAAAGTGCAGTAAGTACAACAACTACAATAACATGGCATGTGAACTACACCTAAGATACATACATGCCTTATGAAATTCATAAAACTGGGATACAACATAGATACATGCCTCTAGTGGAGGACTAAGTTACAAAACCATATATTCTATGGTCATGGTTGTCAGAATAGGTCGCTACAATAAAAATAAGAGTAGTTATCTATTGGTTCCTGACGGGGTACTACGTATGGATACCTGATAGGGCTTAATGTAATATCATCGTCAGGATTCTGAGGACTCCGAGGACGCAAGGTCGTGGCGTAGGTGGCATGAAATTGTCATCATCATCGTCATTTGTATGGTTAGGAGCTAGCCTTCCTTCAGTACTTGTTGAACGTCCTCTTACATTGTTGCTTGAACGGCCTGTTGTGATAGTGCTCGAACGTCGAGGTCTAGGTGATATGAAATCGTCATCGTCATTTGTATAGTTAGGAGCAAGCCGTCCTTCGGTGATGGTTGAACGTCCTCTTGAACTTTCTACTACAACAGTACTGGGTGGATCTCTACCCCTCCAGTTAGATCATCTTCTGTGTCTTTTACGCGGACCAAGCATCATACCCCTGTCGAAGAGTATATACATCGCTACGAATTCTAGGATATCTTTGTTCAGCAACTCTTTATCCTCCGAGAATGACTAATATACAAAACGAGCATACGAATTAGTGAACTTATGAAAAATGCTAAAAAGATTAGTAGGGTGAACAAATAGTAAATAACTAACCTTAATATGCTCTGCATACTGATCGATTAACATCAGTACCCTATAACATCTCGTAGAGAAACATATAGTAGAAGGGTGGTTAGCTAGTTTGCACACCCTGGAATACCTTTGACGCCACCCTTACAAGTACGCCTTCAGGTCGTTGGAGGTCACAAGGTTCAGGTCAGAGGTTGTCATCTTATGCCTCGATAATGTCGGACGCCACTCTTGCAATTTGTATACCACTTTACTTAGGTTCTCCTCCTTTAACGGATCATCCTTCCCATTACGCATAACCTTCAATGTGTAATGAAGGGATACACTGCTCATATCAGGTGTCCACGACAATGCTCTGCTAGAGGATCCAGCCATGGTGAAGTGTGAGTGGTAACTGTGTAAGTGTGTACCTGCGGTTTGGCCTTTCATAGTCTTCCCTGTCTACCCCTCCCACTACTTAAGCTTCCTCCTCAGTCTGTGATTGCAACAGAGTGCAGGTTGGGATAGGGAAGAAGGGCTGCTTGGGTGACAGGTGGTTTTATATATCACTTAAGTCTGAAAAAGCGGGCCGTAGCGTGTTGTATGTCGCTATGTGATAATGGGGGTCGCGTCTCATCACCTTTTTAGGCGGATGTGACAAATCGAACTGAGAAATCAATAGGCAGCGTGTTGCCATTTCGGCTTTTCAGGCCGATGTGACAACAGGCTGGCAGCAGCTTCCTTAAGCTGATTTGACAACACGCTGCCACGAGTACTCAAATCGGGCTGAGAATGCTGCTAGCAACGTGTTGTCCAATCGAACTGAAAAAGCTGAAAGTGGTGGCCAGAGTGTTGTCACTTTTGACTTCGAAAGGTACATCATGCATAAGAGCAATTTCTACAAGTTGGGTATGAACTTCTAAGTTATTGGCTGCTACTACATGGTTATATGATGATTATTGCGTTGTAGGTACTTTTGCTAAAGGCTTTTAAACAACTATTCATACAAGGTGGCTCCGGCAACCTTATCATTTAGGGTATTAGCGTTAACGGTATTTATATGCTAAGCAAGTTGTACATAAGATATTTTTCTATAATATGGCTGTTCATATATTAAAGTGTGTTCCTGGAATGATCCTCCAAAATTTGTGTTTAAACGAGTTGTTTTGTGAATCGCCAAAAAAGCTTAAGTGTTTTAGAATCTGCGCCTGTAGTGATCATTTAGTGTGTTAGCTTTGGCAGGATTCAAATGCAAAGCAAGTTTTAAATAGGATTTTTTTCCAGATTATGGTAGTACATATATCAAAGGGTGTTTCAGGCTATTCTTCCATAATTTTTCATTTAAACATGTTATTTTATGAAATTCTTGAAAAGGCTTAAGTGACCATCTGATTTACGATTCTTGGTCGATTTTCTAAGTTTGCGACTGCACCATATAGGATATTTTAACCATTTTCCAGGCATTAGTAGGGGATATTTTAACTATTTTTCAGGCATTATGGTAGTACATATATCAAAGCTGATTTACGTGTTGTCCAATCGGCCTGATAGCTGATGGCATTACGGAAGGAAAAGATCGTATCTTAATAGAAGATAACTTAAGAAGATAACATACCATAGTTGAATGTTACATAATCTAAGAAAGTAAAGCATCATATTATGTTTAGTAGATCATGTATGAAAGGAAAAAACTAACTGGCTCCCCTGCGCGGTGTTACTCGTCGTGTGATCCCAGGCTTCCTACGGCGCTACACATACCCAGAGGGATACGTCAGCTGGTCAGGGGCCTGTCCATGAGTACCCCTAACATGCCGTCTTGGTCTTTGTCGAGATGCGAAGACATCTGTGGCCGAGTCGAGCTGGAGTGCATCGGCAAGCTGGGAGGGACCAAGGACCGCACCCGTGGACTGCTGGTAAGGATCTACAAAGAAGTCCAAGTCGGCGTCGGCGAGCGAAGGGAAGTCAGCGGAGGTGCTTGCGCTCTGGTCAAGTGCTGGATCGGTTGCTATTAACAAAGTTTTGATGTTAGTACATCACATAATATGAACAACATAATAGATGAAAGGAGACCACGTGGTGTACCTGTAGTCATATGGACGTACGACGTGGAACGCTGCCAACTAGATCCCCGCGACACGTCCGGAGGTGGGGCCGCATGCGTGCGTGATGTCCCAGCTGTGGCCTGGGGCGCGTGTCGACCCCGTACAGCTGAGGAACGTCCGTGAACCTGTAGGACATCGTCGTCCCTAGGCCTCATGCAGGACGTAAGCTGGACGATGCGAACGGTCTTCTGGCGTACACGCTGCAACACCTCTCTCCAGAAGTCCATCGTGACCTTTAGCCTGTCCCTTTGGCCAACTCATGCCAGTAGTGCGTCCATCTCCTCTGTGGCCTCCCTGGCAAGGTCGCTCTGCGCACGCATTGAAAGGCAAGTTAGTTGGTACAATTGTAGTAACAAGACATTACATGGAATATCAAAGAAGTACTAACCGAGCGATGAAACGCCAAGTCCGACTGCGTAGGGTAGGTGTTCGCTATGGAGGGAACGTGCCTCCGAGGTGAGTCAACGACACGCACAATGCGAACGTGTGTGCGCAGACTGAACCACCAGATGCACTCGTCGTACGTGCCGGGGTAGTAAGGGGCAGCCTCGTCGTGAACGTCTACCAACGCTTGCGCCCACTGCTGAGCATGAGGCAACATGCATGCCCCCCAGCTCGTGCCACCAATGAAACCCTTTCGTGTAAGCCTGCATGAGAACAAGAGCACTGATGTTAGTAGCAAGAACATCGCAAAAAATAATGCAATTGGAATTGACGTAGAAGAGCACTCACGTGTGCACACTCGGTGGGACAACCTCACCAGTGGGGACAGGGAAGACCTAACGAAGGCCGAACTGTCTCATGACACGATGCACGACGTACGTCTCCACGTAGATGTCGAACACTAGGTGGCGCCGTGTCAACCAGAAGGCGGCGTCATGGGTGCACTGCAGGGAGAGGCCATGAGGTGCTCGTGCGCCTACCAGCTCAAGGAGGTAAGGACGCCAGATGACGTGATCATCTATCAGCTGGTCGAACATCGCTACGTACTCGGGGTACGAAGCGTGTGACGTGACACGCGTGAAAGTCGGTTGCAAAAAAGGAATAGTCCAAAGTTAGACAAAAAATTTCAAAATTATTGCACAATTCAAGGTAAAGGTCATTTTACCAACCCGTCGATGACACCACAACGTCCCCATGGTAAGACGATCGACGTCATCCCCGGGGGTGCCATAGAAGCCTGCTCCATAGGGTCGCAAATCCATCTGTGGTCGGTCGATCGGGAACATCTCAAAAGACCAAAACTGAAGTAGCAGAGGACACCCCGTGAGAATGGACCAATCTGCCACGCGACGAGAACCATTGCAAAGACCCCGATACATGGCAGCCAGTACAGCCGATCCCCACGCTAGTTGCGGGATCTCCTCAATGTCGGTGTCTGCGATTGACCTCGCGTACTGGATCATGTGCTTGTCGAAAGTGTCCCCATGGGAGGAGCAGAACAAGACCTAGCCAAAGAGCCATAGCAGGTATGCCTCAAAGTGGTGACTAACAACGTACTCCCCTGCTACATCTGCCATCCTCTTGGGCTGCAGAAAGTCATGGTTAGTTTCACAACTATAAGAGAAAAGGAAATAAAATTTAGACAAAGTTAATATCACTTACGTAGAACTGTACCAGCCACTTCTGCGACGGATTGTGCGCATAAGTGAAAGGTGTGTAGCCACGCTTAGCGGGTAGCACCTCTGTAAGGACCCGAATCCACTGATTTGAACCCACTGTGTTTACCGCACTAGTCCCAGGATCAACGCTAGTGCACACAGCTCAACATCGGTACATATCACATCATACTCAACGAAAACAGAATAATAGTTCATTTGTTGATATAGCTAAATGTATGATCTTATGACCGACTTACATTATTAAGCCACACAGGGCAAGACTGGAAATATAAGCTAATAATTAAGCAGCGGAAAGTAGAAAACGTAGATAGCTCATCAGTTCACTACAGGCAACCGACAAGACTCGGACCCTAATGACTCGTGTCTTCTGGACTTCTTCTTCCAACACAGTGTAGATTCTTCAGCTGTTGATTATTGTTGTTTGGCAAGGGTGAGTACTTAAGCACTCAACAAGTTGTGCCTGAATGCAATTCTATATATCTATATGCAAGGCTTATTCCAATGGATAGGCTATCATGGCTATTTTGCAATAAGCGTGTTATGAACAAATATACTATTTAGATTGTAAAGACTTGTAAAACAAATAGCAATAATAAATAGATTGATATTTCTCAAGTAAACCAAGTTTCCAATCCTAAGTCAAATTCCATCTTCCACATGGCATTCCGCCATCCCAACCAAATTGTCCATTTAATTAAGCTAACCCTTAAACTGTAATTCCCGAGCATTGCTCAATACCATGAAACACGGCTATCCGAATAGGTTCACACTCTGCAGAGGTTATCCACTTTACCCACGTGATACAACCAAACACCACCAAGGCGAATGATTATAACAAAGCCTTTACAATGCGCTGGCTTAACCCGATACTACCCGCTAAGGTTTCAACACTGGTGGGACTGGTTACCACATCCAGGGCCCCCCTCTTGCGCTATGTGAATTACTTCATAACTCGGGAACTCACACCGACCACGATAGTACCAAAATTAAGATATTGCAAATTACTCAGCTAGGCTGGCCCATACCAGACATGTGGTTGCATGATTAACTCAGGTCAAAGGGCTTGCAAGGTTAAGTCCTTAGAGTGATCAAGACAAGACATCCACATACCCTCTGCCCATCGGGCCCACCTTGGCATCCTCGCCCCTTGTCACTTGCCCCAATCTAAATGATTATCACCCAGTTGATTACCAAGCACCACGTGCCATCAACAATTCAACATCGTTGCGTGACATGACTCGCCACGACAACTCAATCTCATCGAGTGATCCCACATGACACACAAGTTCATAACATTGTTCCATATTCCATTAATCAAGATTAATTATCAATGATTCCAACACATGTGATGACGTGGCATGGCTAAGCAACTAATACGATCTAACAATACCATGTTGATTGTATTTACTAACCAACTATATTGAACCAATCTAGGGTGATAATGGATCATGTTATACAATGACAATGTAGGGTATAAATCAATCTGGTATATTAGCTAAACCCAATCTAATTTGAACCAATTGTATACTTGAAATATATGCAATAGGGTAAAACAAATATAGCAATTTTATAAACATGGGTTCAACATGATCAAAGCACAACTTGCCTTGGAATAGGTCCTGATCTAGTTCTAGAACTTGCTCTTGAGTTGTTGAATCTTCCTCCGAAGCGTCGCACAATTCAACGTCTACGCGTACCGAAGAAGAAAAGTAAATAAATACCAAAAAAGAGAGCAAATGAACTAAAAAAATAAAATAAAATTCACCATTAAATAGATCTCAATTTTACAAATTTTTAGAAATTTGAATCACTCAAATCCGAGTTAAGATGCAAAAGTTATAGCCTTTTGAAGTTTGAAATAAATCTTGAAATTGCAAAAATCGAAAATCGAATTAATGATTTATTTTTAAATTGAAAATAGATTATTGCGCAAGCGTGACGTCATCTTTGGCGTCGTACTGATGCCGACCAATCGAGACCGACGCGTGTCTCGGGCGTATGGGTCGAGTCCACGGCGTGGCTCGGACCACGGTGAACCGGTCCATGACGCTCGGCGCTTGCGCCGACACGCGGTACTGCGATTGGGCTGCGGCGACAGCGCCATCCGATGCGCTCGATTTGATCGAGCGGCCACCGATCACTCGCGACCACAATGAAGACGTCAACCGTTGGATTTAGATCTAACGGCCTGAAGCTTCGGATCTAGCGATGGAGACGCGACGGCGAGCTCTCACCGGACTCAAAGACGAAGACCGAGGCGCGGCGCTCGGCGAAGCTTCGCGGCGAGATGGCGGGGATCCGACGCGCGCGGTCGGCAATCTCGGTGATGGCACGGTGACGGCGAAGGCTCAGCGGCGGACGAACCCGAGCGAAAACCTCGCGGTCCGAACCGGCCTCTGGCGAGCCCCGAGCACGCCTCGATCGATCTTGCGAAACATTACCGATCAAAAGCTGCGGCGCTGAGGATGAACCTCGGTACTTGCCCCTATTTATAGTCTCGATGCGCGCTCAAAAGGAACCCTAGGTCGATGCGGCGGCGGAGACCGACTCGACACCCGCGACGGCCGCTTCGAGTCTCGCGAAGACGATTCACCCGGCCGTTCGATCGCAATCTCACCGCCACGATTTTCTGGTGAGATCGCATCTAAACGCTCGCGATATTTTTCCAACGGCGGCGATTACATGAGGCCCGAACCGCAGTGCGCTCGATCTCACCCGTGCGATCTCGATCCAACGGCGGGAAGCAATTTCTAAGCGAGCCAACAGTGGCGGCACGAGGCATTGGGCGCACGAAATAGGCTCTCGGCCGTCTTTTTTGGCTGATTTTAAAAGAGTTTCTGATTTAAAATAATTACAGAAAATACTTTGATTTATTTTAGGCAAATAAATTATCAGGAAAAATCCCAGAAAAATCTCAAAAATACTTTAAGATATTCTGGACTCAAATAAAATATTTTTGGCAAAACTTTATTTTAACTTTGCATAAATTTAAATAGATTTGAACAAAAGGTCAATATTCATAATTTAAAATTAATTCAAATAAATCCAGAAAAATCCAAATAAATTCCAAAAAATCATAAATGCACATTTAAGCAATAAAATAATATTTGAGCAAAATTTTGGGATGTTACAACCTCCACGAACCAGGCTAGGAGCTCCATCCGCCACTCCGGGTGGACGTCGTCAGGCACTATCGCGTCCCTAGTGCAAGGTAGACCAGAAGGTAGCTAACGTCCTTCAGTGTCGGTGCCATATCACCACACAGGAGGAACCTACCGTGTATCCTCCCATCTCTGATGCTCCGTGAACAAACCCACCACTCGAAAACCGTAAATTTCTCTGCTCCAAGTTGCCGTCACCGCCTCTTTATTGAAGAATTGTGACAAGAATATACCTGGATCCATACGAATTGTTGAGCAGGCATCCATTACATGTGAGCATGGCTTGTGTAAGAGACAAGGCTTGTTGTAGCTGCAGACATATGTTTACCGATGTAGAATGCATTCATGAGAAACTTTACGCCGATTCGTCCCACGGCCAACTTTCTCTTTACACAAAACCTCGAAACGAAGCTCCCTCGTGCCCATCTTCAATACTCTATGCATCTCCCCCTTTTGCCTTTCTTCTCCATGTACGTACAGATCACCTCTGAGTATTTCACATCATGATTACTCATGCGAACTAACACCCTAGCATGGCGATCCACAAAGTACTTCGCAATACCATGAAGAGCACCCTCCACTATAGCAACTAGGGGAAGGGGTCTCAGGCCTAGCATGACCCAATTGTAAACCTCAGCTAAGTTTGTCGTCATGACCCTATATCGGGCACCATCGGTGTCATAAAGCAATGCCCATTTCTCTCTAGGCTCATCTCTATCCATTCGGAGAAGCATTTCGTGGATCTTCCATTCCTCCAGACCAAGTGCGGAGGGTCCGTGGGTGACACTTCCAGCGCTACCAGGGCCTCCTCTGTGCCAGGCATTGGCCTTTTCGTTGCCTCCGTTGTATGCTTTGATGTCAGCTCGTCCAACTTCTTACACAGTGCATCAAACTTTCTCTGTTGGGTCTGGTTGCACAACCTCTTAAAAAGCTTCGTAAGGTCCTTGTTCTTGAACTTCTTGTAGAAGTTAGCACCCATGTGTCGCTTGCACCACCTACTTTTCAGATCAGGCCATGGATGTGTTTGTTCTGCACCTTTCTGCAACTGCACGATCACCTTCAACAGCCCGGGATGCGATCGTGTATAACACACACTCTAGGCCGCTGATTCATGACGCTGGCTTTCACGTTCCTTAGAAACCAGAGCCAGCTTTCTGTGTTCGTACCCTCCACGAATGTGAGCGCTACAGGAAGAACCTGATTATTGCCATCTACTCCTATAGTATTCAATATCTGGCCTTTATACTTCTCAGTCAAGAATGTCCCATCCACACATAACAACGGACGGCAATGTCTGAACGCATTGACACATGCACCGAAAGCAAAGAATGCTCGCTTGAGTACCATCTTCCCAGGGAAGCGCTGCGAGGGCTGCTCACAAATATCGATATAAGTTCTAGGATTCCTTTCCTTGATCACCTCAAGTATACCTGTTAGGTTCTGATATGAGTCTTCGTACGTACCAAATCTAGTTTCCAATGCCTTCTGCTTCGCTTTCTATGCTTATGGTGTACTGAAACCTCTACTCTATTGCAAGTATGATGGCACGTGGCTCTAAATCCAGGTTGCCCACAATCTCCTCATACATTGCATTTGCAACAAAACCTGAAGATATGTTTCTATGCGATTGGACAGACTCCGTCAGCATGCATGTGTGTGGAACGGCTATAGAACACTTCCAAATGGTATCCCACTTAGGCTGGTACGCATGCACACGTGATGGGCAACCCTCCATCTGGCATCTGACATCATACATTCGCTGATCTGACTTTGCAACCTTAAAGGTTCTACGAAGCGACACTACCCAGGCTGTCATTGCTTCCTGAACCTCAAACTTATTCATGTAAATAGCACCTTGCCTCACCTCATTCCGATCCGACTGCCATGCAAAGTGTTCACCCTCGTTGACCACCAATCTATCGAACTCACATGCATCCCACTCCGCAGGGAAATGCTCTTCATCGTCTTCGTCGTTACTCAAATCCTCATATTTCTGGCTCTCTGCCTCCATCGCTTCAACCAATGATTCAATATTATCTCTCTCGTCTGCCACACCCAATGTACCTGAACATCTGGCATTGGAACATCAACTTCTTCGCCTCGCACACCCTCATGACTCGAGCTGACATCCTGCCTCACTAGGTATTCTCTGGTTCGACTGCTCTCCCCAACTTCCTCCGGTTCATCACCGACAACCTCCTCCTGCGTCGTATGGCTAGCATTGGTTTTCTCAAATGCTTACGCTAACAACACTAATGGAAAACCATTCTCAGTTGCTAATCTTACGTACGAGCTCTATGACTTCGGCCCCTTCAGTTCTACTAACTTCTAGTACGTGTAATCCCGTCTCCGAGACCCAACTCTGTGCTGCTTGAGTTCATGCAATTTACTATCCAACGAGAATATGTGGTACAACCATCTGTTAACCGTGCCCCATGAACGCTCACCAGTATGTGACAGGCCAGCCATGACACTTGGAAAATAACTAAGTTCCACCCCTTGTGCACCCATCTGCGGAACCCCTTCTCTGTAGTGTATTTTAAATTCTACTCATTCGTCCATACCTGTCAAACATTTCATGAATATTTTAATGATCGCACAACATAATGCTAACACCTTTCAAATCTAAATCTACCCAAACGATGACATACTCCACTCTAATTCAAACAAATGCTGCAGCCCTACAAAAATTATTTTTTTTGTATCACATTCTACCTTGCGTAATTCTTGCACACATTGTATCTCTCATAATTCTTGCAGTTTTCTATATCCATAGCTATTATAACTCCATACAACTAATAAATTACAAACCTTAATAATTCGATCACTAAATCATCCATTTAAATAGACTATTGCCAATCTACACAGCTAATTAATTACAACCCTAATTAATCTCGTCCCTATATCATCTTTCTAAATATTTATTACTCTATAAATATAATTACTTACCAATCTATTTCATTTGGTCACTAAATTGCATTTCTAAATTCTAAATTAAATAAACAAAATAAGATTTACCTCAACACACGATGAATCCCCCTCTTCTTCTTCCTCCCCTCCTCCTCCTCCCCTCTTCTTCCTCCTCTCCTCTCCTCCCCCTCCTCTCCCCTCTCCTCTCTTTTTTCTCCGGCGCGCGCGAGCTCTCGGCTATGTGTGTGGGAAGGCTCGGTGGAAATGAGACCGAAGGTTGGGCGGTGCAGTTTTTACGCTCTCTGTCGCAATTTGGAATTGCGACAAAGAGCTGAACCATTAGCGATAGGTCTCTGTCGCAATTCCAAATTGCAATATAAACTTAATCGTTGTTTGAAATCGCGGCAGAGATTCTGTCGCTGTTTGGAATAGCGACAAAATATCTGTCGCGATTTGGATCTGCGACAGGTGGGTATAACTGTTATTTTCTTTTTCGGCATATTATTTATGTAATTTTTCATTAAAAATATATTATTTTAAAAAAATCCTACTGAAAGACTTGAAACAACTCAGTTCCAAAACTAGGAACTTATCCAACTTTAGATTTACTGAATCAAACTCAACCAAACTTGAAACCTAGCTTCCTTAGGATATTAGAACCCTATTCCAACCAACAATCTTAAGGATCATAGTCAAAGTTATAGATTTTATCCATTTCAAGGAAGAGAGGTCAAGAATCGAGCAAAAAGAGAGTGCGATCTACTCAAGTTCGTGAGATCTACCTTCTAAAGGTGATCCAAGATGTGATCATATATGCCTTAGGAAACCAAAGCAACCTAGAATATGGTAGAACAAGAAAACACAAAGATCACCTCAAGAAAGCTAAGAAATCATGCAAGAATGCAAATAAACCATGACTGGATGAGTTTGATCATCTATTATCACTTGAAGATGTATGACTACAGATACTCTTCTTGGAGGACAAAAACTCTTAAGGGCAACACCCACTCTTGTTTTTCTCACGAGGCTCAAGTGCAAAAACTTAACCTCTCCCTCTCTAATGCCCTTTTATATAGTGGAGCCTCACATGAAACTCTTAAATCTAGATACAAAGTGGTTTCACCCATTAACTCATGAGTAAACCCGATAACCAAACATAAAATGGGTTTTGTGCGCACACGCACGCTTGTCAAAGCGGTGTCTTCAACCTTTGCTATAATAGCCCGAATACATCATCTTGTCCTCCGTAAAGTCTCCTTAACCTAATATGCTTAAGCCTCCGCCGTGGTTTCACAAACCACCTCTGCTACGATTTTGCAAACCACTCACTTTTCGGTTTTGGAAAAATGACCACTTTGCCCTTCAACCTACATTTCCCAATTTTTTCACCTTAAAGTATCGCCAATACTTCATCATCTTACATATGGCCCTGATGACTTCTCGACAAGCATCTCACACCATCCTCGCTTGTAAATAGACCCAAATCAATTGATGTGTCACATGGCCCACTTGATCTTAGCCACTTGTGTCTTCCATGGTCCTTATCCATCTTGTGCCTTGTTTGAGTCCAACTATCTCACCCGACTTCTATGACCGCAGTGGACCTTGTTTCTCGTAACCAAGTCTCAGTCCTGCTCATTGTTGACCATAGTTGACTTCAAGTCACCGACATAACAATAGACCAAGCAAACCATTTTCAAGCACAAGTTTCTTCCAATTCGACCCAAGTCAATAAAATGCATCATGCAACACATAAACAACCTTAACATAATCATAAACATGTTCCTAAAAAAACTCTCAACCTCTTGCAACACATAAACAACCTTAACACAATCCTAAACTTGTTCCCAAAACAACTCTCAACCTCTAGCGTCAAAATCACCAAACATGTTTAACCACCATTGAGGGACCAGTCAGACCATCCAAGACTGGTCTGACCGCATGTTCCATACCGGTCAGACTGCATACCCTATGCTAGTTTTACCAGTTAAGACTGAACCTAAATCTCATTTTCTAAACTTGTCTTTTAACAACTCAAATTTCTTTCAAACTGCCTGAACAGTATGGTATACTTGTCACAACACTTGACATGATCTCACACGTACCATCCCCAAGAGGAGGACTGGCCTCGTTGGAATCCTGTCGTCTCTCTTCCTCTCCTCGTCTGAACATCTCTCTTGAGTATATAGCATTGTGTTGCACGTGCGCACTTGCAGCAAGGAATCTGAGGCCGCCTCTACATTGGATACTTGTGGGATCAATATAGGTGGTCTCCCCTACTGGTGGACGTGAGGAGAAATCATGATACATCACTCCTAATTCCAGCAATGCATGAAGAAGTCGTACAACTGCCATATAGGCTGCTTCGTTCATTGCGACGGTGATAGATGATCCTAGCCATCGAAGTGGCGATCTCCTTCATAAAAAATTGTCCTTGCAGGAATATAAACCCGAGCGCCGAATTCCATAACCCTCTGGCTCAGCGGAACTTGAAACACCACATAGCGAGGGTTATCTTCGAATCTGGCGTGCTCCATCATATGGGCAAGTACGCCCATCATCCCGCTACATTCTCTATGGGTAGATTTGTAGCAGGGTACAAACCCGACCTTCTACACATTCAATAAGGAACTAGTATTCCAAATTAAATGCAAGATAGGAAAAGAAACTACTAACAATGAAAGAATAATAACAGATATATAATATGACAAGGAAGAATATTAACAGATATAATAAGATAAGGGAAGAATAGTTACAGATGCACTAAATTCATATTTCTAGTTATAGAATTTAGTTTCAATTTTTAAGTTCTTAACTAACGACCATACTATCTAGGGTTTCCTACAGTTAACCTGGCTCTAATACCAACTTGTAATGCCCCTATTTTTTATATTAAATACCAACAATGGGTTCCATGTGCATGCAATACTAATCCCATGATCAATGGCTAGTACGCACATTTACAAATTTATAACACATCCATACACATATTATTATATACGATAGCGGAAGCAGTTCTTACATAATGTTTTTACAAACCAAAATAAACTTTGCAGTGGAAACATTTATATCTTGTAGTTTGCCTTTAACCCATTATTCCCTCAAGCAACTAACAAGGTAAATCCTAGAAAAGCTCGTCGTTAATATCCCTGTTCCCTGCGTCAAAGTAAGATTCATCGAGGTATTCTGATTCTTCACCTAAAAACAACGACAATAACAAGTTGAGTACTTTACGTACTCGCATGACTTTTGCGAAACCTATAATATATGTAGGCTTATATCAAGAAAAAGGCTGCTACGATTATTTTGCATAAAGCCAATTTGAATTTTAAATACTGATTAATAGATTGCAAACGGAATTTCTATAAAAGCAATTTGATAGCTAAATAAATTAACAAGTATGTAAGCACAAATATAGCAATTCACAGATCTCGTGACGTGATCAACACAACGAACAATCTCCTACCAACACATAGCATAAACTAGACTTTTGTGAAAATAATAAAACATCTAACTATGTGATGACTTTACCAAGTGCCCTTGATCGCGGGTGCGGCTTTTCGAAAAGATTTACACTCTGCAAAGGTGTACAACTTTACTCACAAGAGATGATCAACCCCTTTTGCCAGGCCAATAACACACTTTATTTGGCGTGTCGGCAAGGAGATCATAACATTACCTAGCCCTAACTTTGCACCAGCCCGGTGACGACAAACCCTTGCTATGACGGCAAAAACAAAACACACCCAAGACATGACAGTCCTTCCCTGTCATTCACACAGCAGCTCAGGCAGTCCATCCCTGCCACACATATTTCTCCCCATAGCAAGGCGTACACCTTTGTATCAGCAAACGTTATTCCCAACACCTCAATGTGGACGCCCCTCCGAGCAAACCTACATCGGAATACCCGTACTACTCCTGCCTTCTAATGTGCATAGCTAGTTGTAAGTAACTTAATAAGTTAAGGCTGTCCCATACCAGCATTTATGATTGTACGATTGTCTTGGCTTGAAAACAACACACTGGTTTGCTCCTTAATCCGACACGGGTGAGAAATCTCCCCCTACACTACGTGCAAGTCCCATGCACCTCCGTCTATTGTCAGTAATCGCCCGCGTCAAAATCATAGTTTTATTATTTTTAATAAATTACTATTAATCACATTAACCATCATGTCCAACATTTATTTTCATCATGAATAGTATAACCAGCCATTCGTGTTCTCAGTTCTAAAGCGTACTAAGTAGATGCATGTATAAACGAGTATACCCATGTTGATATCATCATATTTCTATCCAGAATCTAGGGTTACCACCTATCACTGTTGATTAAGAAAAACCATCAATGAAGGTTATATCTACTAGTACCCAGAATATAGCCATGTTTATTAAACATAGCGCATGCATAAAAGATTTGACAAAACATTTTTGCAAATCTGGGATCAACATGGTCAAAGGGGATGCTTGCCTTGGTGATTGTCGTCAAAGTTGAAGTCGAGGTCGTCGACGACTAAATCTGGTACGTCGGGTTCTACACGTCATTCAACGGATTATAGCAAATAATAAACTTTAATAAGGGTGAAAAGAATACAAATAGATAACCAAATAAAAACTTGCCATAGAAAACAGGTGTGGTTTAGGGTTAGGGTTTCATGATTTTATGTACACGCATTTTAGTTTGTCTTTTATTCTTATTTATTACTAGCAGTCTTAGGTTATGCTATAACAAGGTTTCTTGTCTTCTATAGATTACTTATCCTTATTTTACGAATTCAAGAGGATAAAATTATTTGAATTAATAATAAGACATAAAGCTACCACATGGTATATCATGTATAAATTCAATAGTTTACCCTAAGTATTTTTGCATATCTAGGTAGTTTACTGTCTTAATGACATATAGAAATTGATTGCATTCAATCTGGAGTTCTTTTGTTTAAGTTATGCACTTTTGAATATTCATCATATTGAAAATAATCTATATTAGAAAAAGATATAAATAAAGTTGAAATTTAAATATTTTTGCATATTTAAGTTTCTAACAACCTAAGGATTCTAATAAAACTAGTCTCATTCAATTCGGAGTTCATTTGCAAAAATTCTGTGTAGAGTAGTTTTTTAAACCTTCTCTTTAAATTTGAATTTAAAATTTACACAGTGGTAAAATTTAAAATATTTTGGATATTTAGAAACTAAATGGTTTTATATGAATTTATAAATTTGTTTCACTTCATTTGGAGCTATAATTCAAAAGTTATGCTAGTTTGAATTCGGATGGTTTAGATAGTTCAATGAAAATTGGAAAATACGCTTTCTTAGTACTAAAAGTGTAATCTTCTTTTCCGTGCAGGTTTATTTAAATCTAGGTTGCACCGGCTGACAGGTGGAGTCCTCGGTTAGTGAGGCAACCCAGTGAGTGAGACTGACACGCTAGGTCTACTTGTCAGCGAGTATGCGAGCGTGTGAGTGCAAGCACATGCGTGAAGAAGACGTGCGGGTTCCAGCTGGCAGTCGACAAACTGATGCAAACTTCCAAAATGACAGGATGATTGTCGTTTGCAATCTGGATTTGTATACATTTTAAATGGAGGGGCAATGAGTTGGAAAAGTTCCAAACAAGACACGGTTGCTGATTCTACGACCGAGGCCGAGTACATTGCGGCTTCTGAAGCTGCAAAAGAGTGTGTTTGGATAAAGAAATTCATTTCTGAATTGGGTGCGATCCCTAGTACCTCCAGCCCAATAAATCTCTATTATGATAATAGTGGATCTATTTCGCAGGCTAAGGAATCAATGTCCCATCAAAAGTCACATAGTCAGGCGATATTATCTTATTCACGAGATTGTGGATTGAAAAGATATAAAGATATGCAAAGTATAAACAGATTCAAATGTTGCTAATCTATTGACAAAGCCTCTCACACAGCCAAAGCATGAGGCGCACACACGAGCTATGGGTATTAGATATCTGAATGATTGACTCTAGTGCAAGTGGGAGACTTCATAGAATTGATTATATTTTCATAAATGTTCATAAACTATGATATTATTTTTGAATAACATCATGGATATTGATTAACAAGTACGCGACTTGTTTGTGAAACTTTATATTCATCTTTATGATGTTCATTCTAAAAGGGGTCCCTAGTCGATAATCATATGAGAACACATATGAGTAGACTAGCATATGTATTGGTCGATGGCCACGTTTCACAGGTTATAGATACGGAGATATCAAACAATAATATGGATAAATGTTAGAGAACATGATATTAGACATCGACCCACTATTAGAACCTGCGAGAACGTTGCATTTTTTCATGTCATCAGTTGATCTCATATACGATGTATATGCTATATCTTTCGACTTGAGATTGTCGCATGTTCTCAAGATATGTAATGGCTTACTTAGGGGTCGTCAAACGCTGCTTCGTAACTGGGTAGTTATAAAGATGGTTTTCGGGTTTATCATGAAACATGCTGCGAGGCGTGGTCGATCAAGATAGGATTTGCCCCTCCATACAACGGGAGAGATATCTCTAGGCCTCTCGAGTGGACGGATTCCGGAAGCGCATGGCTATGCTACTCGAGTCATCGAGTTAAAGAGTTAAATCGATGTATTCGAGAAATCCGGGTCACTGTATCGAGAAAGAGTGGTTGAGCCATACAAATAAGGATGACAACAACTCGCCTTGGGTTTGACCGATATCGTGAGGCAAAAGGAAATGCATATATGACATTGTTGAGGTTCGTCCGATCTTTACATGTACTTGGGAGTCGGTAAGTTCTGCTAGGGACCGCTATCGACTATTGGTCGATTACTCGATCATCGAGTAGAAGTACTCGATGGTCTAGTAGGTGTACCCGATAGTTGAGTAGGAATACACAATGGTCGATATGGGTACACCAGCCATGTCCGAGTGCATGTGAACCTATAGGGTTGCACGTTTAAGGGGATGTAACCAATTCAGATAGAGATCCGAGTTCTAATAGGTTTAGATTTCCTAATGGGCTTCAAGGAGTTGAAACCGGTTATGGGACGTCTATATAAAGGGAGGTGGTGGCTTTGCTAAATAGAGAGATACACGAAGAGACACAATAGGAATTTGGAATTCTCGAAACCCTAGCCACCACCCCTCCTCCGTCCAAAACCGTGCAGCCGGCGCTAGCACTCCGGCGCGTGGTGTTCCTTCCTCATATGCGTGGATACCTTGGAGGCGTTGCTACAAAGCTTCAACGTTAGGACGATCCGCAACCTGCGACAGTCACAAGGAGCTGTTGGGAGACGCGAGACTAGTACGACTACATATGCACCACTCGCTACATCTACTCTACTTCTGCTATGGGTCTACGCGTCTATTGGTAATTCTGTGATCTATAACTTGCAGTGGTTCCTTGGTTATGCGGTAGAAAATTTTGATTTTTCACTAGAGTAGTCTACCTGTTCCCCAACATACCACTGGTTGTTCTTTATAGGCACAAAAGGATATTGGCGGTGAGGCACCAGTGTTTGAACGCGGGCAGCAAGCGGCGGTCGGTCAAGATGGCGCAAGATGTTCTGTCGTGGCAATGAAATTCACGAGAAAAGACTACCGCGGCAGCGTCGTGGGAGAGGCGAGTGGATTGGCCTGTCGGCGCCGCATTGCATTGCCTGAGGCGTGCCATAGCAGCAATTCTGGTGCTTAATCCTTGCCGCGACAGAGACTCGGCAGAGCCGGGGAAAAGAAGAACAGAGAAGGGAGGAGAAGAATCTGACGTGTGGGTTCGGGGGTCCACCTGGTAGTCTGCAAGGAAGAGAGGCGGTTCTGTCTATCTGGTCGGCGGGTCCATTAATGGCCAGGCCCACATGTAAGTCTCAGAAGGTTAGCAACTCAATTTAGTTTTCCAGACATCATGTGCTTTGGTATTTAATTGGGCTATCAAATCGTGTCAATTTTTTTGAATTTTTTTATGTGAATACTATATAATTTTTCCTATCCAGTAAAAATTTAAGGTTAAAATACTTTGTTTAAAAATTCTAGTAATTCTGATAATCTATTCTGTCCAATTCAATCTTTTTAGTTTTTCATTTATTTAAAGATTTAAATGAGGTCATAATTTTTTAAAGGTTTTCAATGATCAACGAGATCTAATATAAAAATTTCATATTTATATATGGCATATATATTTTCTAATAAATCTGATATTGCAATTTCCAGATTTTCTAGTTCTCAGTTTATAAATTTTAAAAGGCTATAAATTTGGGTTTTAATTTTTTATATTTTTACTAGAGATTAAAATTTCTCTGAGGAATACATGGTAAAATTTCAACTCGAGATAAACTATATAGAGTTTAGAAAAAATCTGACATGCTACTGTTTCCGGTCAAATTCCCTTAATTCCCATTTCTTGACATTAATTAATGTATTCATATTGCTTTTGACTGCATAAAAAGAGTTCTGGAGATTTATAATATATTAATATTTTTTACGTTTTTACTGATATTTTGTTTTTACCTTTTTACCATTTTAATATAAAAGACTTTTCTTTTAGGGAAAAATTCCAAAAAGATCCTGAAAATACAAAATCAAACATATTAAAAATTTTAAATTTCCATTTATATTTTTCTTGTAATTTTTGGGATGTTACACTACCCCTGGAACTTAAAATAGTTTTTGTTTTTCAAATTGTCCCCTAAGTTTTTGAATAAGAAATATTTTTTAAGCACTTTCGAAAGTTTTTATCTAAACTTTCAAACCAAAATTTTTAAATTGAAACTTTTTGATTTAATACTTTTTTATTTAATTTTTTTTCGAGTTGAAACTTTCTAATTTGAAAGTTTTTTATTTGAAATTTTTTAAGTTGAAACTTTCTGAGTAAGAAATTTTGACCTGAATTTTTTTCGAGTTGAAACTTTCTGTTTAAAATTTTCAAAGTTAAATTTTTCTAATTTAAAAATTTTGTGTTAGAGAGGAAAGAAGGGAGGTGGAGGAAGTGAGTAGGAAAGAGAGAAGGGGAAGAATATGACACATAGCATCGTATGAGAGTGTTTTTAAATTTTAAGTCTCGTAGTTGTGGGGATGAATATATAGGGCTGGACTAAATCTCAGTCCAGTTCTCATCCGGACGGGTCCATGCATAGAGTATATCTCTAGCTAGTCCGGACTCCTGACTCGTTACGTAAATCAAAGACTTAAACGCCTTTTGTTTCGTTTCTAGAAGTTCTTGGCAACACGATGACACCGACGGTGTTTCTTTTTCTTCTTTCGATCGCTTGCATGTGGATACACCTTTCACTTGGAAACAAGCTAGGTAGATATGCAAGACTAATAAATGTCGCTCGATCGGTCATCTCTGAGCGAGATCATGGTCGTCTAGTCTCTAAACACCGTACGCTAGAGCCGACATAGATCTAATTAAGATTACGACAATTATAGGCAAGGTCTTTCTTGCCTCTAGATCGAATTAATGGACACCCACCGGAAGCTCCAATTAGCCACGTCGTCTTCGTATTTGCTTCGCGGAGCCGTCGATTGTCGTTGATTCGCTAGTCGCTACGTACCTCCGTTCGCAAACCTTTTTATGTTGCCTTCTCAATTTCACCTCAATCACCGTCTCATGGTCAAATAATGACAGATAGCTCTCTGACTGACCAATCAGAGTTTGATTCCTACCAGCTACTATGAGTTTACTATAATTGCATAGCCCACTAATGTACTCCCTGATCTGACTCTGGTTACAAATAATTATCATTTTAGATATAGATACGATCAAACTTTCAAAACTTTGATTGTCAATATCTTTTCAAATATTTAAATTGAATATATGAAAATCATATGTGTATATTTATCTCAAAAAATACTTTCATAATATTATAATTTTATTGTATTTTATAAATATATCTTAACAGAAATTAGGAGTCAAAGCTGTGTTTTGGATACCGTATCGATGTCCAAAACAACTACTATTTGACCGGAGGGAGTAACACTTTAGCTCTTTGACTAACCACTATGATTCATTTCCTTTGTGAAAATTTCCCATTATTGTTTTTTTAGGTTTAGATCTTCAATACCCATATATGTATATCTATATAGATTTATTTTTTTTTAAATGTATGTAAAGATTTATCACTTGAAAATTATATCATTAGATTTATCCTAGAAAATACTATTAGTAAAAACACACTATAGGTACATAAACTCTGGAATTACATATTTGAGCCTTTAAACTTGTTAAATGATTCACTCGGATCCCAAAATCGCCACACATGATATTTTCGCTGAAATAGCGTGCTAGGTTGGCAAGGGAGCTAGATGTGCCTGTTAAGGAACCTCGCTATCGAATAGTCCGGGGTTCCCGAACAGATCTAAAATTGGAGAACAGAAAGAGAGAGACACAGGTATATGAGGAGAGCGACGGCGGTATTATTTATTGCTAATGAATTCTGTGTACATGGGGGGATCCCCCTCCTCCTTTTATAGCGCTCTCTAGGGTTTCGGCTAAGGGTCCACATGGGCCTTCAATGGGCTTTAGGGTTTCTCAACACTCCCCCTTGGGCCCTTTGCCGCGAGATGCATATGCCTCATTAAAACTCCAGAAAAACCCAGTGGGAAAAATACTTGGAGAAAGAGTACATATCATACGCTTACTATGTTGCACGAATTGCCTCGTTAAAAACCTTATGCAAGAAAACTTCATGAAAAACTTGCTAAGGAAAAATAGTACAATTCACCCAACTTCAATTGCTAATCTTCGAGATTCATGTTGGGTATTCATAATTCATCTTCGAGATTCATGTGGGAGTATATGAAATATCTCCCCCTGAAATCTGCACTTCTCTAAGTCTCATCATCCCAATTCCTTTCACGCACCTTTCAAAGGTAGATGCTGGGAGTGATTTAGCGAACAAATCTGCAAGATTTTCACATGACTTAGTATGCAATATCTTGATCTCGTTCATCTTATGCAATTCATGAGCATAGAAGAACTTGGGGTTGATATGCTTCGTGAGATTGCTCTTCACATAACCCATCTGTGCTTGGGCAACACAAGCTGCATTATCTTCATAAATTATTGTGGGAGTTTGCTCAATGTTCAAACCACATGACTTCTGGATGTGGTGAACCATTCTTCTGAGCCATGGACATTCACGAGATGCTTCATACAAAGCGATGATTTCCGAGTGGTTTGTCGACGTCGAGACAAGAGTCTGCTTAGACGACTTCCAAGAAATTGCTGTTCCTCCACATAGGAAAACATAGCCGGTTTGGGACTTGCCAGTATGCGGGTCTGATAAATACCCAGCATCGGCATAGCTAACCAAATTCAATTCATTATTTCTTCTGAAAAACAGACCAAGGTCTTTGCTTCCTTGGAGGTAGCGGAAGATGTCCTTGATCCCTTTCCAATGCCTTTTGGTGGGTTACGCCTTTGCATCGAGCTAGCAAATTCACAATAACGCAATGTCCGGTCTAGTGCTATTCATAAGGTACATGAGCGCTCCAATTGCACTCAAATATGGGAATTGCTCCCGTGACTTCCTCCCCTCTTCTCTAGGTGCAGTATGGATCTAGGTCTGCTTGGAGTGACCTTCCGACCATTGGAGTCTTCGCAGGATATGCTTTTTCAAAGCTAAATCTTTCCAACACTTTCTGCGTGTAGGTTGATTGATGTACCAAGATTCCTCCTTGGACATGTTCAAGCTGCAAGCCTAAACAAAACTTGGTTTTACCCAAATCTTTCATTTCAAACTCGGACTTCAAGTATGAGCATGCCTCTTCAATTTCTTCATCCGTCCCAATGATGTTCAAGTCATCTACATAGACGGAGATTATCTGAGAATCCATTCGTGGATCGTTGTATAAACACACATGGACAATCTTCATTGTTTGTGTAGCCTTTCTTGCAGAGAAAGTCACTCAGCGATTGTACCACATTCTTCTGATCGCTTCACCCATACAGTGATTTCTCCAATTTCACATCATGTGTTTCTATTTGCTCCATCTTGGTTCGGGATAGGAATTCCTTTCGGTACTTTCATGTATATCTCCGAATCCAAGTTTCCATACAAATATGCTGTGACAACATCCATTAGCTTCATTCTCAACTTCAAGTTGACTGCCATTGAGATCAAATATCTAAAGGTAATTCCTCCCATGACCGGAGAATAGGTTTCTTCATAATCAACTCCGTGACGTTGAGTAAAACCTTGAGCTACAAGCCTTGCTTTGTACCTTACAACTTCGTTGTTTTCATTTCTCTTAGAACAAAGACCCATTTGTGACCTCTGGGGTTTATATGGGGAGGTGTGCGGCATCTGGCTCAAACACCTCTCTCTTGTTGGAGAGACTAACTCTGCGTGATTGCCTTTTTCCATGCTTCCCAATCTAGCCTTTTCTTGCACTCTGCGAGAGATGCGGGCTCGGGATCATGATCAATGATCGAGGCAATCTTCTTTATGAAGTAGGCATCAACGTTGGTCGTTGCTCTATTCAGGATTCTCCTGTTATTACAAAGTTTATGGCCATTTCTTCATGGGGTGCTTCATGCACTTCTACTTGCTCTTTTGCTTTTCCCTATCGCAGAGCAAGTTCCTTTAGCTTTCATCGCCTATGTGTGCGCACACATTATTTCCTACGGCTTCTGCAGTGGAAGATTCAAGTCCAGGAATTGCCTTTCTGTTGGCTTCTTTCCAGTGCAGTCTCAACTGCTCCCTTCTTTCCTTGGGGCATTTTCGTGATTGGTTGTGGTAAGTCCTCTCGCTTGATTTTCTCCAGACGTCTCCGGTACTTTGGGTTTGAGGAGCGATTGCTCGCTCTTTTTCTTTGAGGCCTCTGAGCAGGTTGAGGATACCTTCTATTTTCTTTGGTATTTCCACCCTCTCGGTGCATTTCTTGCGGGTACATGCGACTTAACCACGCCCTTGGATCACAAAATGATCAGTAGTTCATTTGCTAAATTCGCAAATCAATTATCTTCGGACTTCTTGATTTGCTTCATTAGTGCGGGGTCATGTGCGGGATCCCGGTGGAATGCCATATGATTTCCGGCATTTTTCATCCAAAGGTTGATTTCTCCCCTAATGACGGAAACGATCCTCGTCAAAGATGCAATCAATGACCGGTCAGTATGCAAATCTCCAATCATGGGTTCTAAATACCGATTATGGATGCACTCTCATAACCAACGATATCCCGGACTTGCGGAGAGGGCCCATTGCGATCCGTGAGGGGTGGTATAGGTACATATACCATACACCCAAATTTTCTAAGATGGGAGATCTTGGGATGATCCGTGCACAAGCCGCATAGGAGAATGGATGTTGTAGGCCGACGGTCTAAAATTGATAAGAGCTGCTGCGTGCAGATCGCGTGTCCCCAACAAGTGTTGGGCAAGTTACAACTCGCAAAAGCGGTCCGCAATGAACTTAATCCTCTTTATTAGTGCTTCGCTAGTCCGCTCTGCGTATGAACGTGCGATACGGAGTGCTCAATCGCTATCCTGTTCTTTGTGCAATAATCATCAAATGCCTTTGAAGTAAATTCTCCGGCATTGTCCATTCTAATGGACTTCACGCGATGATCAGGGAAAGCGTTCTTAATTCTTATGATCTGCGAGATCAGCTTTGCAAAAGCATGGTTTCTTGTTGACAACAAGCATACATGCGACCATTTCGAGGAAGCATCGATGAGCACCATAAAGTATCGAAACGGCCCTGACGGGGCTGAATCGGACCGCAAATATCCCCCTGGATGCGTTCCAGGAATGCAGGGATTTCATTTTGCACTTTTCATGACAGAGGGTCTAGTTATTAATTTCCCGGTGGCACATGCAGGGCACACAAAATCTTCATGATTCGGGAAATTTTTAACATTTATGCCATGACCCTGTGAGTTGTTCACTATATTTCTCATCATTCTAAGACCAGGATGACCTAATCTACCATGCCATAAAGAAAATAATTCAGAGCTTCTAAAAACAGTCTTCAAGGAAGTATACACTTCGGGTGCATGAATATTCGTGTAGTACAACCCAGATTCATATGAGGGATATTTTTCTAATACCATTTTTCCACATACCGCGTGCTTCACAATGCACAAGTATTCTTTGCCATTTTCTTCATTGGTTTCTACGTGAAAACCATTGGCGCGGATGTCTTTAAAGCTTAAGAGAGTACGTGTTGATTCAGGGTACAAAAGGGCTTCTTCAATTACCAAAGTTGTACCCATAGGCAATATAATTGTGGCTCTTCCTGAGCCGATTACATATGAGTCGCTTCCTGCGATCGTAGTAATCTTTCCAGCGTTCTTCGTGATCGATCGAAATATTTAGACTCTCTTAAGATGGTATTTGTTGTGCCACTATCAACAATGCATACCTCTTCCATTTGGGCGCTACACGATTTCTAGATAAAAGAAATATAATTCTAATCAAATAGAGGCAAAACAATCCAAATATTACTTGCAAAATTGAAGAATCTTTGGAATAAAGAATAAATTGCATATATATTCATGAGAGAAGTATGCTCTTCTAGAGCTTACTATTCATTATTCAAAGAAAATGCTAACAACCATAATCTAAAAATAATAATGCGATTCATGCATTAGCGGGCTTTGGACTTTCCTTGGCACGAAACTTCTCTTTTCACCTTGCTCGCCTTCTTTCTATGAATGAGCTTTCTCACCTTATAGCTATTGGCATTAACTACGTGCGGTGCCCCTTCCAGTGGTTGTGAGACATAGTTCTTGCGTAGAATATTGTCTCGCGATTCCGCAACTTGCATTACATCAATCGATTCGCTATACTCCTTGTATGCGTCCCGACGATAGTGCGTGCACTCTGGATAGCATTTAGGTGGAAGGTAGAGAGTTTTCTCAATCTTTTCCTCATCGGTGATCTTCTTGCCACATAGGAGAGATTAGTACCAATTACGTGCAAGGCTTTGATCGCTCGCCGACGGTAGGTTTCGCGTCCCGCAAGGACCCTAGACCAATCGCGAGACGGAGCTTCTTGCCTCAAGAACGATCTTCACGTCCGATGCCCAAGTGAGGTAGTTCGGCCGTGCGGGGCCGATTCTTCAAACTCACGATTCACGATGCGGACATCTTCATGATTTCAAAATTCGACATTAGATTATGCGTGTAATCTAATAGAAAATGGTTGCAATAAGCATAAAGTACGTAAAATAAATTCATATGCATTGCAATATATTAAATAAAGCAACGGATTCAAATTCATAAAGAAAATTCATAAACAGAGAAATAGAGCAAGAAAAATTAAAAGCAGAGCCAAAAAATCTTCTTGATTTTACGCAAATTTTTCAAAATTTTTGCAATTTTTCGCAATTTTTCTTTTTTTTTCTTCCTTCTTTTCTTTTCTTTTCTCTTTATTTTTCGGCGAGAGACCTTGGGCCTCCTTTCCTTTCTCCCGCTGGGCCTTTGGGCTTGACCACCGAGCGAAAATGTTAAACACGGCGGCTAGGGTTCCCACCCCTAGCCGCCGCCCTTCCAACTCACGCGGCGCAAAGACGTGGGCGCAGGCGGCGCGGGCGGCGGCCGGCTCGAAGCGGAGACGCGCGGCGGCGTGGCGGCGGGCGACGGCCGGCTCGGCGCTGGCGCTCGGGCGTGGCGGAGCTTCGGCGGCGGCTGCGTCGCGGGCAGCGAGGCGGTGGCGCTGCGTCTTGCGAGGCGCGTGGCGCCGCGGCGCGGCGGACGGCGGAGCGGCCGGGGCGCTGGCGGCGGCGGCGGCCAGCGTCAGCGGCGCTGCTGCGCTGCGCGATGCGGCGCGCGAGCGGCCGGCGTGGCGCCGCCGGCTTCCTCGGCGCATCACGGCGCGGTGGTTGCGGCCGTCGGGAGGCTTGCGCGGTGTGCTCCGGCAGGCGGGCGGAGGCGGCGCCGACTTCGGCGGGCGCTTCATGCGCGGGTTGCGGCTTGCGCCGCTGCGGGCAAGACGGGGCCGAGGCGGCGGTCGATCGCGAGCGACACGGCCGAGGTTGCTCTGGCGTCGTCGGAGGTCGGCGCCGACGACGCGGCCGAGGTGGCGGCGCGGTCGAGGTGGGCAGCGGCTTGCGCCGGAGGCATGGCGCCAACGACGTGGTTGGCGGCGGCGGTGGCGGCGGGCGGCGGGCGCGCGAGGTCGGGCGCTGGCCGACGTCGGCGGCGGTTGCAAGCGCTGGCGGCGGGAGGCGGCGGGTCAGACGCCATGGCGGCGCAGACCGTGCCACTTCTCAGCGACGGCGAGCCGAGCCGGCCGCGGCGCCGTCGCGGGCAACGTCGGCAGCTGCAACGGTGACTCGGGCCGGCTTCGAGCCGGCGGAGTCGAGCGGCGCTGCGACGGCGCAGGTAGCTGTGGCGGCGTCTACGTGACGGCCAACGATGAACAGCGCTTCAAGCGCGCATACCAAGGTTTCTGTGATTTTTCTTCTTCTTTTGTATGAACAGCAAAACTGTAGATGCATGTCGTTGTAGCTTCTTGCCACGCGACAAAACATAAAAACAGATGCGTAGGATAGATACATGCATAGGATCAACATCGATTAGATTCAATCGCCGATTCTCACCTCTTCTCACCTTTTCAAACCGATCTCGGTAGAGCTCGTCAGGTCGATAACGTGTTAAGGAACCTCATTATCGAATAGTCAGGGTTCCCGAACAGATCTAAAATTGGAGAACAGAAAGAGAGAGACACAGGTATATGAGGAGAGCGACGGCGGTATTATTTATTGCTAATGAATTCTGTGTACATGGGGGGATCCCCCTCCTCCTTTTATAGCGCTCTCTAGGGTTTCGGCTAAGGGTCCACATGGGCCTTCAATGGGCTTTAGGGTTTCTCAACAGTGCCATCCTCGGTGGCATGCGCTCCAAACAAGTTTAGGTACCTAGGAGAGGGCGACTTTGCGTGCCACGTCAGTCTACTCCCAACCGTTGGGCAATTGACACTGGGTTATTTCTGTAAAATAATATTTAAATGGATTATTAAAAAAATTCTCCTCTTCAGCTTATCCTATGGATATGTCGCAAAATTACGGAAAGCCAAACACAGCCTTAACAATACAAGATGCGTGAAACCTAACACGATCATTTTCGATTTCACACTTTCATTATATTCTTGGTATATAGATGGCATAAAACTAACATGAGCAGATTGAACATCACCTCCAACTACCTACGTACGTACATAGTACATACATTACGTTGCTCAACCATGTCGGCTCAGATAAGTCATGCATGCACATGCTGTTAAACCCACCACACGCAATACAAAAATTAATGTACATATATTGTTTGCTTAGGCTGCAATTAAATCTTGTTTTGGCCGGCCGTGCGTTAGCTTTATTTGACATGTCATGCCTTAGTTCACATAACGAAAGCGAGGTGTGCTGCCATATCTCGGTCAAAAAGAATTAATCACTGTAGACTTCACAACAGCAAATTAATTCATGGCATGCATGTGTAAGAATAAACCCCTCCAGGACTTCAGGTGTTATATGACAAGTCGGCTCCGCGGCCTCTAGCCAAATGGCTTCTAGAGGACAAACACGTAGACAACGACTAAATTTTTTCCCTTTAGTCGTTACTGACCAAAAAAATCGCACTTGAGCTTATTAATAAGCCTTCTTCTACAAAGAAGCTAATGCTATAAGTTTTCACGGTCTACTTAAAGCTGAGTTACGTCTACCCTTTGATTAAAAAAAAACTTAAAAATCTAATTTCATGCAAAGAGCCGATCGATGAGAGCTAGTTCGACGAGGCGCGCCATTTGCAACACGATAGATAATTTTTTCAGATTCCGTAGTAATTATATTGTGAAATTCATCTGTTTCAAAACAGGCCCTAAATTTGCATACTTGAGCATAACATGTTATAATACTAATCTAACAGACTGCTTCCAAATTCATCAGCCTGCTGTGTAGATATAAGCCCAATGGCAGGCAAACAGATCTAGATATTTCACTGCAAGGTTGATGCGACCTGTTTCATATATAGGATTAAAAAAAATTACACTCACCACATCTAGATTTTGACCGTTGTGTTTTGACTCTTAACTTCTCTTTTTGCGGCTGGAACTCTCACGCTCAATTCCCACCATAAGCAGGAATTGAAACTACAAAAACTGCCAAAACATTCAAAATCAGGTATACAATATCCAAATTTCACATATTATATTTCAGTAAAAGGAACTGAAAAATTATTGATACGAGACTTACTGAGTCTAAACCACTAAAGAAATGACCGCATTGAAAAATGTTTCAAGTGTAATAGTAGGTAAGGTTTTTCCAAATAACTGAAAAGTCAAATGAGTTTGCTAATCATCGTTGAAATTTATTTCTTTCACGGTTTGAAGTTAATTTTTAATAGTATATCCTTTGAGAAATTAATTCACAATTAAATAAAAATTCATTCATATCTATGTAGCCTTTACTGTTAGTAACTATAATATTTCTCTACTAATATATAAAAAAGTTTATCCGTCGTTCTTCCTTACTGCACCCCTCGTGTGCAAGGCATCCCCATGACCTCCCATGAAAAAATAGATTAAAAAACAAAAGAAGACAAACCAACTACTCCACCATCCTCCCCATGATTTCCTCCTACCTCCCAGTCGCAAGGGACCTCCTCCTCCTCTCTATGTTGTTCCAATCTCTCACATCACTCCTGGCCCCAACTGATTTCTTCACCTTCCTTGCATCGCACGGGGAACGGGTGGATGCTAGGGTTCGAGGCGCAAGTCACAGCAAAAATGACAGCGGCCGAACGGAAAGAACGATGATTTAGCACGAGATTTGGGGGGAAATTAGCTGGGGATTGGAGAGGAGAATCCGGGGATTGATTTTGCGCAAAAATGGAAAGAAATCGGGTGAAGAGTCGGCAGGACTTGAAGCTTCAAAATGTGGCAATGGAGGAGAGAGAAGGCTTGCTGGAGGTTGAAGAAGGCCTTTGTCCCACCTGTCAGCGAGAAGGATTTCTCCCTGTTTTTTTTTTGAGAAAAGCTTTTTAGAAATATAACAAATAAAGTTCAAACATCCGGAAAATTTTCTCAAAAATACCTTGGGATACTTTGAAATTAATAAAATTATTTTAAGCATAATTTTGGATTTAATTTTCTCAAATAAATTATTTATTTAAATCTAAAAATGGCAAAAAGTATTTATAAAATGCTGAAAATACAGAAAAATCTCATAAAATCAGAAATAAATGATTAAATAATAATTTGAAAATTTTAGGGTGTTACAGAACCATATGGTGGTGATGTGGGGGCATGCAGCTGCATGTGAGTTTCGAACTTTAGAGTGGTTTTGGTTGGTCTTGCCTGGTTTGAATGCTTCAGTTTAGGTATTGTTTTGAATCTTTTGATGTGCAGTTTTGTTTGCGTGCTGAAGTTTTGTTTGCGTGCTGGTACCATTGGCCAGTGTATAAGCTTTAGAAGGAGGGGCAGATGGTCTCCAAACTTTTGCAAACCTTGTCTCTGTAGGTACCTGTGCCAATGCACTTCTAAATTATAAGTTTGTACTTGCCCTTTTATTTTCGTGCCTCAGATAAAACAGATTTGGCGGTGAAAAGTAGTACTCTTAACGAGGATTTAGTCTGTAAAGAAAAGCAAATTTCGGAGTAATTTGTTGATGAGTGATTACTACTCCATGCATACTGGTCTTGTCAGAGGAAATTCCTTGTCAGTTTCCATGAAGAGAAGTGATTACTTCTCCTTTATAGTTCCTCGCCTCCCCCAAGGTTCTAATATTGATGCTTCTTTCGTTGCTCGTTTGTTCAATTAGCTCAACTAAAAGTGATTTTTTTTTTTGCTTTGGTGTTTGTGAGTGCGAAGGTTCCGGGAGCATGCAGTTCATCACAGAGGGACGATAAAGGTCAGAATTTTTCAAGGTGATGCATGTAATGCAGGGTCTTGTATTCAATAGGCAATACTACAGAAATGGTTATCTGGGTCGATTCTTTTTCGTCATCTAGATCAGTTTTGGTGATGATGCAAAGTCCTTAGACACTGATGACGAGTGGTTATCACATTCGATTTTCGCCTGATAGAGATGCAGCGTTATCTGTGTCGATTCCAAGGTCGAAACCGACCTAGAAGACATATTATCTCTATCGGTTTTGAGCTAGAAACTGATATATATAATTAAAAAATTGTATCTGTTTCATGATCAGAATCGATAAAGAAGTGATTTTGATCTTTATCGGTTCTTAGCGTGGAACGATAGAGATTAGTGAATTATCTCTATCAGTTCCACGCTTGGAACCAATAGAGATTACACGTCTCTATCGATTCTAACTGTAGAACCGATAAAGATAAATCCCAGGTATCACCTTCACAGTATATTCACATTCACAGTATATTAACACTCACAGATTGACAAATTCACAATATATTCACAGATTGACAGTATATGCGCAATTGAAAAATTCACAGTATATTCACATTCACTGTATTGTTGACAGTATACATACTCAATGCAGAAATCAATAGCATAATCCTCTAACGTAACTCTCCTCAAGCAGCCCCGACGTCCCAGTAGAAGGCTCTTTGCCCCGAGCAATTGCATTTAGAGTACCACAGAGATTGTCCACTGAACATACACAATGTAGAAATCAGTGGCACAATCCTCTAACAGCCTTTTCCTTGTAGAACTTATTGGCAAGTATTTCCTGCTATGTTATAAGGATACAATAAACTAGTTAAAATATTAACAAGTATACATTGAGAAACAACATTATTTGATATATAAGACAAGGAGACCTTAGGCCCTTTTCATGTCTGCCATCATATGTGCCATAGCTCCCGCAACAAAGGCTTTTCGATTCTCCTTATAGTTCTACAGCTCCGGTATAGTGCATATTTGTTTGACACCAATAACTGATTGATTTTTAGTCATATCTCTTAATCCCTACAAAAGTGATTATTTTGTTGTGAAAATAGGCTATCTTGGTATATTATCAGTTACCACATCGAATTAAATACTACAAGCCTCTATAAGCTCAGCTTTGGTTTCTTTCAACTCTGCATTCTCCCTGCACTCCTTAATGATGAGTACATGGTTAGGAGATTCAATATCTTGCGATTAGTCATCTATGTCTTTCAGTTTTTGTTTCATCTCATAATTTTTTTTGTTAACTTAGACTTTTCCTTCAATTGTTCTATCTCCACCTCAAATTTTCGTTTAGCATCCAACAGCTATTTCATGTCGTCTGTCTTATTTGTAGGCTCTATTTTATATATGATACTTGATAATATCAAAGTAAATATACTCATCATCAGGTAATTAAGCATATGCATGATAGTTAACATTAATAGAGGCATACAACTAGCAATCAAGCTCAAGTTGATTTTAAGGTGTTTTCAGATATTGGGCTGCCTTAGAAAGGCCTCCTCGCCACTAGAGACAAGATATTAGACTGATTTGTGACAATCTTACCTTTAGAAACAGATTTAATAGTTGACAGTTTATAAAACCTAATCAGTTGGACCATGATATATTTAAGAGAATCAATACTCAAGAATGCTTGCTTAAACTACAACAGTACAGACTACAAAAGCATGTAAACAGAGGCTGCTAGCAATAGTTCGAATGCTAAAAACAGCCACCAATATCATGAACAAAACAATAGCAGCCAAGCACAAGTAGAACAATAAGCACAATGAGCATGAACATATATCTAGTAGCATTTAATAGATGATACCAATTGAACTAATCAAGTATTGTAAGAAGTAAATGATTAATCAATGTTATCACAAACAGTCTAAATAGTCCAACTCCTCATCGAACAATGCCTCCCCACATGCAAGGTCCCCAAGATAAGTAAATTGTCTAGTCCCTTTGCAATAATAGTAAAGAAATTAATCACAGAAGATGATTATACTCACAAAGCACCAACTAAAAAGTCAGTACAGCTAACATTGCTCAGGGAGCAGGTAGCGACGATGTGCTAGGGGAGGAGACAAGGGCGACATGCTCGGGGAGGAGGTGATGATGTGCTCGGGGGAGGAGACAACGGCAACGTGCTCAGGGAGGTAGAAGGGTGACACAAGGGAGGGGAGGCAGATAGGCGACTTGCTCTGGGAGGCAAATGTGCGACGCGGACGAGGGGAGGTAGATGGGCCACGCGGACGGAGAGGAGTAAATTCCTTTTTAATAGAACAGAGGGGAAGCCGAGAGGTCAAGCACGAGGTGGACGCTTCAGCTTTTGGTATTTGAATGGATCGGGAGAAGAAACCGAGATATCAAGATACTATCACGATCGGTTCTAATCTCAGAAATCGATCGTGATGTCCAAATCTTCACTATCGGTTCTGATATCAGAACTGATAGTAAAATATCACTATCGTTTCGGACTTGAGAATCGATAGTGATACCTATAATATCACTATCGGTTTTGACCTCGAGACCGATAATGATGACGATTGTCATCACTATCAGCTTATCACTATCAGTTCTGAGGTCAGATCGATAGTGATGTTTTGCGTTATATTTCTCATCCAAGCTGAATCATATATCACTATTGAGTTTTTTCTGAAAAGTTAGAAACCGACTTAGATGAAGAGATAGTGTTGTATCATTCTGTAGTAGTGAGGATACATGGATGCTTGATTAAATTAGTTTGTTGTATATATTCTGCTCCATCTAGAAATCGTTTGCTCACATACTTGTTTCTTTTGTTAGTTGCACGGTTATACTAACTCATAATCCATTATTTCTTTTGAATAATTTTTAGCAAATCTAGTCTTGCTTATGTTTTTGTCTTTGTTCTTGCTTATGGTTTAGCAACTAGGATCTTTCTCAGTTGGAGTCGCGCTACTCGAGCGCTGGGGCTGCGATGGTGGAGAATGGTTGTTGGCAATGGAGAAGAAGCATTGCCGGTGACATGGAAGAAGACTAGGAGCGATAGGGGGACAACTCGGTCCTCTCCTCGCCGGTTAGGACTGCACGAGCAGCATCTAGATCTAGAGGGGCAACGGTAGAAGAAGACAGTGGTGACCGGCGCCGGAGACGAAGAAACCCGCAGTCGCTGAAGACGAAGAAGATGGCGGCGGTCACCACCTCTTGCTTGGGCCTTCTTAGATTTGGTGTGGGTGATGGCACCAGAGAGGTAGAAGGGACTACCGTATCTGACCTCCCCCATAAAGCCACTGCAAGATCTGGATGTGCACTACTGTGCAGTCATCACATCCGCCTGTGGCGCCGTAGTCGGGTACGGCCTTCCCCACCGTGCCTCTCGTTCGATGCGTCGGTGACATCTCCACTGTTTCCAGCATGCTGCCATTTGTCGTTGGCCTCCACGCCACCATATCTTCCCATCGGGCACTGGAACCGCTCCATTGCTTGCTGGTGGAGAAGAGAGAGAGAGGGGAAGGGATACTGGTAGATAGAGTGAGGAGCGAGAGAGGGGAAGATATTTTTATGAGTCATGGTGTTCATGTGAGCCCATCATAACAAACATGCATGGAATAAATCTATTTTACATCCCTGAACTATGAAAAAAGTCCAAATAACCCCCTAGACTATAAAATCGGTTATTTAACACCCTCAACTATTAATACCAGATCAAATCAACCCTAGCGCACTTTTCCTTGGTTGTTTTGCATCTTCAATATATAATTAAGGTCAAAAGTGATTCAGAATTTTTGAAACTTTTTGTATGATTCTAAGGCAATACTTATACTCCCATAAAAATTTCAGACCATGATCACACTTGTACAATTTTTTAAAATTCTGATAAGGTCACTGTCTCAATTAAGGGTTTTTTGATTTTGATTTTTACGAGATATCAAATTATGTTAAATTTATTTGAGAATTTTTTGTGTTATCCTAGGGGTTTAAAGATGACACCATAAAATTTTTAGATGATGATCAAACCTACACATTTTTATAAAAATCTGACAGTGTTATTATTGTTTTTAAATTGCTGCTGTTTTTTATTTTCTAAATGTATTAAATGCTTTCAAATTTCTCTGAGACTTTTTGGGAACATTCTGGAGGTGGATTAAGGTTTAATTAAATTTTCTTCAAGTTTTATTCTTGCATGATTTTGAACTTCGAAGGTTTAAAATGGACTTATTCCAACATGCATTCAGCTATAAAGATGCTCTTGCATCTTAGATGTCTTTTATACTAACTACAATTTTTTTATTCATGTTGGGCAAGAAACGTCCACTACTAAATTTGTATTAGTTGATATGTGTATATGAGAATTTTAATGTTTATCGTACGAATTAGGTCGAGTTAAACGATATGTATCACCTTTTTAGGTCCCATTGCAAAACATGAGCACCTTGCTACTATCTAGACTGTGAGAGAGAGAGAGCTTCCAATCTTCGTACCAAAAGTCATTCCGTATAGGAGTAATTCGTAAGCAACCATCAGACCAGCTCGCCAGAACAGATCAGAAATGTTCGTCTCCAATACGGCGCCAGAACAGTCGTGCTATCGTACAGCCGATTGCGCACCTCTAATCTCGTTGTCGCATACCTTCCTCTTTTTTCCTCATGTCGGCAGGCAGGCAACGGCAAGACCTGATTGAGCTAGGCTCGGGTTATCAGGCGGTTGTAGCGATGCGTGGCTTCTCCTCGGCGCAAGTGAGACTTTGAAACGGTACTCCAGGCCGTCGCGCGGTAAAAACAACTGGCCGATCGAGCGAGGCGCGCGACGTGACACGCCGACGTCGCCAGTTGTCGGTTGGGGTCGGAACGGTTCAAGGCTTCGGTCGTTTGACCGAGCTTCGGCTGTGGTGGGCACGGGGAAAGGGAGATGGCGCGCGGCCGGTGGCGCTCTACCTTTCACTCGGGCGCGCGCGATGTTGGGTTGGTGATCGCGCCGAATTGCTGTGGAGTCGCCGGAGAGCAACTTGCCCCGCCGAGACCGCAACCGTGCCCGTGCCTCCCACGGAGCACATGCACTCCATAGTACATAGTAGTGTGGCCTAAAAAGATTTTCTTCTTTCGTCTCACCTTTTACGTACTCAATTGACTGCAGAGTAAACCCGATTGAGGTTGCTTGTTACTCCCTTTGGTCATAAAACAGTGGTTGTTTTAGACATTAACACGGTATTTAAAATATAGCTTTAACCACTAATTTCTATTATAATTTATTTATAAAATCTAATAAAATTATAACATTATAAAAGTACTTTTCGAGATAAATCTACTAATATACTAATATAATTTTTATGTATCTAATTTAAAAACTTAAAAAGATATTAATAATCAAAATTTCAAAAATTTAACTACGTCTATATCTAAAACAACTACTATGTGTGATCGGAGTGAGCATGTTTCAGTTTCTTTTAGAACGTTGATACATCCAAATGTTCATTTCCGTGACCTAAAAAACGGGCGTTGTCCACATGGGAGTACATAGTGTTAATTCTCGATCGGCATTCGGTACACCCATAAATCTTTTCCCAAATTAACTGTAGAGTAGCTTGACTTCAGTATGAAAGCACGAAACCTAGCAACTGCTGCTTCGACGGAGCTTCGAGAGAGAGAGACAAGCGTGTGCAACTGTTTTGTGATTTATCTCTATCGGTAAAGCTCTTGTTGAGCCCTAGGTATCCTCTGTTCTGAGTTTTTGACTTCAAACAAATGACAGTTTCCAGAAAACAGCTTCGCTGTACATCCTTTCTCCCCTTTTCAATGTCAAATAGTAGAGATTGCGCTCACATAAAAAAAATCTGGAGTGTTGATTTGGATGTTTTCTCTCTCTTAATTATAAACTATTTATTGTATTTATTATTTAGTTGGAAGCAGATACGGTCAATTCCAAATCAATTTGCTTTCGCTAGACACAGTTTTCTCCTCCTGTCTTTAAATACCATCGAGATGATTTTCAAAGACTAACGAACCATGCAAGGAAAACATAATTAATTTCCTCCATTTTCTAATTAATTTCCTCCATTTTCTTAGTCTGGAAAGATTCCTGTTATCTGAAGACCTCGAGCATTGACGTGTGTATATTTATGCGTTCTTTATGTAAGCATCTCTTCATTTTTTCTGATTTATCCCTATATATGGGTATGACGATTCAACATATACTTTTTAGGCTACCTGATTTGAAACTTAAGCTTTGTGTCATCGTCCATGCTCGCTCAAGCTATATGATTTCCAAAGACCAACTTATCATGGCAAGGTCGACTACAGTAAAACATAGTTTTCTTACTGTCAAATGACCTTTTCTTGAAAGTAACAGGAAGAAAGACCTTGATTAAGCTACCTTAAAAGGACTGTAGAAAGCCCAAATATTCATACAAAAAAGATCAGAACATAGAAAGCCCAAATATTCATACAAAAAAGATCGGAACATATAGGAGGAAGGAGAAAAGATATATAAATAACAGAAAGCAGACTAAACATGTATTTCAGAATCCATAGTCACAGAGAAATTGGAGAATATGTTCTCCACAAAGGCCTGCAGACTGCAGGAGTTGTGTTGGTTCCTGAGGAGGTTATCGATGTGGCTGCTTTGTGCAGCAATTTTTTACTGTAATATCCTTGCTTAGACTAAACGCAGGTAATTGACTAATTGAGAGTATTGGATTCCATTTTTGACACCCATCCATTTGTCAAATGCCCTTAGATCTTCAACAGGATAAAAAGTCCAGAGCATCGGCTTGTGTGGTGTCTCTTATCCTGCATCCACATTTGAAGACACGCATGTCTAGTTTCTGTGATTCCCGAGCAACACTAACAGTTTTTGTCAATCTTAGCAACAATTGTTTGCCTATTTTTAAGGTAACACGATATCTACAAGACTACAACGACAAGGCACATGCATACTGCAGTGCCAAATCTCCTGTTCATTTCTTTTTGGGCAGATGATTCACTCCATAGTCCATATCTGAAAAAGAGGCTCTTTTCGGGGAAATAATTTGGTCCACAACTGAAAAAGATAAAGAGCATTGACTTTGCCACATATATTGCATCGATCGAGTCCGTAGATTGTTCCTCCAAATACCTCATAAGACCTGCCTTAATTGGATATGCCAACACAGAAAATCTGTGTGTAACTCCTCCTGATTCTTCATCTTTTTTTTTTAAAGAACACCTCCAGATTCTGAATGGTTGATCATAAAGCTAGAGCATATATATTCCTTAGAAATCTAATACAATCGAAGTATTATGGGATTATATCCTTACAGTAGTTGCACTGAACTGATTCTGTTTCTTTTCTAATGAAACTGGGACCGGAGCTTAGTCCAATTTTCTAAAAGATATTCTTACAGTAGCAAATACCCAATATTGACAAAACTACGGCTAGACATCGCACTTGAAGCATGGCAGTTTTATCACTGGTTATACTAGTAAATTAGTTAAATGAAGCATGCATAGATGTTTTGTCTTTGTGATAAATAAATTTTAACATGTATTTCAGAAAACCTCATCTGAGACAATCCTTCTAAGCTAGACTCTCCTTATAAATTTCGACCCAATGATCGACATATACAGACATCAACAATATCTCCAACCGACTTTCAAGGTCAAAGCTCTAAAATAGTACACCTGTACCTGAAGAACAAGAAAATTGCCGCTAACAGATCTAAACAAGGAGTCGTTTAACCAGCAAGACACCCGGTTAGATATAAACCCATAAGCTGTCGCAGTTCCAGACATGGTAACACCTACTCCCTCTGTTTTTTAATACACGTCCCTTTCAAATTTTATCTCTACGTATATGTCATTCTACTATTTCGATGTAATTTTTTACTATTTTTCCTTCTGTACCCCTCTCCTTTAGCTATTTCTAATATCATATACTACTGTATATTAGAGTAAGACATAGTATCATCTAAAGATATAATATTAAAGAGAAGTAATGCAATTTGACTTGATGAAAGTAAAAGAATATGGAACGACATAAAGGAGGGATAATCCAATACCATACGTGGGCCCCTTCTGTAAGCACCTGAACCAGAATTCCTGACGCAGCATGCAGGTGAAGTACCCCATGTGGACGGCGCAGCACTGAATACAAAGATTTTGTCACGTACGCCCAGGACGAGCTCGCCCAAAGCGCTTGGAAAACCCACAAACCAGCCAGGAATTAAAGAAAGAGAAACCATATTCGCGGACGTATTTTTCGCGACTGTAACATCACGACAACGAGCAGTGGCCGCGGCTCCAGCGGAGCGCAGACGGCAGACGCGCCAAAGAAGGCGTTTTTGGCGGTACACGACGTCCTCTGCGTCCCCGTCGCACCAGGCTGAAGACAGCTTTACTCTGCCGCGTAGGCGTCGCCAAAACATATGCGAAAATAAGACACGCGCCTCTTGTCACCTTCGCGCCCACGGGTTTCGCTCGCTTCGTCAAGGCTTAAGCCAAAAAAACCCAAGGCGGTGACACGCGCGTACGGCGTAGCCAAAACCAAGTGTTTGTGTTGCTCCAAAAAAGCGCACTCGTGGCCTCAACTGCCGCTCCACGGATATCGGCTTCGGCGAGGAGCAAGGCAACAAAGAAAGCTACAGCGTCTCGCGACAAACAGGCGGGAGGCGGAGGCTATGTGTGCACCTAACTTGTTTTTACACTCAGCGTGTGAGCCAATAATAGCTTGGCGCCGGCTAAAAATACAAGGCCGCGGCGTAGGCATGGGACCATCCCGACACATGCAACCACCACATCACAGAGGCAACAATGCAAAGCTTGGATGACTCCAACTCTTGTCCAACGTTTCAGCAGTACTACTCCAAAAAGATGCAAATTATGCCTGACCCCGGCCTGCATGGCTGCATCAACCAACCTCAGCCGTTGGCCAGGCCATGGACCATGCCGGTTGGTCATTGCCTAAGACAAGGCCAACGCTATTGCTACTAGACTGGACTGGTCATGGACCCCGAAAATTCCCGGTGATGGGTTATAATATAGCCACATTGTTTTGCAAAGGTGCATTCCCCATATATGCCTTGCTAGCCTAGGGACGGGTCCCCTATCAAGCACCTCTAAAATTTTGAAAAGTTGTATTAAATCATATTTTTAATATGCTAAATTTGTTTATTGAATTGGTTTTGATTTTGTTGGTTTAGGATTTTTAAGACCTTAGAACTATTTATATTATTCTTTTAGCAAATTTCAAATATACGTGTTGGATTTATAATGTTATGAAATAATTGTAAAAAGCTACAGAATTGTATGTGTAAAGTGTGCACATCTAACGAAAAATTTCTAGTTCCGTCACTGTGCTAGCATGTTGGCTACGGACCCAACTTGCAATGCGAAGGCCTAGATTTCCTCAAGCGTAACATGGCATGTTGCACGCACCTATCCAAGATAATGATGCAATCCATGTACTCAGATCTATTACTACTGTTAGTGTGTATCTGCTCGAAAAGCGGCTACTAGGTTGGGTGAGACTACTTGATATGGAGAACATCGAAGCAGAAATGATTAATCGTAGCTGGATTGGGTAAGTTAAACCACACACTTTCATCTTGACCGGAGAGAGAGAGAGTCCCGGTTTTCCAAACACATGGTTTTAAGCATGCTTCTTGGCCGTTTCTCCCGATTTAATTAGAAGTGCTTGCGTGTTTCTAATGATAAACTGCAGCAAGGGCGGCAAGATGCAGAGCACCTTAGCTCAGAGCCTCAAATAGCTAGCCAAGCTTGATTGCTTTGTAAAGATCCCAAGTATCGTAATTTTACTAGATAAGTGTGGTTTTAAATAGCTTTTTAAGTGATCGATCCGAATATGACTTATTACGGCTTTTGCCGACCAAAAACATCTTGGGCATATGAAATTGTTCGTACAGATCATTTGCAAGTATATTCAATTGCACTATGTTTCTCATAAAAAATTCAAGCATTGGTCTAAGGGGAATCAAACTCTTATCAATTGAGTCATATCAAAATTGCCCTTCTCTTTTTGCAATATATTTTTTATATGATCCTTTTGAATATTAAAGGTGATATTTTTGTTCGAAAAAGTACAGATGACATAGCAACAAAGAACGAGTACATAAAAACGAAGAAGATGACATTGTTTATCAAATGGCATGCTGTTGGCGTCAAAAACTTGATGCAGGGTTCGACAAGAAGACACGTGATTTAACACTGGTTCAGAGCGTGCGGTCGATTTGACTCGAATCGACAAGGTAAAACAATAAAATTTACTTCAAGCCGATCGTCAAGATCAATCGGCTTAAACTCAATCACTTGAAGCCGATCAAGATCAAAGTAACCAGATAAGTCTGATTAGCCGATTAAGGCTAATCAGATGATAAAGGCAGATCAATTCTGAAGAAGGCGATGCGCAACAAAATCAGAACAAATCGAACCTGGGGTGTAATTGACGAAGATCAACAATCGGCGATGCGCAACTTTATTGATCGAAATCGATTACAAAGGCTAAATTACACAAGCTACCCTAGTCGGCGTAAAAATAGATGAAAAGTAAAGCTGGTTGTTTGTATGTGTCCCTCCTGCAGCTTGCTTCGGCTCTTCTTTTATACCCTTCGGCCGATCGTGTCCTACTCCAACACGCTTTAAGATCCGTATCCGTATCGGCCTTATCTCGAGAGGTTGTTTCCTTTAAAATCTCACAATTCACCAAACGTTTCGGATTCTTTCCAAACATCCGTTAGCTTCCATATCTTTAATTCTATTTGCTCGATTTTAATTATCTTGCGAATTTTGGTGCAAACATATGCCCCCATTTTTGAGAGATGACTTGTCATCCGTCAAAATCACAATTATCGGCTTGTTCAATCGGCTAACGCTTAATCTTCACTCATTAATCGCCGCTTTATTCGCGCCGTATTTCTCGACATGCGCTTAGTGCGTTTTAATCGCCACGCCTTTTGAAATTCACCTCCGCCTCTTCAAGTTTTCACTGCTATAAAATGCGCCCCCACCGCGGTCATTTCTCACGCGACAAGCTCTCGAATCCAAACAATCGGCTTTTGTTCATCCATTGTTCGGTTTCCATCAGTCAGCTTGCATACATCTTCTTCAATCGGCTTGCTAAGATCGGCTGAAATGGATGTGAGTCGTACTCATTCGATCCCTAACAAGAAAGATCAAGATTTTCTTGGTCCGATAGGAAACCTAGACGCCAAGATCAAGAATTAGCCAAGATATTCCCGCCTTCCTTTATCGGCCATCGATTCAATATAGAGAGTGGGATAAGAGCTTCAGAGCATGGCCGGTAGCTTAAGGGATGGAGATCTTGGTATATCCGTGTGGCAGCTCAAAAAGAGGGAATGGGAAAAAATGGGTATAGCTGAGTGTATTCTCTCTTTAGCCGATCCGAAGCCAATGAGCCCTTAGTGGCCACGGCACCGTTATTTCGGTCTGAGACCTTCAATGCTTTCTTGTTTCAGACCGTCCCATCGGCCCGACTCTTATGGACATAGCCCAATTGTGTTGCTTGAGGCCGATGGTGAACAAATATCGCTTTTAGTGGAAAACCGAAATATAAGCTTATTCAATCTAAAGGAGAAGGTTGGCGTAAGTACATTAATAACAATAACAAAGTGAACGGGCTGGTATCGCATTTAAGAACACGCCGCTTTTCGAATCTATGGTTAGACCGATTCTTGTTCTGTGGTGCTTCTTTGGGACCAACACAAGTGTATCAGCTAGTGGCAGAGCGATTGGTAGAGGGCCGTCGGCTAGCATTGGGAAAGATGTTTCTTGGAGCAGTTTGCCAAATGATGCATGTAATTAGAGTCGGCTTTTACTGGTTTGCCAAATTCGCGTCGGCAATGTAGGTGGTCCTCTCGGTTTATTCAAATTTGGTCAGATCGCTTATTTAGCCGATCTTTCAGACTAGATCTCTCGAAGATTCAAAGATTCTCGCGAGGACACACCGAAAATGCAAGACTGAATTCGTGAGCCACCGATCCTATGGCGAGAGATTCATCATGTGTTCTGGCAGTAAGAAGATTTCTCCAGTTGGCCTGAAAAAATACTTATCTTTCTTCTTGAATTTGGATAGTAATGATTTCAATCAACAAGATTTTTTCAGTTATACTAGTGCAGCCGATTTTGAATGGCCATCATTTCTTCACTTGACTCGCGACTTGAAATGCCTGAATCGACTTTGGATTTCATCAAAATTTTCATCTCCCCCAGTATCTTTCATGTCGGCTTCAACACAAGGAATCGTACTTTTCAGCCTTCTTATGAATTTTACCATCCTTCCATTTTGCGGACAATTGGGTTTCGCCAAGTGATTCCCTGACCTTCCACTTCTTGACTTGGTTCACCTAGGACTAGAGTGCTATCCTTAGTCAGCAAAGCAAACATGGTTTTGGAGATAGCCGATGATTTACGATCAAATCTTTGCCACACTTTGTTCGAACAATCGTCGATCTAGCCGATTCACCTCATGGTGGTCTTCAATTGTCGATGCACTTCTCCTTGATCGTACTCCATCGGCTATCATTGATGCCCTCTTCCCGGATGTTCCCGAGCCGATGCTAACTTCTGATAACAATTCAAGTGACGAATCGAGCCCGGATACGATAATACGAGTCTTGTAAATATTGCTAGCGAGGTATTTAGTCGACTTTAACTTTTTCGTTAAATAGTTTCGAACTTGTCTAATCGGCTTCATATTGTTTTCTTTGCGACTAAATCGAGGGCAAAAGCCGATCAAGTTCCAAGAGAAGCAAGGGAAAACGACCACATAAGGCAACTGCTCGATGGTTACACCTCCGCTCTTTGGGTATTCAAAGCCCATCATTGTCCGACTTGGAAAAGCAACAACAACCCGAAGAAGTTATACTCAATCTACCTTGATTCTTTCATCGTTTAGTCAACCGACTTTCAAATTGATGAATATGTAGAAAAGAGGAAGCCAAAGTCCACCAAGGTCCCCGCCAAGAAGAAATACTCTAAACCACAAGAACAAAGTGACGAGTTCACCTCACGAATCGGCCATCGCTCGTATCTATAACACAAATCTTAATTTAGTCCATCGGTCTTGATTCGATCATTGATTCTTATTACATTCTTTTTCCACCACAGACGGCACAAGTGGCGTATATCCCGCAAGTTTGTCGACATATCGCCAAAGAGCCATTGCCTCACCGATGCCAAGACTAACGATCGCCGCTCCGAGACTTCGCACCTATCCAACGCCCTTGGCTTCAATCATCCGATTTGGATGATCCGAGATCTTTGCGGTGATGATTATATTTCGCAATTCAAAATATAATTGCTGTTTCAAAAGGTGCATCGGCCGCAGTTTCATCGCCCTCGCATGCAAGAACGCTCAACAAACTATTTGATTTAGTCTCAAGGCCCCAATCGGAGATTTTGAACAATAATCAACCGATTAGGACGCTATGTCGCTAGCTGAGGCCGATCTTCCACCAATGACTATGGTCAGACCGCTTGAGGTTTGCCATTTGGACGAGAAAAGACTCGTGGAGGCACCAAGAAAGGAAGAAAAGGAGAGCAAACCAAGAAGCCACCGGAGGATCCTTGACAAAATGATCATAGAGACAAAAGCAAAAAGAAAAAATTGATGTGATCATGGAGTCTCAAGGCTAACAAAACCTCTCTTCAAAAGCTAGAAACCACTAAGAAATTCCTTGAAGAAGAATTGTTGAAGACGACGAAGCTCATCAAGGCCAAGATTCCTTCAAAAACATCGCTTACCGCCAAGGAGCGTAAGAAAGAGATAGCAACAGTGTGGCGACCTTCAAGGAGCAATCGGCTAAACTTGTACCCATCCTGCAATGCAGCAGAGGATGACAGATCCTGGATGAGGTGCAAGAAACAATTGCCAAAGCGGCCGAGCATTTTCGGCTTTAGAGCACGACTCTGTGTTCGGGATGTAAAACTTTGTCGGCTTATCTTGAAAACGTGTCCAATGCTTGTTTCAATGTTTTGCGACCTAACTTGTTATGTTTATAATCTACTGTTTAACCGATTTTATCTTGCTTATATCTCTAGTCTACAATCCTTTCACCGATTAACAAAGATCGTGTTAATCTTGGCCTGAACGCGATTTTAGTCGGCTAGGCTCCGATCCAAACGCTAGGATAATATTTCTTTAGATATTTCCCATTAATGGCTTTAGGCAAAACATGCCCTTCAAGTGTTTCCGAGAAGTACGAGTTCCCACCGACTAACCGATTAATCTTGTATGGCCCTTCCCACGAGGCGACCATTTTCCAAATCGGTTATCCTTAGAACCAACAGTAGTATAGTTTTCCATACTAAGTCACCGATCGAAAGATTTAGGCATAACCTTTTATTGTACGCCTTTGCTACTCTAACCTTGTTCTTCTTAAGTCGATCGAGTGTAAACAAACGTAACTCGCTAGTTCATCCAAGTTGTCTATCATTAAATCATTATAATCTTGAGCCGACAAACCATTTTGGTGGCTACTCAGACGACTCAATATTGATCTCCATGTAGAACGGCTTCTTGTCCATATACCAACTGGTAAGGTGAAAGCTTCGTCGCTCGTGATAAGATAGCCGATAGGCCCATAATGACTCGATAGTGTTGAGTGCCAATTCCTCGCTTTTCATCAATCTTTCTTTTGATCGATTTAATAAGCGTTTTATTAGACGACTCGGCTTGACCATTAGCCTAAGCGTAATACGGCGAAGAGTTTAACAATTTGATCCCTAAACTCGCTGCATAACCTTGAAACTCGTTAGACATGAATACCGCACCTTGATCGGTCGTGATTGTTTGCGGTATTCCAAATCGATGGACGATATGTTCATTCACAAAACTAATCGCCTCAACGCTAGTCACCTTCTTAAGCGGTATAGCTTGACCCACTTTGAAAAATAATCGGTTGCGGCAAAATAAATTTATGGCCTTTACTCGAAGTTGGAAAAATTTGGTCGATTATATCTATTCCCAACCTCCGAATGGCCAAGGTTTGATAATTGGATGCAAAGTCGATGTGGTGCTAGTTGTATGCGCTGCCAAACTTTTGACATGTCCGACATCCTTTGTAATATTTGAAGCAATCCTCTAGCATCGTTGGCCAAAAGTAACTCGTCCGCCTAAGCATCCATTTCATTTTATGTGCCGATTGATGAGAACCACAAATTCCTTCATGCACTTCACCCATCGCCACTCGGGCTTCTTCACCTCAAGACATCTTAGCAACAAGCCTTCTAGAGTTCGATAATACAAGATATCGTCCATGATAACGCATTTCAATGCTTGTTGCCGTATCCTTCGTTAAATCTACTTAGATGGATCGACTAGATAGTCTCTTATTTGTGTCCTCCAATCAAGAATATCCGTGCACATTATTGCTTTATCTACTAGTTCGGTTTCGACTTCGCCAACATCTTTATATCCCGATGCTTGCTGGGCCAAAGCATTAGCTCTATCGCTCAATTCTCGAGGAACATGACCGATAGAAAATGATGTAAAAGAGCCGATGATTTCTGCGCATTGCTCTAAATACTTTGATAGCATTTCATCTCGACATTGGTATTCTCCTTTATTTGTTTGTACCACTAATAGTGAATCACCGTATGCTTCAACAAAGACTCACTCCGATATTTTCCAACAACCGTAAGCCTTTGAGTAATGCTTCGACTCGGCCCGATTGTTTGAACATCGGCTATTTAGCCGGAATGCGAACTCAAAGCAATGTCCACTAGGTGATATGAGTACAACACCGATACCATACCCTTCCTCGCATATCGATCCATCAAAGAACAATTGCCATGGTGCGATCAAGACCAAGTTTGCCATTGTGTCATGTCCTCGTTATAAAATCGCTAGGACTTGTCCCTTAACCGCTTGGCCGATTCATATGATAAGTCGAACTCGACCAAGGCGTAAGCCCATTTGCCAAGTCGACCTCGCAAAATTGAGCCGATAATATATACTTTATAACATCGGTTTTACTGGATGACTTTACAAGCCGATGCTAGTATGTAGTGCCTTAGCTTTGTGCATGAGAAGTACAATGATAAACATAATTTTTCAATGAAAGGGTACGACTTACGATCTAGCAACCGTCGGCTTAAATAAAAGATAACCTCTCTTTACCATGTACTTCTTGTGCCAAACAGCTCAATAGTATCTTCTTCATTTGAGACATACAATCTGAAAGGAACACCTTTTTGAGGTGCGGCCAGATGGAGGGTTGGATAAATACCTTTTACTTCACAAATGCTTTTCACGATCGGCTCCCCATATAAATTCTTCATTGTCTTTTAACTTCAGAACGGAGTAAAAGCACGAATCCTACCGAGAGGTTCGAGATGAACCGACGAAGATAGTTAATTTTGCCGATCAACTTTTGTAATTAGTTTTTACATGTTGGCGGTTTGGTATTGGCTATGGCTTTGATCCTTGTTTGGTGACTTGATTCCTCTTTCATGTACCATAAAGCCCAAAAGCATCCCGCCGACACGCCTAACGCACACTTGTAAGGATTCATCTTCAAACCATGCGCTCTTATGTTTTTGAACACCTCTCCAAATCGCCGATGTTGGAGATTTTTGCGATTTTACCACTACATCATCTATATAAATCTCAACAAAGGTGGCCGATTAAATCGTGGAAGATAAGATTCATTGCTCGCCGATATGTTGCACCGCGTTTTCAAGCCGAAAGTCATTCATACCACTCGAATAAACCTATTGCACCGGACATCCAAGGTCGTCTTGGGTATATCGGCTTCGCCATGAGTATCCGATTATACCCGGCATTACCGCCCAAAAAGCTTATGATCTTATTTCCGATGCAAGATCGATAAGCATATCGGCTATTGGCATAGGGTATTCGTCTTTTGGCGCCGCTTGTTCGGATCTCTAAAATCGACACATACTCAAGTTTTCCATTTTTCTTCATTATCGAACGATGTTGGAAACCCATTCAACAGATTTCGGCAAGGCCCGATAAACTTTGCTTCCAATAATCGTTCTATCTCTTCTTTTATGACTTGGTACAAGGTGGATTAAAACGCTCGATATCTTGTTTGAACGGTCGATAGCTCGATTTAATAGGTAGCCGATGTTCCACCAAATTGACGGCTTAATCCAGCATCTCGTGATACTCCCAAGCTAAACAATCTTTATAATTCCTAAGTATTTTTATTAATTTTTCCTTGTACTTTACATCTAAATTTGCACCGACAAAAGTTGGTCTTTTCTATCACCTCACCTATATCGACTTCTTCAAGCAAGTCGGTGGACGTGAATCCTTGACCTAACTTTTCGATTTCTTCATAGTCTTCTATGACTTCGTAGCTATCCGTTGTTTGCCGATAGCTTTGCATTTTGTCTTGTAGCACCTCAATGCTTTTCTTGTCCCCATCGGCGCAATACTTCATTTGCCCGATCAAAAGTGCCGAGCTTGACATCGATCGGCATTAGTCCGTATTTGCTCACGATATGAAGTCGCAATCGCCCGATTGCCTTGCCCGATATGCGGCCCGCTTCTTCGTGTTGCCAATTTGCATCGGAGCTAGCCATGGCGATGTGTGCCGATGTATCGGCTGTGACGATTTCAACTTCTTCTCCGCTCCATTGAACTAGTGCTTGGTGCATGGTCGATGGGATACAAGAATTTGCATGAATCCAATCTCGACCGAAAAAGACATCGTAGTTTCCTTGGCGCCAATTACAAAGAACGCTGTCGGCAAAGTCTTACTACCGGCGAGCTAGCTCGTGACCATGACACATTTTGCTTCGTAGGGTCGCCTGTGAAGTCATTCGTAACCATGTTAGTTTTAATTAAGTCTTCATCGACTTACCCGACTTTTTACATGTCGTAAGGCATTAGATTCACTGTGGCGCTCCATCTACCAAAGATTCTTGATATCGGCTTGCCATTTATATACCCTTTTAGGTACAATGGTTTCAGATGCCGATGATCGCCTTTGGGTTTCTCAAAGATGGCGCTCGACTCGGAGCATAATCGAGCAACGGCCTCATTGGCCGATTCTCTTCGACTTTGAACTCGGTAGGCAAGGTGAACACCATGTTGATGTCCATGGAGGTGTATCGTCCCTAATCATGGAGAATCCAGTCATCACCGATTCAAATCTTCTTCGACTGTTCTTTTCTTCTCCATTCTCTCTTGACGATTTGATTGGACGAAGCTCATTAAATACCTCATCTCTCTCTTTCAAAGATCGGCTTCACGAATTTCTTGTGTCCTTAACCTCAAGCCGCTGTCATTGTGATTTGCTTAGGCCCGATGGGCACCACTGGTTTAGGTTCCACCGGTTTTCGTATTTTACCACCAAGTCTTCTTGATTAGAACTAGTCTTGTGCGCCTTGGCTTGGCTTTGTTCTTGATCCGTTGAGATAATCTCTCACGGACCGCCTTCGTGACTTCGGTCTTGTTCTCGATCGCCCGAATAGTCTATATCTAGCCGATCGATCGCCAATCGTCTCGAGGATAATGTTCCATCAGGCGCTTATACGGTGATGGCAACGCTACTCTCCTTTCCCAAAGAAATTGCCAAAGGGACACCTCCTATGGGCCTCTCCACGCTCTCAGACGATACAAATTATCCGACCCGTGGTGTGGTACCATGGTCGGCTATTCATCCTCTCGTATTCTCCATTAATTGTGAGAACGTTGGACTGGCTTTTCACCGGGTCGCCTTAATGGAACCTTTTTCGCTTGTACCATTTGCCTATCCGGGATTCCCTTAGGTTTAATGGTCCTTGAATTTTTTCCTTCTCGATCGGCTTCTATTTGTAAGGAGCCGATGGTAATCTTCGATGTCCGCCGCCGTCGAGCTTGATTGCATATCGACTTGTCGATCCTTCTTCCGCTCATCTTGCATCGGCTCTTTTCCTTTAACCGAGCATTGTACCATATTAATAGGAAATGGGTCAACGCCCACCGCATGGTCGGCTCATCGGCAAACTTCAACCGACCATCTTCAATGGCGATCGGATCTGTTGACTAAGATATTGCGATCATTAGTGTTATGTGAATAAGAATGATGCCACTTGCAATACTGCGTTTTTGATCTCGTCGGTCGATGGTATTACATGTCCCTCCAAGAATCGTATTATTTTTCTTGCGTATAAATCAAACATGCGATCGCACTTGGAAACATCAAAAGAGTATTTGACCTCCGACTTATTCCTAGTCGGCTTCAACCAAGAACAGACTAAGGATTTTTAGCCCTTTTATCCATTCGCTATGTTTATTTCGCTTCCTCATCTTCCGACGAATCACTAGGACAATACTCAACCATATCAACCTTGGCCTTATCCTTCTCTTTATTATTGCTATTATCGTTCTTAAATCTGTCTTTAAATACTTTGTTATCAAGAATCGACTTTCTTGAGCCGATACACGATGCAACAAATGGCTAAGGTCGGTGAATTCTTGTCCTCCAAATTTCTCCCTAAGAGGGGAATCAAACCTTGAAACGCTAAATCGCGAGTTGATTGTCGTAATGTAACACTCAAACACCGATTCCTAATTTCTCTAAACCTCTTGATGTATTCCGTCACCGATTCCCAAATTTTTGACGCATCAACTCAGATCCAAATTCTAAGCTCCAGATCGCTCAAAAGAAATATTCATGGAATCGGCTTTCCAAATCGCTCCACGATGGACCGAATTCGGAGGCAAACAGTAAACCAAGTAAATGCTGCCCAGATAAAGATAACGGAAACAATCTAATTTTCAAACCGTCGATCTGGTCGCTTCACCGCATTGCGCGATAAAACGCCCAACATGTTCTAAGGTGGTAATCGAATCATCCCGCAGAATTTGGCAAAATCCGGACTCAAATTATGAGGGTAAGGCATGCGATCTATGTAATCGGGTACGGCTTTCTATAGCCGATAACTTTCCCTTTGGTTGTATGCCGAATTGATCCTCAAAAAAGCAGAGATTTGATCGCCCAATTAGCATTATCGCCACCGTATGGCGTGCCCTTGATAATGTCTGTCATAATCGCAGATCCCGCCCCGAGTGCAAGCTCGGGTTGCTAATTATGCCGCGCCGTCGGCATCCGATTATATTGATCGTGCCGATTATGCCTAATTTGAGGTTCCGCACCGGATAAACGGTTCGAGTATGTTACTACCCTGTGGCCCGGGTTTCTAAGCGTGATAGGTTCTTGGGGATGTCTCTCGAGTTAACCACCGTGAAGCCGATTGGGGAAAAGCGAAACGGAGCCGACGGTGGAAGGTTGATGGATGAATCCAACTTTGCGGCGTCGGTATAAGCGTGATAATGGCTCACCCCACTTGACCGGGATCCTAGGCAATATGACCGTGGGTTGTGTGGGCATCATTGTAGGAGGTGAGGTCATAGCCGATGGTTTAGGATCGGCCATCGTGCTTTGCGTGTTCTGCGATACAGAAAAAATTGGATAATTTGGCAGAACTTCCAATGGGTCTAGCAGACTTCTTGACGAGGCCAACTCCTGAGCTATAGTTTTGACGCTATTCACTATCATCGGCTTAAGGGTTGTTACTAGAGCCGATGATTGGTTTATCAAGGCGTGGTGTATGATTGATTAATCATAGCCGATAATTCGGCTTGAGCAGTAGATATCGGCTTACTTGTTCGTTATGCCCGCATCACCTGTATGCTGACCGTCGGTAGGGCGGATTTTTGAGTAACGCCACGCCTTGTTTTCTCGATAGCAACTTAGCATCATCTCTTCAAGAGCAGCTTTTCGAGCTTCAATTTCTTGGCGTTGTTTGCGGACAAATCGCCCATTGTTGGGACGATTATAGCTTCGAGTTGAGATCCGATGGCGGAATCGACTTCGATGAAGACATTACGCGCCCCACCAGCGTGCAAAAGTGTGTTGGCGCTAAAACTTGATGGAGGGTTTCGATACGAAGACACGTGATTTAACACTGTTCGAGAGCGTGCGATCGATTTGACTCGAATCGGCAAGGTAAAAACAATAAAATTTACTTCAAGCCGATCGCCAAGATCAATCGGCTTAAACTCAATCAGCTTGAAGCCGATCAAGATCAAAGTAATCAGATAAGTCCGATTAGCCGATTAAGGCTAATCGATGATAAAGCGCATCAATTTCAAGAAGGCGATGCGCAACAAAATCGTAACAAATCGAACTCGGGTGTAATTGACGAAGATCAACAATTGGCGATGCGCAACTTTATTGATCGAAATCGATTACAAAGGCTAAATTACACAAGCTACCCTAGTCGATGTAAAAATAGATGAAAAGTAAAGTGGTTGTTTGTATGTGTCCCTCCGCAGCTTTGCTTGGCTCTTCTTTTATACCCTTCGCCGATCGTGTCCTACTCCAACACGCTTTAAGATCCGTATCCGTATCGGCCTTATCTCGAGAGGTTGTTTCCTTTAAAATCTCACAATTCACCAAACGTTTCGGATTCTTTCCAAACATCCGTTAGCTTCCATATCTTTAATTCTATTTGCCTGATTTTAATTATCTTGCCGAATTTTGGTGCAAACACATGCATTATCATATTGTAGCTGATATTTTAGTTCCCATTTATTCTCTGAAGGACAATGAGGTTTGGTTTGATGCTATTGCGCCAAATGTTGAATTTACATAGTTTTCTTAAAAATATGTTCAATTAACAGGATGAATTGACTTTCTAAACCTTCCTTATTATACATTTTTTAATACGAAGGCCTGCAGTAGACTTCATTTGTTTTTCTCCTTGTAAGCCTGCAATAGACGTTGTCAACGCATAAAAGGATCACTTAGACCTTGTTGGGGATACCAAATCCCGGGCTGATCCACATGGTGGGAACCCGTGTGGGAGTTTTCCCCTGTCCGACCTGAGGGCCATTCAGAATAGGCCTAGGAGAGGAAATTCCGGTCCTTTCCACGCCAATTCATGGGGATAGAAAAAATTTGCTTCCCCGGGTGATACTTTTTTTTCCCTATTGCATCACGCAACGCCGTTCCACCGTGATGCTAACTCGCCAAGTCGTCATTATTTCTCTTGCAACGTTGGTCTCTCTCGTTATTGCGCCACCGTCATCGTCTTATCTGGTGGCTACGGATACGTGTGGAAGTTTATAGATGGTGGTTTATCTCAAGATTTAGTTGTTTGCGCACTTGTCAGCAATTATTGCAGCACGGAGCACGCTGCAACAACGGTCCGCGAGGAAGACGAAGATTGCGGTCGTCGACCCCGCGATGAGCCCCAGCAACTAGGCTCCTGAGCTTGTGAGAGATCGGATCACACAATGTAGTAGCAGTATTTGGGGTAATATGAGAGATTGGGAAGAGAATTAGAAAGGGGGATAGTAGCATGATTTAATCTTCCTATCTATGCTTCCTCTGTTGGAATTGACAAATTGCAAATTTTCAATTCTGAATCTACATCCGCTGAACCTTACATTGCTTTCAATTTTTGTGCATTCGGATGGGATTTCTCCCTACAACTCCCAAATGCTTGAGTTTGAATTCGGCTAGGGTCTCATGTGACCAAGAAAATCTCACCTGAGGTTAAATTTCCCAGGGAATATCTTCCCTTGCACCCAAACAAGACCTTATGGGATAGGATCATCTATCTACCATGGTAGAGATGAATCCATCTAAGTTTCTATTTGGTTGAAGGGATGAGAGATGAATAGGATGAGCTAAATTTTTGTTTGGTTAGTGGGATAAGAGTTGGATGATGGATGAAATGAGAGTTCAAATTTGGAGGGATGAGATGGATGAGATAAAAGTTGGATGAGCTTATCTAGCCAATTTCATAAGATGGACTCATCCGGCATCTACGAGAAATATTTCTAAGAGTTAACGGTCCTCATCTACCCATTCATTCAACTAAACAGCAGGACAGACAGAAAAAGATGGATAAAACTATCTCATTCACCCTTTGCCCTCAACCAAACGTATCCTTAAAGTATGAGTTGACCGTAAGATCCAGAAGAACTAAGTTAACAGCCATCGCAACGTGGCCCTGTAGCTCAATGTACAACTCAGAGCAAAATTCGAAACCATGTCATCCCGAAAACTAGTACTAAGCTCGTGGAACTATTCTGTTTGCACTTGCATCAAAGCTACAGAAAGGTTCGAATTCCTGAGCAAAAACAGCTCTTCATACGACGTGTTCCCTGACAAGTTTTAAAATTTAAGCATAACGAATGTGGATCAAACATAAACAATATGAACTACTGAAATCTCGTGCAGGCCTGCATTGTCATGCATAGCTGGACTAGAAATGAGGAAACCGCATGCACTTCTACGACCATACTTGTGATACCAGTTTTGTTCATAAATTTGATCTGGAGATTTGTTTTGGGCATGACAAAACGCAACCAGTCAAGAATCTTGAACCAATTCTTTTTGTAAAATTTGATTAACATGTGTGGTTATAAGAATATAAGGGTCTGTTTGTTTTTACTATGGATTCTCCAAAAACTGATTCTAGATTGTGGCTATAGAGAAGCTGATTCTGGAATCTAAGATAGCATTTGGTGGGTAATTATTTGAAACTTTCAGTGGCATTCTCATATTTGTATTCCTCATAATATACAGAAGCACATATGAAGTGAATTATGGATTCTAGTGTATATGGGTGGACTGAATTATAAGAATCGGTTCTTAGAATTTGCCTGTTTGTTTTTTATTCAGCTTTTAGAGTCAGATTCCAGAATCCACAGCAAAAAAAAAAATACACCTCATACTTCTTCCGATTAAGATTTATTACCTAGGACCAGTGACGCTAATATGTTAATAAACGCTCGATACTGAGGCGAAAGTTGTAACTGAAGCAAAAAGGCACTTGTATTGCCGGTACAACCAACAGGTGTCTTGGATAAACATAAACTAAAGATATGTTTCGCATAAAGAAAATTTACTGGTTTAAGTACATCTTGTTCAAATTTAGAGTGTTGCTTCTATGTTTATTTAACAGAAATACTAGGGAACGGTATACCGTTCTTTAGATTTCCAACGGTGCACAAGGATTTTCAACGTTTCACAGATAAGTTTCATAAGATTTCGTGATGTTTCATAAGTTACAATAGATTCAAGTATCATAACTTTTCACGCATAAGATTCATAACATTTCACTAACGTTTCATTAATATGTTTCATAAGGTTTCATCACATAGGTTTCACTAACGTTTCATTAATACTGTTTCATCAGGTACTGATAGTCTGCACGACTATGTTTCAGTAGGTTTCATGTTTCAAGACTAAGTTTTACATATAAATTTCATGAGTTTTCATAGTGTTTCATCCAGATATGCGAACCTTGTGAAACACGCTTGATTTTTTTGAATATTTGGTGAATCTCATGAAATTCATATGAAAGTGGTTTTTTTTGTTTTTCCATGAAACTTTGAAGTTAGCTTCTTGAAACTCAATTAAAATTATTTTGAATCTCGTTTTAAATCAAGTTTCATATTTTGAAACTTGACGAAACTTGTAGTTTCATATTAGGAAACTCATTGAAATTTGTTGAGACATGCTGAAATATTTATAAAATATATTTGAAACTCTTTTGAAACTGAATGAAATTTACGAAACGTGAATAGAATACTTTGAAACCTAGTGAAACATGCTATAATACCTTGAAACCTAGTGAAACTTGCTATAGCACAACTCTTTTTTAAAGTTGTATAAATATTAAAACATGGATGAAGTGTAGCCTTTTGTTTACTTTAAGATTTATACAACTTATATCGAGAAGAAAAGTATAGAAGCAATGCTCGTTAAGTAACACCGTTGTTGGACACGCAGGTGAAAGAATTCACGAAAGAAATGGAGGATAATTCATACGGGCGGCTCCTGTTGATAGATACAGCAACAAAAACGACGACTTAACCATCGGAGAACTGTCAAAGGACCGTAGCTAGCTAAGTGCCACACGGACGAGAAAAGGGCATAAAGCCATAAGCGATACCACCGAGCCTTCCTCGCTCCCCCTATATGGCTATATAAACTCTTCGCCGGGCATCCCATCTGCCCGCGCGGCTCACAACTCCACCAACCAAACACCCAGCCTCCAAAGGGGAGACAGAGAAAAAACGCCCCTTCTCTCTCTCACTCACTCTGCTTTCCCCAAATAAAAACTGCGCGTACTGGAGTAGTATCTCGTAAATTGCCCGGGAGTTACCAACAAGCGCCGTAACAGCACTCTACCTCCTCACGAAACCGCACGCACGCGCGGGCAACGAGCAACGAAACACTCCTCTGTTTCAGCCATGACGTCCTGCGCAGGCGTCACGGTGGCAAGCCCGGATGACCCGCAGTCCCACGGGTGCCGCGTCATCATTGCCCCCTTGCTCGCCAAGGCGGGGGAGATCGTCATCCCAGTGGCCGCGGACGAGACGGAGGCGCAGCAGCAGGCGCCGGTGCTCGCGTGCAAGCCGCCGGGCCGGCTGGGCAAGGCGGTGAAGGAAGCCTTGTCCGTTTCCTTGGGCGTCGTGTTCCCGATGACGCCGCCGATGTCAACATGTGCGGCCCGGAGCGAGGCGCAGTCCATTCTTGGGCTCGCATTCCCGATGATCCTGACGGGGCTGCTGCTCTACCTCCGGTCGATGATTTCGATGCTCTTCCTCGGCCGTCTCGGCGGGCTGGACCTCGCTGGCGGCTCCCTCGCCATCGGCTTTGCCAATATCACCGGATATTCTGTCCTCTCCGGCCTCGCCATGGGCATGGAGCCGATATGCGGGCAGGCATTCGGCGCAGGCAATTACTCGCTCCTCGGCGTCACCATGCAGCGGACGGTGCTCCTCCTCATGGCGGCCGCCGTCCCCATCGGTGGCCTGTGGGTGCACATGCGACCTCTCCTCCTCCTTTGTGGCCAGGACTCCGGCATCGCCGAGGTCGCCGAGTCCTACATTCTCGCGTCGCTCCCTGACCTCGTTCTCCAGGCATTCCTCCATCCGGTGCGGATATACCTCCGGACGCAGTCCATAAACCTGCCTCTCACCGTGTGCGCCACGCTCGCCATTGCCACCCACCTGCCCATCAACTACGTGCTCGTGACCGTCCTCGGTCTTGGCATCAAGGGGGTGGCATTGGCGTCCGTGTTGGCAAACTTGAACCTGCTACTCTTCCTCCTTGCTTACATATTCTTCAAAGGCGTCCACAAGCGCACCGGCGGCTTCGTGCTCTCCGCCGAGAGCTTCCGCGACTGGGGCGAGCTCATTAGCCTCGCGTTGTCGAGCTGCGTGAGCGTCTGCCTCGAGTGGTGGTGGTACGAGATCATGATCCTGCTGTGCGGCCTGCTCCTGAATCCGCAGGCCACCGTGGCATCCATGGGCATCCTTATCCAGACCACGTCGCTCATATACATCTTCCCTTCGTCGCTCAGCTTCGGCGTGTCCACCCGCGTCAGCAACGAGCTCGGCGCGGGACAGCCCGAGGAGGCGAGCCGCGCCGCCACGGTGGGGCTCATGCTGGGATTCGCGTTTGGCGCCTTCGCCTCCGCGTTCGCGTTCCTAGTGCGGAACGTGTGGGCGAGCATGTTCACGGCCGACCCGGCGATCGTCGCGCTCACTGCGTCGGTGCTGCCGATCCTGGGACTGTGCGAGCTCGGCAACTGCCCACAGACGACGGGGTGCGGCGTGCTGCGCGGCAGCGCGCGGCCCAAGGACGCTGCCAGCATCAACCTCCGGTCGTTCTACCTCGTCGGAACTCCCGTGGCGCTCGTCCTGGCGTTCTGGCTCCACTATGACTTCAAGGGGCTGTGGTTCGGCCTCCTCGCAGCGCAGGCCACCTGCATGGTGCGCATGCTGCTGGTCATCGGGCGGACGGACTGGGCCACCGAGGCCAAGCGCTCGAAGCAGCTCACCGGAGCAGACGTCGACACCAAGGACAGCAACGACAGAGTTGCCTCGGCCGGCGGAGACGAGAAGTCGAGCTTACTTATCGACACGGACATCGAGCAACCGAATGATCAGACTGACAGGGTGACAATTTTGTTTCCCAGTTGCTAATTTAGCCATGTAAAGGTTTTGCTGAATGTTAGTAGTATCAAAGAGATGGAAAATATCTACTCCCTCAAGCTTCAAGTAGTTACTGTTTCGAACGCAGATACATTAAACTTTTAAAACTTTGACAATCAATTTATCTTAAAATATTTAAATTTAATACATAAAAATCATATATTTAGATTTGTCTCGAAAAGTATTTTCATAATATTATAATTTTATTGAATTTTATAAATATATTATAGTAAAAATTAGTGATCAAAGTTAATGCTCTAGAGACCATATTTCGAAACTACAACTAGACCGAGGGAGCAGTAAATAGGTTCCAATTTTTCAGACAAAGGAACAAACCGTTCACGGCTTCGCTGTCGCTTGCTCCAGGTCAGTGTCTGGTCCAGGGAGGCCGGCCGCGTGACGACCCAGTCACCGGCACGGGCCAACCAGTAACAAGTGGCACCAGGTCCAAACTCTAAAGTCGCGTAGCTTCGCCAAACCATCTGAAGGGACCCGCCATTTTGCGCCTCGAGTCGCAGCCGTCGGCCGTCCAAATGACCCTCGCGGTTTACTTTGGGCGGGCCATGCGATTGCGCAAAGGGAATCAAATTGGAGCACGTGATTTGTTGTCGTTCTAGACATTAATACAGTTCTTAAAACTCAACTTTAATTACTAATTTATATTATAATATATTTAAAATTTTAATAAAATTATAATATTATAAAAATACGTTTTAAGACGAATCTACACATATGATTTTCATATATCTAATCTAAATATTTAAAAAGATATTAATATCTAAAGTTTCAAAAGTTCGATTATGTATATTCTAAACCGATAAATTTTTGTGAACAGGAGGAAGTAGACTGTAGTATGACAAGTAAGGCATATGCTGTTATCCTAATGCAAACGAGCAGGATTCTATTCTACGGTTGACACTTCCTCTGCTATCAATTGAAAACTAGGCTCCAATCCTGCCTATTCTTAAGAAGGAAAATGCGATTGTCCTGACAACAAGCGACGGAGATATGTCTGTTATAAGTGTCAAAAAGAAGAAATATACCTTTAAGTAAGAACTACCTTGTTCCAAAATAAATGTCATTTTAGATGTTAACATAGTCTCCAATGCACATAGTTGACCATTTATTTTTAATTATAAGTAAATGATAATTAAAAATAGTAATATTATTTGTATGTTACAAATCTAAATAATTTTGTGTATTTTAGCAGTTAATTTTTTTACAAATCTAAATAATTTTGTGTATTTTAGCAGTTAATTTTTTTAAAAAAATTTTTTACTTCAACATTCTAGTACACCTAGTTTTACTTCAGCTTTGGGCCAAAACCCCCCTCCTCAAACAGCATGGTTATAAAGCAGCTAGGAAGCTAAGCTATAACAAAAGCACCTCCAAAGTTGCCCCCACTGGGGAGCTTTTCAGCTGTGACTTCGCTCAACCGCCTCCCACCTCACTCGCTCCGTCTCCCCACTCACTCTGTCTCCCTCCTCGGCCTGCCGTCTCCCCGCCCGGTCGCCTCTCCGACTCCCTCCAGCACGAGCGTCGCCTCTCCTACTCCCCCTAAAAGCTATAGCCGCAATAGCCAATTTGTCAAACGGCATAACAAAAAAAACCACAGCCGTCAGATACAACTGATTTACAGCCCAACAAACCAAAAGTAACTTTTCAGTCCAGTCACAACCCTCCAAACAGGCCATATGTATTATACCTCCATGCTACCGTTGCGGTATCTCAATTTTGGAACTAGGACCATCCTATATTTTATTTCATCGAAAGCTCGACTTATGGGCTCCATATGTCAGCTACTTACAAACTTTGCAAATTTAATTGCCGAATTGGATATTTGAGCACCTGTTATAATGCGTACCTCCTCGTCAAACAAAAGGAAAAAAAAGGGAAACCGACCGAAGATGAAAACGAGCTGATGAACAGCTGAAGTGCTGCCTGGCCAGCACGACAGGCAGGAGGGGCGGACCGACGCATCGGGTCCATGACCTGTGCCGCGCATGATTAGACCCGCCCGCCCGGAAGCGTACAGAGATTCCTGCGGTTCGATAGGCTCAGTTCGCGCGTGCGACGGATGGCATTGACATCGACGGCAGCACGCAGCCACGCACCGGCACGGCCTGACTGTTTGTTTTTTCTCTGTATTCTTTAAAAACTGATTTTATATTGTGATTGTAGAGAAACCGATTTTTCAAAAGATGTAATTCAAAAGCACATATAAAGTGGATTATGGATTCTAGTGTATATGGTGGGCTGGATTGTGAGAATCGATTCTTAAAATCGAACTGTTTGTTTTTTATTCTGCTTTTGAAATTAGAATCTAAAATCAAAAGCAAAAACAAGCATATCATTAAATAAGACTCGCCCACAATCAATCCCACTCTTTGAATCCCCGAGAAGATGGCACTGTTTCGAGGTCCCCAAGAGCCAGCCTTGGCCTATAATATATGTAGGTAGTAGTACAAACTATACTAAAAATTAAAATACAGCTCCGTCCTGTTCATAAGGTGTTGGAGTTCAGATCGAACGAGCTGCATGATGCATTGCATTTGAGGCTGACTAATGAGCGCCCGTTGTGTGCACTAGCAGATAACATGGTTGGTGTGTGTTGTACTTATTACGCCCAATCGCACCTGCCGCTGGCGCGGAAGGAATCATCTCTCGTTGTTTCGAGTCACCCGTTCATCTCCGTGGATCAAAGAATCTGAGATGAAACGGCAGCTAGCCCGCGCTCATCGGCGAATGGTGCGGTTTACGTCTGGTGTCGATTGAGTCAATTATTGTTACCGGCCGGTTGGGTATTCCAATTTATCAAGTTCATGTCCCCTGGTTCTTGGCCAGGCGCGAGAGCTGTCTCCAATGAAATAGACATGCGTTTATCTTTCTAGGCGAATCACAGCTCTTCCATTCCCGATCTCAATACATTCATGATACATCCCGCTGGGCTGAGATCTCATTTTAATGAAGCACCTAGCACGTTGCACTGTTTGTCAGCTTAGAGTCATTTGTTAATCGTGCTTCGATGTTTCCTTAAGAGTCAATTGTTAATCGTGCCTCGATGTTTCCAAGCAATATTTATTGGTTGAGATTGTATTATTTTCATGCATATTAGATCTGACTCTAGATTACAAGGGACTGCTATGCATGAGCGCATGACCTAAATTATACATATGCTGTTATATATGTTAGTTCTAACGAGACATTACATTGAGTAATATAGTGTGTTGCAACATGGAAGCTATGCTAGTAAACATGTATGACAGATGAGTAACTGACATATTAAATGTTAAATAAAATTGTAGCAACACTTACAAGTTTCATGTCAACCACAGTATTAGACTAAAGCAAGATATATATTAACTGCTTCGCTGATATATACTCAGTTAATATAGTACATTGCCTGTGTTAAAAAGAGCCTTTGTTAAAAAGAAGGTATAGTACTGTTGGCGTTGAAAAATATGACGAAGGATTGATCGGCTACAACACACGTCGAACGCCAGGTTCAGAGCGTGCCAACCAATTTGACTCTGTAATTGGTAAGGTGGATAGAAAAATATGCTCAAAGCCGATCTAATATAATAATCGATAGAGTCTAAATAGCTAAAAAATCAATTAAATCTAGGGTAACGATAAGTCTAATTAACCAATTAGGACTAATCAGATGGTAAGAGGTAGATCTTTTCGAAAAAGGCGATGCACAACAAGATCGGAGAAAACCAAACCTGATTGGAATAATCGATGGAGATCAACAATCGGCAATGCGCAACTTTATTGATCAAAATCGGATTACAGAAAGGATTCTAAGTTAGAAGACTACTCCTAATCGACAGGAAAGTAAATAAAAAGTAATGCGAGTTGCTTGATTTGATTGTGTTGTTGTTCTCGCACGCCCTTAACCATCTTTTATAGCAGGTTGGCCGATCGTGTCCTTTTCCGATACGTTGCCCACCATGACCCGTATCGACCTCTTACTCGAATAGGACTTTCCAAAGTTGGATCAATATCGGTCGTAATTCTATCTTTAACTTTTCCTTCCTTATATGATATCGGTCAGAATACTCTTTTATCCTTAACTTGACAATTCGGCAATGCCTTGCCAAATTCTGGTATTAGATCGGTATTAGTCTCATGTTCTGTTATAAAATCGACAATTACTTGGGTCTTAACTGCTTTAGCCGATTCATAAGTCAGGTCGAACTCGATGAGCGTATAGGCTCATTTACCAAGTCGACCTTGCAGAATTGGAGCTGATAACATATATTTTATACATCGGTTTTACAAATAACCTTATAAGCCGATGCTAAAATATAATACCTTAACTTTGTACAAGCAAAATATAATGATAAACAAAGGTTTTCTACAAAAGGGTATCTGGTCTCCGCGTTAATTAATCATCGGCTTAAATAGAAAATAACTCGCTCTTTTCCATCGACTTCTTGAACCAAAATAACTCCAATTGTCACCTCTTCAGCCGATATATATAACTTGAATGGTATACCTTTTTGAGATACGGCTAAAACTGGTGGATTGGTCAAATACTCCTTAATGTTTACAAAGGTTTTTTGCTGATCGGCTCCTCATACAAATTCTTGATTGTCTTTTAGCTTCAACAGTAGGGTAAATGAACTAATACTGTCAGATAAGTTTGAAATAAACCGTCGTAAATAGTTAATATTGCCGATCAACTTCTGTAAATCCTTCTTGTAGACTGGCGACTTTGTTGTGGCTATGGCCTTGACTCTTTCTTGATTAACCTCAATTCCTCTTTTATGAACCATGAAGCCCAAAAATTGTCCAACCGACACACTGATAGCATCTAGGCCCCCTCAAATTTCATTATCCTATTTTATCATAGTTTTGGTATTGATGACTAAGTTAATAATGCTTAAGTTTTGAAGAACATGTGCTGAAATCAATAATGAAGCAAGTTGGACTAACAAGATTAAGGTGTTCTGTTACTAGTTTATTTTCAGTTTGGCTGTCTAAAGGGGGACTTTGCACAAGCTAGTGGATTGGATCATAAGGCAAAGACAAAATTAGATTGCTTGGAGTAAAAGACTCTTAGTCATTGCTCTTTGAATCAAAATTCTCTTTCATTTCAATAGTCTGAATATGCGACGGACTAAATTTCAGCTATCTATTTCTTAAGTCTGTTGCATACTTATCCAAAATCCTTCCTATGTCAAAAGCTCCTTTAGTCCAGCATTGAAAATCCTCCTTGTCAAAATTCCTATCAGGGTATCTACTTATCGGACCAAACTTCTTATTTTCACAAACTTTAGTCTGTGGTGAAAATTCTTTGAAGACATCTTGCGACCAAGTGTTTGTCTGTGTATGACGGACCAAATTTTTCGGTCAGGCATACATATAAAGTCATTCTCTCTTGACAGATCAAAATCTTCTCCGATTTCCATCTACAGCGGACCAAATATTGTCAGTCTGGCACTCATTCAGATTATAAGCCTTTTGCCGGACCAATCCTTGGAGTCCTAGTTATTAAATCCATAGACTAATACTCATTCTTAAATTGAAGGATATTCCATTATTGACAGACCAAATCTTCTTGTTTAAAATTTTAGTTCGTTGCTAAAGCAAATCGCTTGGATAAACTTATTTTTGTTGAAAAAAGCCCTTGGCTACTGATCTTAGAAATTCCCATGTATGACGGACCAAATAATTTGGTCCGGCATACATGTAACTCACTCATTCCTTTGCAGGACCAAACTCTCAGAAAATTCTATGTACAACAGACCAAATTTTTTGGTCCGTCATAAATGTCTTAAATTGGTCCGTCATACACATGATCAGTATCGTTAAGATCTGTTGTTCATTCTGTTGTAAACGTGTATTTTAGACTTTTTGATATTCTGACACGTCCAACGGCTACAGTGGTAGGTGTAACGGCTATATTCATTTCAAATGGCTATATAAGTATTTCCTGAGCCATCTAACAATAAAAAGAATGAACTCCTTGACCTTTTAGCATTGAAGATAGCTCTCATTCTCAAAAGGAGTCTGTGCTTCACTTTCAAACTCAAAAATCATCAACATCTCTAAGTGTTTTAGCTCCAAGCTGAAGTCTAGCTATGTGATTAGCGGTGAACCAAGAGACAGAACTTGTGCAAAGTTTATTACTCTTGGATCTTAGTGATCCTAGATAGTTTGGAGGAAGTGAAAAGTGCGACATGTCCAAAGGTGATTATGGAAGGCCACTGTGGTTGTGAAAGGTTTGAAGCTCACCTCACTGAAGTAGTGAAAGAGTTACCTGAGTGATCACCAGAGCTACTGCGACTAGCTTTGGAAAAGCAATACTTCGGAAGAAGTGCTTCAACGTGGAGTAGGAGTGAGGCTCTGAACCACGGGATAAATCTCTGTCTCATTTATGCTTTATTTCACTTTATTGTTTTCGTTGTTATCATTATTTGTTTTTACTTCTGTCATATATTGAATGAGTTTTTCACATAGAGAAAATAGTAAATTGTCTTTAAGAAGTTAAAATCTGCAAAAGTTGCCTATTCACCCCCCTCTAGGCCAACTAGTTCCTTCACACACCAAAACACACTTGTTTGGATTCATTTTCAGGCCATGCGCTCTTGTATTTTTTAACACTGTTTGCAAATCGACCAGATGCTGCAAGTCTTCTTTAGACTTGACGACGACATCATCGATGTAGATTTCCACTATATGGCCGATTAAATCATAAAAAATCAAATTCATGACTCGTTGATATGTTGCACCAGCGTTTTTCAAGACGAATGTCATGACTGCCCACTCAAACAAACCTAAGGCGCCAGGGCACCTAAAGGCTGTTTTCGGTACATCGGCTTCTACCATGAATATTTGATTATATCCGGCATTACCATCAAGAAAACTAATGATCTTATTCCCCGATGTAGCATCGATAAGCATATCGGCTACTAACATCGAGTACTCATCTTTCGGCGTAGCTTTATTTAAATTCCTAAAATCAAAGCACACCCTAAGTTTGCCATTTTTCTTCATGACAGGAACGATATTAGAAACCCATTCAGCATATCGGAAATCCCTAAAATCAACTCATCTTCTTTTATAACATTATACAAAGACGGATTAAACCGTCTAGGAGACTGTTTAAACGATCGGTAACCTGGCTTTATAGGTAGTCGATGTTCAACATGTTGTCGGCTTAAACCAGGAATCTCATGATATTCCCAAGCAAAGCAATCTTTATAATTTCTTAAAATCTCAACCAACTTTTCCTTATAATCCACAGCTAACTTTGAAGTAATAAAAGTTGGTATTTTCCTATCACCATCACTTATATCGACTTCCTCTAGTAAATCAGTTGATGTAAAATATTGGCCTAACTTCTCAATTTCTTGGAAATCTTCGATGGCATCATAGCTATCCGTTAGTTGCCGATAGCTTCGCATTTTGTCTTGTAAGCCCTTCACTGCCGATTTGGACTCTATCGGCGTAAAATCTCGTCTTTCTAACCGAGTGTACTTGGCCTCACGTTGATCGGAATAAGCCCTGTCTTATTGATGCAGATAAAATCACAGTCGTCTAGAGCTTTACCCAATACACACTCGGCTTCTTCATGCTGCCAATTTGCGTCCGAACTCGCCATAGCAATATGAGCCGATGTATCTGCTTGAATGACTTCAACCTCATCCCCATTCCACTTGACAAGCATCTGGTTCATAGTTGACGGTACACAGCAATTGGCGTGGATCCAATCTTGTCCAAACAAAATGTTGTAATTGCCCTTAGCGTCGACTACGAAGAAGGCGATCGGCAAGGTCTTTCTACCAACTGTCAATTCAGTCATCATGACCCTCTTGCTTCAGTGGGATCGCTTGTGAAATCATTTAAAACCTTGTTAGTTTTAACAAGATCCTCGTCGGACTTACTCAGCTTCTTGCAAGTGGTGTATGGCATTAAATTGACAGTTGCTACTCCATCGACAAGCATCCTTGATATCAGTTTGCCATTGATGTGTTCTTTTAGGTATAATGGTTTCAGATGCCGATCATCATCTTGAGGCTTCCCAAAAATTGCATCTTGAACCCCTAAACACAACTAAGCAAATGTTTTTTCGGCCGATACAGTACTTATTTTGAACTCGATCGGCAATGTGAACACCATGTTGATGTCCATCGGTAGAGTGTCATCCCGAACCACATGTGAATCTAACTCATTGGCCGAATCAAATCCTTCTTCAACCGGTTCTTTCTTTCTCCACTCCTTTTTAGTAGCCATAATCGGTTGGAGCTCATTAAAAACTTGATCTCTCTGTTTTTCTTGCTCGGCCTCCCTCATCTCTTGGGTCCTTAGCCTTTGAAGTCGTCTCTGTTGTGATCGGCTAAGACCCGGAGGACACCACCTTAGCTTAGGTTCAACCGGCTTTCGTACTTTTCTCGCCAGATTGACCTGGGCTATGGAACTTGACCCTTCTTTCGCTTGCACTTGGGTTTGGTTTGGCGCGGAAATCCTTTGATGAACGGGTCTTTTATGACTCTCATCAAAACGTTCTTGTATCGGCTTAGATATTCTATCTTTAGTCGATTGCTTTGGTCGGTCACCTTAACGAGGGTAGTGTTCCATTGGGTATGTTTATGGTGACGGTAAAGCTGACCCCCTCTCCCAACAAAATTGCCAGAAGGGGCATCGTTGGTGAGCTTTTTCCAAATTATCGGGCCAGTATAAGTTATCTGGCCGATGTGCAGGATAACATGGTCGATCATTTCTCCTTTCATGCTTTTCCAGCAACTGGGAAAAAGTTGGTTTTGGCTTATGAATCGACTTGCGTGGTGACGATGCTCTCTCAGCCTTATATGATTTGCAAGTCGCCCTTAGGCTTGACAGTCCTTGAGTTTTTTCCTTCCCGATCGGTCTTTATTTGCAATGAATTGATCATAATTTTCAAGGTCTCTTTGCCGCCAGAAGTCCATTGAACATCAACATGACGTGCAACTTTTAACCTTGTATCCTACATCGGCTCTTTTCCTTTTCCAGAATAGTGAACCATATTAATTGGAAAAAGATTAGCATCGAATTGTATCGTCATCTCTTCTGCTAACTTAAGTCGGCCATCCTCTATAACCGATTGTATATGTTGTTGAAAAATATTACAATCGTTTGTATTATGAGAAAAAGAATGATGCATTTACAATATCTTCGTTTTTTAATTTCATCAGCTGACGGAATAACATGCCCCTCAGGTAGCCATATAATCTTTTTTTGCAAAAGTAAGTCAAAAATATGGTCACACTTAGAGACATCAAAAGTATATTTTATTTCTAACTTATTCTTAGTCAATTTAAACCAAGAACAAACTAGGAATTTCTTAGACCCTTTAACCCACTAGGCTATATTTATTTCAGCCTCATTGTCATCAGAGGATTCACTTGAACATTATTCGATAAGGTTAACCTTAGCTTTTTCCTTATCTTTATTGTTATTATTAGCCTTGAACTTATCCCTAAAGCCTCTATTATCGGTAAAACGGCTTTCTTGAGCCGATACCCTATGCAACAGATGACTTAAATCGATGAACTCTTGTCCACCGAATTTTTCCCTCAAGTGGGGAATTAACTCCTAGAAGGCCAAATCGGCTAATTGGTTATCGGGTAAAGTACTCTAAAACACCGATTCCTCACTTCTCTAAATCTCTTGATATAATCTGTTACCGATTCTCCAAACTTCTAGCGAACAGAGCTCAAATCGGAAATCCTAAGTTCCAGACTGCTAGAGAAAAAGTATTCATGGAATCGGCTTTCCAAATCGGTTCAAAAATAAACCGAATTCGGAGGTAAGCTTGTAAACCAAGTAAAAGCAGCTCCTGATAAAGATAGCAGGAATAACCTAATTTTTAACCCGTTGAATTGAGAAGCTTCACTGCATTGCGCGATAAAACGTTCGACGTGCTCCAAAGTAGTGACGGTGTTATCCCTAGAAAACTTTGCAAAATCTAGAACTTTGAAGTTGTTAGGGTAAAGACATTCGGTCAATGTAATCAGGGTATGGCTTGCGATAGCCGATAACCTTCTCCTTGGGTTGTATGCCGAATTGATCACGCAATACGATAGATATCTAATCAACCTAGTTTACTGTATTAGCCGATGCAGTGTTAGGGTTTTGCCAATTACGCTCGTAATTGACATGCCTCCCGAGCGTAAACTCGGGTTGATAGGTTGGTTGAGCCGATGCGTACTGAGGAAGTTGCTCATACTTGTTACTTTTCTTAGCAGTCTGTTCAGGTACTGGAACAAAGGGTTCATAATAGGCTACCACCTTTTACGGGGCTATATTCCTTTGTGGCTCAGTGTATTGTGGATGTCTTGGGGGTTCAATCAGTTGTGGAACCGATTTGGGAAAAGCGTAGAATGGAGCCGATGGCGGTAAGTTGGCTAGCAAGTCTAACTTGGCAGCATCAGTATACGCCTGATAGTGTGCAACCCCACTCGCACGAGGATCTCGTGGGAGTATGACAGTAGGCTGGGTTGGCATCATAGTCAAGGGAGAAGCTATAGCCAATGGTTTAGGATCGGCTGTTGTGCCTTGAGAGTTGTGGCTAGAGCTGATGATTGGTTAATCAAAGTATAGTGCACAGATTGATTAATCATAGCCAATAATTCAGCTTGTGCGGGCATGTATTGACTCACTTAGGTGTTAGTAATCCCAGTGTCTCCAAGGGCATTAACAGTCGGCAATGCGGCCTTCTGAGTGACACCGCGTTGGGTTTTCTGATAACAGCCCAGCATCATCTCTTCAAACGCGGTTTTCCGATCTTCAATCTCTTTGCGTTGTTATGGCGTTAAATCGTCCAGTGTATGGACGATTATAGCATCGAAGTTCAAATTGAAAGGTGGAATTGACTTTCCTGACGAAGACATCGTGTCCCACCGGGCGTGCCAAGAGTGTGTTGGCGCCGAAAAATATGAGGAAGAATTGATCGGCTACAACACACGTTGAACGCCGGGTTCAAAGCGTGCCAACCGATTTGACCCTACAATCGATAAGGTGGATGAAAAAATATGCTCAAAGCCGATTTAATATAATAATCGACAAAGATCTAAACAGCTAAAAACTGATTAAATCTAGGGTAACGATAACTCTAATTAGCCGATTAGGGCTAATCAGATGGTAAGAGGTAGATCTTTCCGAAAAAGGCGATGCGCAACAAAATCGAAGAAAACCAAACCTGATTGGCGTAATCGATGGAGATCAACAATTGGTGATGCGCAACTTTATTGATCAAAATCGGATTATAGAAAGGATTTTAAGTTACAAGACTACTCCTAATTGACAGGAAAGTAAATAAAAAGTAATACGAGTTATTTGATTTGATTGTATTGTTGTTCTCGCACACTCTTGACCATTTTTTTATAGCAGTTTGGCCGATTGTATCCTTTTCCGATACGTTGTCTACCATGATCCGTATCGACCTTTTACTCGAACGGGACTTCTCAAAGTTGAATCAATATCGGTCGTAATTCTATCTTTAACTTTTTCTTTCTTATCTAATATCGGTCAGAATACTCGTTTATCCTTAGCCTAACAACTCATCCATGCCTTACCAAATTTTGGTGCAAAAAGTACACTGAGACAGATGACATTGTTCCTACACAAAAGTAGCCACGAAAGCTAGATATTTTATGCCTTGATACACGTCGTTTTGATCAAATATAAATTACATATGTCGCTATTCTACTTAATTATTTCGGCCCATGCATGTCTACTATCCTCTATCACGTCTTGGGCAAATCTTTATTGGCTTACCAACGTTCTTTCACAACAATAATATAGCGAGAGGCTTAATGCAAGCCACATGCAGATATGGACGAATCACTGCTTTTCAGACTTCATGTTTATCTCTTAGGAAATTAGTTTTGCTTCTAGTTCACGGCCACCTCCGAGTTGCAACGTCTATGGATATCCTTACAGATGGAGCCATGTAGGTCGACATCTCCTCTGAATCATATCAAGGTAAAACAAATACAAAAACCAGTCTTACCCGTTACTATAATTAATCACACTCCGTCTTCAAGATAACCCGACGTTGTTAAGTGCATGACGGAATTCCTTTTAAGAAAGTGCATGACGGGATGATAGATTCGATCATTTTGTCCATCAATGGCAGGTCGATCAGCATGATGGCAGCAGGCACGTACGACCCTCATCTCCTGCCGTCAGGTTAGACGTCCTTCCCGTTGCGATTTCGATCAATTATTTCACTCGTATTTTCGTTGCGTCGCTTCCACTATACAACAGGAATCAGCGGGCGCAAGACCGGCACCCCGACCGGCGGGGCAATTCCTGTCAAAATCACGGTACCCAACCCACCGACTTGTAAAGCGACGCCGATCGCAATTGACCATCTGGATACTTAGCGTCGATTTGGGACGGATTTAGCTTTAGCTTCTGCTCTTCAAAAGCCGGAAGCTGTTTCAAATGATCGTCTTCTTTACAACCGAAAGTCAGCAACCTATTTAAACCGGAAGAAGCCGAAAACCAAAAGATGGCCTAGGGGGCTTTTAGCGGCTTCAGCAGGTTGGGGTGCTGATTTCACTCCTAAAGTTAGATAGAAATTACCCACCTAATACCAGGAGTAAAATGTTCACCTCCCTCCCTCTCTCTCTCCCTATTCTCCCACCCACCAACGCCCTCATGCCACCTCCGCCCACACGCCTCCACCACCGTGCCGCCTTTGCCGCCGCACTGCCTCTGCCCTTGCACCATTGCCTCGCCATCAGATTTGGGCATCGCCTTTGCCCCCTCTGCCGGTCGACCTCAGCCTCGTTCGCTCTCTCTCTCTCTCCCAGCCACTGTTCTATCCTCCGCTGCCACAGTCGGAGAGTGACCTAAGGATGGGGGTGGTCGCCGGCGGGGTGGAGGGCTGTGCTCAGATCTAGCGGCGCAGAGATCGGCGGCCGGATCCACTAAGGCAACCATTTGCAATTTTCTTGGAGATGGAATCCGAAAAGGCAACCTCTCCCAATTTTTCCTTGCATTTTCTTGTAGAAATAATGAAGATTTGAGAAAATGAAAAATAGTGAGACAACTGACAATGACAATGAAGAGAGAGAATGAGACAACTTAAAAAAAATGTTAAAAACCAACCGTCAAAATATTTAATATTTGAGAAAGAATGAACCAAAGAAAATGTACAAAATTCGACAAAAAAATATGAACCAAGCATATGTTCAGATTTTTGGTAAAAATGAATGGGTAATATGTGCCAAAAAAAATGTTAAAGTATAGAGAGATGGTCAATTATCTCTACTACTTCTAATTATGATTTGGTGGCAGTGGTCCGTTCTCCATACCCTCTCTTTCCTTCTATTCGCTCAGCCCGCCCCCACCTCCCTTTCCTTCTGTTCGCTCAGCCCGCCTCCCACCCGATCTGGATTCTCTCTATTTTATGAAAATATTACTGGTTACATCTCCTTAAAATGGAAGGATTTTATTCATCTCTTATAAATGAAAGAGTTTCCTCATCATATCCCGCTTGGATGGAATGACATACTCACAATATCCCATAACATGAAAATCCTATTTCATTGTATCTCATTCGGATGGAAATGCATATATTAAAAGGCAAGAATTGCATAATCAAATCACGTGCTAATCCCGGAGATCACAAGTCACTGTATCACAGATGTTGAGCACTCACACGCCTGGCTGCCCTCTCCTCTACCTATAAAAGACCACCTTCATCTCCATCATAGAGGACATACAAAGAGACACAAGAAGAGACAGAAGAGGAAGGCTCATACACACACAGGAGAAAGAAGCAATACAAAAGGTTCAAGGGGGGCGCAAGAAACGATATGGAAGGAGGCCATGACCATGGCTCCTATCTTTTTTTTAAGACAGCTAAAGCTGTGATTAAATTATGAGAATAGAAAACAAAGTTTAAAGTTACAAGATGCAGAAGACTGTACTCGAGACAAAAGGGGAGGAGAAAAAAAAGAAAAAAAGACCAAATTCTTTAAAATTGTCGTTGTAAGGCTTTTTAAAATTGTATTAGCATAAATGATTAACTGATAATTTGAAGCACTCTTAAGTAGCTAACAAGTTCACTTCATACATCTCTTTCTCATCAACCAACTTGGTTGTTGCTTTGAAAAACTTCTCTTAATAAGGTTGTTTGAGAATTTTTGTAGCAACGCATGGGCACTTAACTAGTTAATGTGCTATGTTTCACGCTGTAATACCCCGGCCCATTAATGTAAAGGCCTATGTGAAGCGGTGATGGGATTAATACCACATTGCTTGCATAAAATGAGTTGTGGTAATATATAATGTATGTTGAGTCCAAACATAGCATCTCCGGGTTAATCCTTTTATACGAAGTGATTACGAAAGTGCAAGTGGGGTGCCATGCATGCGTGGGCCCGCCCCACGATGGGCTGGGCCATGAGCGAAATTTAGGCCAAGGTGTTACTGATGGTATCAGAGCATCAAATTTCGCTGTACGGACGCGTGTGGGACAAGGGCGCGGGCATATGGTGCGTGTGGGCCGTGTACCGAGGGGTGATTCTTAGTATCTGCACCTTCGGGTTAACCCTTTTACACGAAACGAAGACAAAAGTGTAATTGGGGTGCTATGCATGCGTGGGTCCACCCCACGGTAGGCTGGGCCATGAGCGAAATTTGGGCTAGAGTGTTACACATGCTTATATTTACAATTGTATGTCACGTGCAAAAAAAATGAAATCCATTCTTACATTCTTCAAATGGCATCAAACAAATCGTCATTTGACTTAAGGGCATTTTAGACAGCCTATTTAAAAGCTAACTCAGATGTGATATGACCTTGTGAGCGTTTCTGGAAAGTGGGATCATTCGCTTCAGGCAACCGGCCGGCTTTAGGTTCCAATATGTGTTTAATTGCTTGAATGGAACTATCTTATCTTAGATGGTGGATTGGTGGAATACAGATTTAAAAAATATCCTCTTATAGATACCGAATCATTCTATTCACAGAAAATAATAGACCATTAAATCTTATCGCACCAACCAAACACACCCTTAGATTTGTTGGAACAGAACGCCAAAATATTTTGAAACAATTTTATCTTTATTACTTCTCGCTCTGTTCTCTTACAAAACTTAGATCTACCCTTGTATTTATATCCAAAACTACAACCCTTACAAACGGAATAGGATTCTACTTCCTTGTCCTAATTCAACTCCTCATCCTAAACTTTCTTAATACAAACTTTCCAAACTAAAACATTCTTATTACAAGATTACTTCTAACATTTTCCCCTCTAATCCTGTAATACCTTTGATCATGCCGATCTTCTCTCTCATCTCCAAGAACTTGTTCAGCTCATTCCGTGTGTGCGAACTCCTTCACGTTGTCTCGCTTGCATATATGAAACAACGTCGTCCTCTCCCGAGTCGCCTACACCCACACCCACTTGGTGCCTCTGCGCCCTCCTGACGCCTGTACTGTATCCACCTGGTGCCTCTGCGTCCTCCTGACACCTGTACTGCGATACTACGAAAAAGACACGATGCGAAACAAAATACGTCAAGCGTTGAACTATTGTTGTTTTCAGGAGACTTTGCTTTACTTCTTGCATCACCCTCACGATGATTTGCTGGCTTGGCTTGCTAGAGCTTGCCTTCCCTCCAGACGACATCTCAACTTTCGGTCGAGCCGCCATCTCCGCCGACGCGACCTTCCTCCAGAGCCACCTCTGAGGTCAACCGACGCCACAGCTGCCCGCTGGCCTTCCCATCCGAGCTGCGAAGCCTTTCGAACGCTCGGCGGCAGCCCTCGCCCGTGTGCGCCTGACGGCTCCCATGCCCTTGCTTTGCGCCGCCACGTTCTGTCAACGCTGCACTACTCCAGCGCTTCCTCACGCGTCGGCCTCACTGGCCACACTTGCGCTTGAAGCCTGGAGTAGAAGTGCTGCTGCCTGTGGATAGAGAACTCCGTGTCTGATGCTCTGGCTTCGAATCCTTGTTGCACTCGGATTTTGACGCTACATGAATTTGCTAATTTGTGATTTTGATGCTACATGAATTTGCTAATTTGCATTTGCATGACGTGAATTTTCCTTTCTGACGCGATGGTACATCTTGTGTTGTGCTGTTGTTGTTTGCCTTTGGAACCCATACATCTGTAGCATACTACTCTATATGTCGCACAACACGTCAGGGACTACTCCTGAAGCCACATGTCAGTTTACCGTAGCTGCATGCTACAGGGACTTCACGTATGCTGCCTCCTGGTCGAAACGCTGTTGAACTGCTCGTACGTGACATAGGTCAGTAGCTTCTCTGCTTCACGCACCACGATACTTCTTTTGTTCAGCCGCTAGCCGAAAGCGTTTTGCTTGAGACCGCCTGGGACTCCTACGTCGCTGCGCGGAGCCCCCTACTTCGCGGATGGCTGCTCAGTTCTGCCGCCCGTGCTCGCGTGCACCCAAGTTTTCTTCAATCGGATCTTCCAAAGCGCCTGCCGATCCACGCCGTCAGCTGTCGTGAGATGGCCGCCCCCGAGAGTCTTACTTCTCGCTCTATTCTTTTACAAACTTAGGTCTACCCTGTATTTATACCAAAAACTACAACCCTCACAAACAGAATAGGATTATACTTCCTTATCCTAATTCAACTCCTTGTCCTAAACTTTCTTAATACAAACTTTCTAAACTAAAACTTTTCTATTACAAGATTAGTTCTAACAAGACCCTGCATGTTTGTGGAGGCAGACTGACGCCTAAAAACACGAACTGTAATTTACTGTGGTCAATCCCGCCACGGCAATCCGGTGGGCTGGCGATCTCTTCGACCCAATTCCAGTTACGTACCTACCTTGTCGCGGCAGTCACCGCCGCGTCGGTTTCCCCTTTGAACAGGGCAAGCTGAAAGGCAAATCACGCACGCCGCCAAGCGGCCGAGCCGAGGAGGGGTTCGTGGTTTTCGGTTCAAGGATGACCGGGAGGGCGTGTCTAGTGGCGGCGGAGCACCGCGAATCCAATCGAGGGGCATGGGGAGCGGAGTGGAGATTCACGACGCGCGGCCTAGGTGGATCCATCAGTCGCTACTCGCCGGTAGTCGAAGTGAACGGTTTTGGTTTGCGCCGCGCGCTGCACCGGTGGAAGTCGTGAGAGCGATGGGGCCCGGCCGGGCGTGGTTGGCACGCCCGGGGTAAACGCCGGTAGGCGGCATGGCAGACGCGCGATGGGGCTAGCTGGGCGGTCATTAAACGGCCGGGCCGGTGGCGCGGCGGTCGTGCTCGGTGCGGCAAAGCAGGACCGGTAAATTGGTTCCTTCCGAGGAAACATTCAGCGCCGTCTGCGTGCGTTTCTTCAATTGTAAGCTAACTTCTCCGAAAAATCTGAAGAAACTTAAACCTAATGCGAATCACATGATTCTTCCGTATGAACCAGTCCGAGCATAAGGTCTCTTTGAGACTAGGACATTGGACATATCTAGCTGCGGACCTGAACCTGATCCTGACATGTCATTGTTGTCATCCGTTCTTCTCTGAAATATTTTTTTTTCTTCTTCAGTCTCAGTTATCCACAATCGCTCTCTTTCTGATTGGTTGTTCGACATGCTGGTTTTAATTTTCCGTGCCTATATGCCTGCATACTGTACGCACGTATGCTGACTTTATACTATGTCAAATCAAGCTGCTGTTCCTGCGTTGCTTAACCGAACTTAAGCCATAATTTAAGGTTTGAATCCAGGTTGTTTACCTGATAAGCCACGCCTCGTCAACCGTCGATGGGTACAGCACGAGAGAAGAGGTGGAGAGATAACTTTTCTTTCTTCCCGATTCATCATCCTTTCTGAGGGCGCACGTTTGCTGGGCTGGGCTGGAGAATGTCAAGATCTACGACAAAATAAGTACAGCAAAAGTTAGACCTGCAAAGATAAGATTTTATATAGCTATAGAAATGGGAATTTGTAGTGTATTAGAATGGATAAGTTTTTCTTTGTGATGATATTCCTTTGGATAAGTTTATTTAGCATACTAGTTCGGAAAAGCTAGTAAAAATACATGATCATTTCAATTAGGGCTTCATCCTAGGACAAAATTGAGGCCTCCATTACTCAAAGCACGCAATCAGAATCTTGAAAAAAGAGAATAAAGCCAGAAAAAGCCATGCTCTCGAAGATGATAGGAAGGTTGACTATCGATTCTGCGGTTCAATAGTTTAATAGTGCAGGTTTCGTATGATTGGAATCCGCACCGAATTCCATCCGGATTGGTGTGTCTTCAATGGAGGTTCTGATGATTGTGGCGAGCGCTATAGCCTATAGCAGAATCTTTGTCAATGGTCTTGTTAATGCACATTGATATTATTGTGCACTATGTGGTACTTCCTACTGTCATCCATCGAACAATCTGTTTGTAGGGAAGGAGCTCCTATCAGAATGGACAAAGGTAAAGTGCTATCTATCAACACTCGCACTTTTCAGAACTTCAGAGCAAAAGTAGCACAACGCCCTTGCAGAATACTGAAACATATCCAGAGTACTAGTTCGTTGAAGGATCCAAATTTCGTTTTCGGTTTAAATTTCGCTCCCCTCCGAAATCCAAAATTTGGCGAAATCTCGTTATTTTGGACGAAATTCAAAAAGTAAAATTCAAATCCGGATTTTTTTGGGACCGAAATTTCGGCAATTTTCAACTGAGCGAAAAATTGGCTCAAACGATATCAACAAATTTTTAAATTTTTTTGGAGATTCTTGACACATAAGTGTCCCATAAAAATTTCAGATTATTATCGAGTCTGAGGAATTTTTAAAAATTCGAACATTACTACTGTCCTGATAAAACGATGACCAGCAAGTTTGAACCGAATGAAAAATGGTTCAAACCACGTTATAAAATTTTGAATTTTTTTTGAATGGTTATGATGAATTACTAATGTTCTCATAAAATTTTCAGATGATGATCAAGATTCATGAATTTTTAAAAATTTGAATAGTGCTACTGTCCTATTAAAAGCCTTACCGAAAAACTTGAACAAAATGAAAAATGGTTAAAACCACGTTAAAATTTTTTGAATTTTTTTGGATGGTCCTAATGTAACAGTAATGTTTATAAAAAATGTTTAGATGATGATCATGATTAAAAAATTTGTAAAAAATCTGACAGTACTACGTCCTGATAAAAGCCTGATGATTAATACATAGATTTGCTTTAGCAATAAAAAAGGTTTAGAATTTTTCAAAATTTTACAGAAGTATGATATGGAAATTATTAAGATCTCATAAAAATTTTGAATCATGATCACACTCCAGTGAATGTATAAAATTCTTACAAGGCACTGTACCATTTATATTCTTTCTCTTTTTAATTTTCGAAATATAACAAATGAAGTTCAATGCTTATATAGATTTGATTGAACAAACAAAAAAATTTAATTTTTTTGAGAATTGTATAGAATGGTACTGAGGAAATTATTAAGCTCTCATAAAAATTTCGGATCATGATCACACTCGAGAAAATTTATAAAGTTCTGACAAGATTACTATCCCAATTATGTTCATTCAGTTTTTGATTTTTTAAAGATAACAAATGAAGTTCAATTATTTTGAAAAATTTTATGTATGATCATACACTACTAAATATAGTATCATAAATTTTTCAGATCATTATCAAGCTTTTAAATTTTTATAAAAATATGAGAGTATTTCTGGCCGAAATTTAAAAATATCTCAAAATTTCGGTTTTTCAACAAATTTTCATAGAAGATGACTTTCTTAAGGGTTATTGGACCAAATCCGGCCATAAAAAGGGGGAAAAAAGTCAAAATCACGAAATTTGGTTGGTTACTGTAGCAATTAAAAAATCATTTTTTTTATCTGGCCACTAGTTTGAATTTCATAGTGGCCCGAAATTCAAAAATTCGCAAAAATTTGTTTCCCTGTGAAGGATCACCATTTTAAGGAAAGCGGCTCATCCTGAATAAGTTCACACCATGCACATTTCCTTTTCTTTTAATAAATTGTGAAAACCTGCACGAACAGAACCACAAAGAGAAAAACGTAGTTACAGAACAATGAGAATGAAATTCGCATGGAGAGAATTTAGCTTATAAATCGTATAACTGGTTCTACTCTTGATGCAGGGGTAAACTCCTTATAAAAGATAAGTCCGAAACGGAGTAAGGAGAGATGGAACGAACATACGGTGACTATTGAACAAGCAACAAGCCGAACAGTGGTAATTTTACTGAAGAACTAGAAAGGCTATATGTTTACAAGAAAAAAAGCCATGTATTCCTTCTAATAAGTATACAGTTACATACATATATACGCTGGTGTACAGGAAAAAAAAGAGTTAGTTTTATGAATACGACTAATTTGAGGTTACCCTCAAATTAAAATATTTAAGCATACCTTTTTAAATATTATGTGTCATCTTTTCCATCCACCCCACCTTTCTCTATGCCCTCTTCCCTACTTGGCAAAATTCAACTCTGGAAATTTTCAACATGGAAAATTTTCTAATCAGAACTCGAAAAATTTCAACTTGGGAAAATTCCAATCGAGAACTTTCAACTATGAATTTTTCTCTGGAAATTTCGAATCATAAAAATTTCAACAGGGTAAATTTCAGAACGGAAAATTTCAAAAACTTTTGGTTCAAAAATTTTCCCATTCAAAAATATTCGGTTCGAAAAATTTCAGTTAAAAAATATCCGGTTCGAAATTTGTGATTTGAAAAAAGTTTCAGTTCAAAAAGTTTTGCCTCAAAAAACTTACGGTTCAAAGAAATTCGACTCAAAAAACTTTCTATTAAAAAAAATTGTCTCAAAAAACTTTCGATTCAAAAAAAATTATTTTTAAAAACATTTGAAAATAATTAAAAAATACTTGTTATTCAAAAACTTGGAGGAAAATTTGAAAATATAAACTGTTTTGAGTTTCAGAGAAAGGGAATGGGGGAGAAAACTACGATCAAGGGGATGCCGCCAAGTATCACAACGAGAGTGCCATTGAGAAGGAAGGAATGAGGTGTTGTCACATGTCACAATGAAAAGACGTTCTCACCAAATTAGTGAGGCGCCCTCAAATTAGCAATTCCATAGTTTTATTTCTTTTTATGTTGCAATAGGCTAGAACACGCCATCAAAGTAATTTTCTATTTGGAAAGTAAAAGAAAAATGTGTATATATTCTGAATACAGTGTATCGTCTGTCACATATAAAAAAGGGCAAATACATCTTAACAGTACCACAGTAGCTGAACTGAAAGTCTTGTGAATGAAATGTCCAAAATTAGCAGCACACCTTGTCTGCCCAGGAGATCTACGAAGACAGTATACCAGACAGCCAGTGAAATAGAGTACTTGCTGAATTCATTTTTGAATTCTTTAGAGCCTGACTTCTCTATATGGTATTTTATACTACGAGCTATTTTATACTAATTGCCTTTAAGAATTAAGATTGGCCGATGTAGAGAGATCATTAATAAAACCCATACGAAGTCAATGTAGAACCACATTATCACAGTAAATCCAGCTTGCACTTCAAGCCGCTGACAAATTACATACTGCCAGATTCAGATACATATAAACCACAAAGAAGTCAAATTAGCTTGAGAAGAGCTCGGGTGGATTGAAAGTAGACATCTACAATTTCTTTCTTAGTTTATTTTTGTGTTGACTATTCATATGAAATATAGTTTTGTGGCAAATGGTACCCGAGACGTGATCGTTATATATGGACATATGGTGCAGCATACTTTATGTTTACATGTTTGTCTCACAGAATGGTATGGGTCTTTTTTGCTAGAGCTTACAAGTATTCTGCCTCCACTTCAAGCACTGCTCATTGAAATGTAAATTTTTTGACGATTTTATAGTGTTCAAAACTTAAATAGATAGATTACAACCGGAGAAGTGTTTGTATTAAACGAGAAAAATAGAGGAGAAGACCAAATCTAGAAACTAGCCCAATAGCACATTCTCAACCAAATGTGTAAGAACTGGAGAGTACACGGCCCAGCCCATATCTTTTTTCTTCCTTCTTCGGCTACGAACCTACATAATTCGGCATGACAATTCTAAAAAAAAAAAGATAATGCTTACCAGTCGTCACCACGGCGTCCGCACTCGCGACCACTCCTCTCATCTACTCACGCGTGACCTCTCTTCCTCGTGGGTGACCTCTCTTCTTCTCCGACGACGAAGCTTCCTCCTCTAACGACGGCCTCCGCTGATGGCAACGGTGTATGATGAAGACATTATTGCTACGGATACGATCATATTTGGTTGGACTAACTTCGACACATCATCCATAGACCAAGAAGAGAGATATCAAATACACCACGTTCTGAAAATCCAATTCGACCTTTAGATACCAATCTAAAGTAAAACGAGCATAACTTTTGCATATAGCGTCCGATTAGAGAGTTCTTGCACTTGATTAAAAGATTACTTCGAGATCTTTCCAATTGATTTGACCCTACCTAAAAATTCCTTCGGAACACTCCGCAATCACCAAAACAAGTCGAGTCAACATTACAATCCGAGTCAAACTTGGATCTTAGGCCTTATAAGAGTCCTATTCAACCACTTCTTTGTGCTGGCCAAATCCCCCTTCTTTTTTACCTATATATAGTGACGAATACTAATAACAGGGTACCCTAACGGTCCGGCGACGAGCCGCCTCAAGCATATCTCCACCCAACAGTCGCCCGCCCGCCACCGACCGAATCGCTGCGAGACCACACAAGACATCCGCCCCGACCGCCAGGAAGCGACCGACCGACAGCGCCCGACCCCTTGGCGGGCGGGATCTCCGACCGATCAACCAAGGTGACGGACGCCGAGGGCCGCGTGGTCGCCCTCATCACCTACCGCCACGCACTTCGAATGAGGTCAATCGGAGTGACTATACAAGGCGGGTGGCTCCTTCCCAAGAAGGTCCGTGATGCCAAGACAAAGCTTCCAATTTCATCAACCGGCCGCAGACAAGATTAACGCACGCCCTTCCGAGGCGGCGCCAACGCCACGCACCGCAACGCCAAGATTCGTAAGGATCACAGAGGGCACGCTATTTCCGGGAATACCTAACATCCCCGACCACCAAGGCTACCGACCAAGATGGGCAAGACGGTGGCGACCATCCACGTGACGAAGGACCGGAGCTCCTAACATAGGTCACCTCGCTCTTCCCCGACTTCGATGTAACTCCCCCTTCCTTCAGATAAAAGGAGGCAGGACTAAACGATTCGTAAAAGAGGAACACATAAGAATACGAGGAGACTAAGTCATTTAGGCGCCTCGTCTCAGAAACATAGTGCAAAAGCAATACAATATCGCCATCCGAATCGAGTAGGGACTTTCACCAACCAAGATACATCTTGGACTCACGAGTCTAACCATTCAGGAGTGGAACGCGACCCCTTAGACTTACAAATTTACTTGCCGGCGCAAAACGCCGCGGTTGGCTGGCGCTGTAGGGGGCCTCGCGCCTTCATCACCATCTCCGATTCCGCTTATCTCCCGATGGCATCCACCCATCGCGACGGCATGATCGCGCTGGGAACCGGATCCACCGGGCCTCGACCGCCGCCACCCCGACGGAGGGCTCACGCCGTCCCGCCACCTCCGGAGGACAGCGCCACGAGCTCAAGGCGTCCTCTCCGGCGATTCGCTAAGCTCCGGCTTGGCGCCCCGCAGCCCCGGCCGAACCCGAGGAGTGCTCACACGGCCGGGCGAAAACTCCCAGAGGCCCGGGCAGTGACCATGTCACCCCCGTAGGCTCGCGACTTGTGGCGATGGTCGGCTACCCGCCGCCTCCATCCACGAGCCGGAAGACTCTTCCACCATGACTCAGCCCGACACGAGTACCACGCTCAGCAGCGATTCTCGCGAGTGCAACATGGCGCACGGCCGATTTGACTGTGGCCCTCGCGGCCGCGGGACCTCCTATCCGCGACTCAGCGCAGGAGGAGGAGTACCAGCCAGCGTCTTGAGCGCATCAACGCGCCAGCCGCGCGCCGAGCTCCAACAACAACAAGCAAAGAGTTGGAGGAACGAAGAGCCGAAGCCAACCAGCTCCAGCCAACCTCGAGCAGAGGAGCTCGGGACCAGATGTGCTCGGCGACGCAAGACGCTGCAACGCGCGTCGTGCACACCTCAAAGAAAGCGGAAGAGTCCGACGGTCCTCGGCTTCTTCCTCACGCCACCAAAACGTGGTCGCGCCGCAATGCCGCTCGAGGCCTCCCGAGCCGATCGACCCGGAGGCCAAGGCCACTTACCAAAACCTCCGGGTCGGTAGAGCACGCGTCGGCAAAGACATGCACGCCCGGCCCCATCGCCCGAGCCACCTCGCCACCGGGCCCGCATCGCCGACGGAGCCGGTTGGGTCCGTAAGACAGCGCCGCCGCACCGCGAGCCACACCAGCCTCGCGCGCCCCGGTGCGCCAACGCCTCGGTGATGCCTGCGACATTCGCGCTACCCTTGAGGCGCGAAGAAAGATGACGGAGGAGGCCGCCCACTCACGAATTGTGGGCGGCGGGCACCACCACCACAGCCCGAGCCCCGACGGTCCTGGATCGCGAAGCGCTCGCCAGGGATCCGCCAGGCGGACTTCCCTGCCAGATTCCGGGCGCCTACCAATATTGCCAAATACACCGGGGCCACAAACCCAGGTGTCTGGCTCGAAGATTACCGGCTTGCATGCCGGGCGGGAGGAGCAACGGATGACCTCTTCATCATCCAAGACCTTCCCATCTACTCGCGGACTCGCCCGAGCCTCGCTCGAGTACTTGCCCGCCAAAACCATCGTGAACTGGACCGACTTGAAGGCCTCTTCGTCAAGAACTTCCGTGGCACTTACAAGCGCTCGAAACTCCTGACTCGAAGGGCGCAAACAGCAGCCTGTGGAAACCCTCCGACTACATCCGCGGTTTTCCCGCCCAGTAACGAGCTCCCGACATCTCCGACGCCGATGTCGTGGGAGCATTCATCTACGGCACCTCCTGTAAGGCCTTGGTACACAAACTAGGTTGCCTCAAGCCCAGAACTACCAAGGAGCTCCTCGATATCGCTTCGAGCTTCACCATAGCTACCGACGCTACAATAGCGACGCCGACTACCTAGCCAATCTGGCCTCCAGCAGAGAGCCGGTTCCGCCCGGGATCTTCGTCTGCGACCTCCTGCAGCCTTCCATCCAGCTGGGCCCGGTGGCCGAACTGTCCCCCAACCTACCTAGCACGGTCGCCCCAACCGCCGCGCGGTCGGGCGTAGATTTGGCCGGGTCGAGCCGCAGCGTGCTAGCGACCGAGTCCGACTGGAGAAAGCCCTTCATGGATCGCTTGACGGACGGGTCACTTCCCCGACCGACCGAGGTTCGGCGCCGCCCGTACGGCAAAGTCTTCGTCTGGTCGGCCCGGACCTTTACAAAAGGAGCCCTCCGGGTCCTCCAAAAGTGCATTCTCGCCGACCAAGGAAACAAGCTGGCGGACGACATACACAATGGAATTTGCGGTCACCACGCTGCGCCGATCTCTTGTGGGAAAGGCCTTTCGGCAAGGTTTCTATTGGCCGACCGCCATGTCCGACGCCGAGCACATCGACGCACCGCGAAGGATGCCAATTCTTTGCCAGTGCATACATCCGCCACCAGCCTTGCGCATAATCCCCATCACGTGGCCTTTTGCGCACTGGGACTCGATCCGTCTGCCTTTCAAGAAAGCGCCCGGGCTTTACCCATTTGCTCGTCGCGTGGACAAGTTCACCAAGTGGATAGAGGCCAAGTCGGTCGTGAGCGCCACGCCGGCACAAGCGCCATCTTCTTCGCGACATAGTCTTTCGGTTCGAGTCCCAAACTCCATCATCACCGACAACTAACGCAGCTTCACGGGAAGGAGTTCCTCGAGTTCGCGATGACTTCAACATCGCGCCGATTGGGCGCCGTGGCCCATCCGCGACCAACGGCCGTGTCGAGCGCGCAAACCGCATGATCCTTCAAGGGCTCTGCCGCGGATCTTCGCCGGCTCAAGCACTTCGCGGGCGCTGGGTGACCGAAGCTACCCTCCGTCCTCTCGAGTCTACGGACCACGCCGACCGGCGACCGGGTTCACACCGCTTCATGGTATACGGTCTTTGAAGCCTTCTTGCCGATGCACCGAGTACGGCGCCCCAAGACCGCAAGTTTCGAGGAGGCTCGGGGCTCGCCAGACAACAAGACGCCGCCGACCACCGACGAGGCGCATGACGTGGCCGCCCCGCTATCGCCGTATCAACAAGCTCGCGACGTTATCACACCGCCGAGTTCGAGGGCGGTCTTCGATCTTCGGGCGACACGGTCTGCCGCGGCGGTCCGCATCAAAGAAGGATAAGCACAAGCCGCCGCTTCGAAGGCCCTTCACCGTCGTGCAGATCCTCCGACACGCACCTTTCGGCCAAGGACGCCGACGTCAAGATCCTTCCACATGCATGGAATATAGAAAAGTTAAGGCGATTCTATCCCTAAACTCTTTCCTCTTCCTAGCATGCTCTTTACTTTTTCCTTCCGAGCACTGTCGCCATGCGACGACTCGGGGCTGCCTTCGCGCGCCTGCTCAAGCTGCTCTGGTCGGCGCTATGCTGGTTGATGACCCAACCGACCACAAGGTCCTTCCCGAGCGGTAACCCTTCGACCCAAGTGCTACAAATTACACCCCGGCTACGGTTGCTAACACTTCGCGGAAAAGGAAGTACCGAGTGGAGTGACCTTTGGGTCGGCAGGAATACCTCCCCGCACGAACTCACCGCCCCACGCGCTTATGAGGGTACGTGACCCGACCGGGTCATGATGTCCATCCCGAAGCAGAACCCTCTCAACCCAAGTGTTACGACCTACGCCCACGGCTATGGTTGCTAAGTAGCACTTCGCTGAAGAAGGAAGTGCCCGAGTGGAAAGATCCTTGGCCGGTCTAGAACACTCCTATCCTCACAAGTGCGCCTAACACGTGATAGCCAAGTCTCCAATCCACCTCGCTCCTCCCAAAACGACCCGACCACGATAAGTGACCCTCGCGTCCTTAAGGCTATGGTCGGTCAAACGCTCACCCTAAATACGAAAGAGGGCGAGAGGCGATTCTGGAACTTGATAAATTCAAGATTGTTTACATAGCAGTCTTTACAATCTAAAAAGGATAAAGCTAACTATTTTTATTCTTATTGGTGGGCGACCGGTGGCGAGACGGAGAGTTGGCTGCCTCTGGCTTCCTGGAGGGCGGCCTGCGGCGGGATACGGCTGGCGATCTCCCGGGCGTGCGGCTCGACCAGGAGCTCAAACCGGTCGATCTCCTCGTCGATCCGGTTCCCGGCTACGCCGCTGCCCACCACCGCGAGGTCGATGCCGTCGTAGTACGAGACGGTGTTGACCAGCGCCGACGAAGCTCCAAGCGCAGCGCCGGTGATCACCGCCTCTTCTACGAAGTCCGGCACTCGGGCCAGCACGGGGGCAAGGGCACTCGGGCCTGCCCCGGCTCCAAGGATGCGGTCGCAGACTTCCCGACTGGCCTAGCGGAGGGCCTCGATTGGCGCCATCTCGCCCGACCGTCCTCCGCAACCTTCAACGCAAAGACGGCCTCGCCCCGCCACGATCGCCACGCCGCGAGCATCCGATGCCGTTCTCTGCGCCTCCACGGCGACGCCAGATTCTTCTGCGCCGCAGATTGCGGCGATTTTGATAAGTTCGCCTGTGGGTCGCACCCTGCACTTAATTGAAGAATTGAGACACTTACCGCCGCAGAGTTGGTCGATTGCGGCTTCCGACTTGGCGCCTCGATGAAGTCCTCACCACGGCCTTCCTTCGTGCGATCGCCGCTCGGAACGAACTCGGTCGGCCCTCGAGCCTTGTTTCGCTCGGTCCGCAGCGTGTTGCTGCGTCACATGGTCCCTCCGCGGCAACGGCGGCATCCTTGGCCTCGGTGACCTCCGTCGTGAGGACTCCGCCCACCACTTTCGCCTCAAGGCCTTGGCTCCTGGCGCTCGTCATAAAGGGCCTTTGTGGCCTCTTCAAACCCTGGCGGATCTCCACCGCCCGACCGCCTAATATCCAGGCCTCTCGACTAGGCGCACTCAAGGCGCACTGATCAGCCTCCTCCACCGCAGCCGCCCGACCGTCGGAGCGCCGCAGAGCTCAACTCGCGACGGCGAGCCGCAAGTGCTTTGATAACGTGGACACTCCGTTAGTCGCACGGAAGAACTATCAAAATGTGCAATGAGTCGAACTCTTCTACCGACCTACAGGCGATCGGGTGGACTCCCGACCATCGTGTTCAGCCGCCATGGTGGAAGACTCGCAGCAAGAGCGACCTTTACGGATCGCCCTATCTCGGCCGGCGTCAGCGCGCTTTTGCCGAAGGGCGCCCACTCGCTTCCTCCGCCGACCCATGACGCTCGACCGGGATTACACCGTGGCGGCGCGCCTCGCTTCGCCGTTCGGGCGGGACGCCGCCGCACAAAGCACCATGGGCAAGGGTGATGAGGTCAACCCTTCAGAAACCCCCTCGGCGACCTGCACCTGAGGAGCATCGGTCGGCACCTCCCCCTGGGACAAGGGGTCAAGCACCTCCGTCGTCGGCCCGCCACGATCGGGCGCGACGCGGCGGCACCATCGCCTCATCCTCCGAAAGGACAATCACGCTGTTCGGTGGGGTCTCGCCGAGGCGGCGGAAGTTCTTCTTCGCCACGACCTCGGGTGAGGCCCCGCCCTCGGGCGATCGCGCCCCGGACGCCGACACCGCGACCTCCACCGACCCGATCGGAGTCGCCAAATCACCGGCACATTATTTGCGAGAGCCAACTGCGCCCCACGGTCACCCGTGTAGGCGCTGACGTTGTAAAGATTCAAGAGTCGCCAGGCGACTTTGCCAAAAGAAAATGCTCCAATAAAAGAAACACTTACAAGGCCGAAGCGGTACGCAGCGACGCGCGCCTCTTTGCCCCCCGCCAGGCAAGTCGGCCGGTCGCTTCCTCGGCCACCTCCACCGAGGCGCCGCGACGATCAGGAAGCGCAAGATCACCCCGCCGGGATCCGCGCCACGGGCTCGTGGATGCCGCCTCGGCGGTCCACGCTCGGCCGCCGCCCGATCGGCGGTCGAGAAAAACCCACCATAGGGATGGCCGGAGGCGCTCCGCCATTGTCGGTGGAGGTTGTCCCCACAGCGGTTGTCTCCGACACATCTCGCCAAGGCGCGCGCGCTTCGCCGCGCGTTCCTTATGCTTCTTCTTCCTCGTTTCCTCCTTCCGCTTCTTGCGGGAGGAGTCACCGCTGTCTTCGCGGGCGGCCGCCGCGCCTCCTTATCCTCGGGAGCGGCGCCCGAAGACATCCCCGTGAGCCCCTAAGAGGATGCGGGAATGCGGTCGGACCAAGTACTAAGGACAAAGAAAAGAGAAGCGTAAAGGAATTTCACCGACTTACGATTTGGCGGAAAGCCGCCGAGAATGGCTCGGGTGGCCACCTGTACACCGTGGCGCTCCGCAGAAATACCGCCACCGGGCCTCCACCTCGACGCGCCGGCTGGTTTCGCCATCCTCGCCCGGTTGGACGGCCCCACATACCGAACAAGGGTGTGGCTCAGGCACAAGGGGTTGCACGCGCATCCCCATAAAGGCGCGCACAACAACGTCCCCGGTGAGCCCCCGCCTCCTTTGATCCCCGACCGCTCCACGATCGAGGGCGGCATTGTTCTCCCTCTTTTGGCGCCCAGCCCACCGCTCCTCCGCCATGGGAAGCTCGCCGGTGAAACGAGGGGCGCTGTCGCCGACGTTTTGAACGTAGAGCCATTCAGAACGCCAGCCCTTGTTGGACGAGGGCAGCTTTACCTCCAGGTACTCCGTGCTTCGACCGGGCGGCCGAGGGCGAGCCACCTGTGGCGCCACGGCGTCCGACGGCCTGTCTTTCCAGAGCCTTGCCTGGAAGAAGTGCCTCCACAACGCCCAGTGCGGCTCGATCCCCAGGAAGGCCTCGCACAGCGTGATGAAGATGGCGATGTGGAGGACCCCATTGGGGTTGAGATGGTGCACTCCACCTTGTAGTGAGACAAGAGCCCACGGATTTAACAGTGCGTGGCAGCCAAAGCTGCGCTCGAAGAACGAGGCGGGCACCACGACCTCGTCGCCCCGCGGCGCGGGGGTGACGGCCTCGGTCGGCACCCTCCAGCCAGAAAGGTCCTGCGGCATGAGGAAGCCCTTCTTCACCAAGCCGAGCGCACGGCTGTCTTGCGCGGAGCACTCCGGCCACAACATCTTCACAGAAGAGGCGACTGGAAGGTGAGAAAGAAAGGTCGGGTTTTCTTTCCTTGGCTCTCTAGTGCTTTTCTTGTTTGAGAGAGAGACAAAGAAGGCAAGAAAGCGTAACTACCCGAGCACCCCAACGGCGCGATGATAGAGGACAAGCAAACGCCGCCAAGGTGCACCCCTCAAGCGAAGCGTCGCGCCCACCTCGCCTATTGCGCCACTGGTAACTCCTGGGGCCCAATACCACTCCGCTTTTAATCCTGTCATGTCAAAGCGACAAGGGCCATAAAGACGCCGCCTCGAACAACGTGTCCCGAACCCCTTGGTCTCCGCCTTTAGGCCGGAGCGCGTTGTTCGAGGTGCGCGAGAAGCCCATCTGGGCAGCGTGGGCCCCAAGGCGGCAAAAGCTTTGTGGCTTGCGCCAGGCCCAATGAGGAGTGGGTTCAAAAGGCCTACCCCACCACTGGGTATAAGGCCGCCCAAAGAAAACTTGAGCAAGGGCGGTATGAGGTGAGCCCCACGGTGGGCCCTCGGTTAGGTCGGCCGACGGCCTAATCACCTCTACTGCGCCCGAGACTATACTTCACACTCTCCCGGAGCTCATCAATGAGCGACACCGGTGTGTTCTGGGTCGTGGACGACCCGTGGTCCATACGGGATTGAGTAGAGAAAGGTTTTTATGGGTCGCCCCACAAAGCAGGCCAGACACCCTACTCGGGACCGTCCGCTCGGAAGGGTCCCCTTGGCGAGACCTCCCAGACCCACTCGGACTACCCGCTATTGGCTCCACGAGCACGGCGCTCAAACCAACGCAGTAAACGTCGTCGCTCAACCTCCGTGTCCCACACCGCGGATGGGGTATACATGTGGGATAGACGGTGGTCATTCTTCTCGCAGCTACCTCGCCCGATGAGGACTCGGAAGGATGCCCCACGCCCGCCACGACGGTAAACGAGCACTCACGCCCAGCTACGACGGCAGAACGAAGCGCCACGCCCAGCTACGACGATAAACGAGCACTCGGACACCGAACCTCACAGAGGCATCCGGCCGTCCCTCGCCACCAAGGCATCGTCTAGCTACGACGTTAAACGAGCACTCGGACACCAACCTCACAGAGGCATCCGGCCGCCCCGCCGACCAAAGCACTCGGACACCCGAACCTCACAGAGGCATCCGGCCGCCCCTCGCCGACCAAGCGATCGGACACCGAACCTCACAGAGGCATCCGGCCGCCCCGCCGACCAAAGCACTTTCGGACACCCAACCTCACAGAGGCATCCGGCCGCCCTCGCCGACCAAGGCGATCGGACACCGAACCTCACAGAGGCATCCGGCCGCCCTCGCCGACCAAGGCGATCGGACACCGAACCTCACAGAGGCATCCGGCCGCCCCGCCACCAAGGCGCTCGGACACCGAACCTCACAAAGGCATCCGGCCGTCCCGCCACCAAGGCACTCGGACACCGAACCTCACAGAGGCATCCGGCCGTCCTCGCCGACCAAGGCGATCGGACACCAACCTCACAGAGGCATCCGATCGTCTTGCCGACCAAGGCACTCGGACACCGAACCTCACAGAGGCATCCGGCCGCCCCCGCCGACCAAGGCGCTCGGACACCGAACCTCACAGAGGCATCCGGCCGCCCTCGCCACCAAGGCGATCGGACACCGAACCTCACAGAGGCATCCGGCCGTTTCGCCGACCAAGGCATTCGGACACCGAACCTCACAGAGGCATCCGGTCGCCCCCGCGACCAAGGCGATCGGACACCGAACCTCACAGAGGCATCCGGCCGCCCCGCCAACCAAGGCGATCGAACACCGAACCTCACAGAGGCGCGGTCGCCCTCGCCGACCAAGGCACTGTCTAGCTACGACGTTAAACGAGCACTCGGACACCCGAACCTCACAGAGGTATCCGGTCGTCCTGCCGACCAAGGCGCTGTCTAGCTACGACGTTAAACGAGCACTCGGACACCCGAACCTCACAGAGGCGTTGGGTCGTCCCTACCGACCAAGGCACTGTCTAGCTACGACGTTAAACGAGCACTCGGACACCCGAACCTCACAGAGGTATCCGGTCGTCCTGCCGACCAAGGCGCTGTCTAGCTACGACGTTAAACGAGCACTCGGACACCAACCTCACAGAGGCATTGGGTCGTCCCTGCCGACCAAGGCACTGTCTAGCTACGACGTTAAACGAGCACTCGGACACCCGAACCTCACAGAGGTATCCGGTCGTCCTGCCGACCAAGGCGCTGTCTAGCTACGACGTTAAACGAGCACTCGGACACCCGAACCTCACAGAGGCGTTGGGTCGTCCCTGCCGACCAAGGCACTGTCTAGCTACGACGTTAAATGAGCACTCTGACACCGAACCTCTCAAGGCATCCGGCCGCCCTCGCCACCAAGGCGCTGTCTAGCTACGACGTTAAACGAGTACTCGGACACCCGAACCTCACAGAGGCATCCGGTCGTCCTGCCGATCAAGGCCCGGTCTATCCATGACGATTAAAATTAAAGCAAACTCATCGCGAAGACATTTTCATAAAGAAAAAGAAGATTTCATTATAGGCCAACAAAGCTCGGACTTTACACGACTTTACACACAAGATGCCGCAGATACAAGAGTGGCCACGCCGCACCGCGGCAGACTTTACCCACACCTAGAACCTATCAAACATCCGCGGCGGCGTCGGTGGCACCGACAGCATGCTGGTAGGCCCTTGCCTGGTCGACGGGACAGCCGCCGCGGTGACACGCCGATGCCTCCGCGCCGTTCACGACATCGACGCGGCCGCACTAACTACGGTCGGCGCTCTGCGCCATCGCCTCCGAAGGGCCCCTTACCACCTCGAGCCTCGGAACGGCCTCGAGCAGCGCGTCAACAGAAGCAGCATCACGGGCTGCAGCTTCCTCCTCCCTAAGCTCGGCCATCGCCTGGTCGAACTCAGCCCAAAGCTCGGCCAGAGGATCTTCTTCTTCCACCGCGATGTCATCGCCAAAGCTAAAGACTAGAGGGTGTCTCGAAGCCATTTGAAGGAGCAGAAGAAAGAACTCTCGTCTAAAGGGTTATCCTTCAAGCAAGCTACAGCGCACATATATATATATATACCCGGACGAAGGGAGGCTAAGCGTCTCCAGAGTAAATGCGGGCGCCGGAAAACGAAGCATCCTTCACGTAACCCGGCGATCAAGAAGACGAGCGGGCGGGGCGCGCCAAACTATACTCGGCATGCGCAACGAGGCGAGTAAAAGCCTCCGGCGGTTCAAATGCCCCCGGCCAAACTCCAGGGCAGCCGTCGGATCCATCGAGGCACACCTGACGAAAATCGCTCAACCGGATCGGCCTGACCGACCGACCAGGCCCGGCCACCACTCTCATCCAAGTTCAACCCCCAACCGAATCTATCGAAATCGCCGGAGTTCGGGGCTCTTGACGAATACTAATAACAGGGTACCCTAACGGCCCGGCGACGAGCGGTGGCCTCAAGCATATCTCCACCAAGCAGCGCGCGCCGTACCGTCACCGACCGAATCGCCTGCGAGACCACACAAGACATGCGCTCCCGACCGGCCAGGGGAAGCGACTCCGACCGGACAGCGCTCCCGACCCCCTTGGCGGGGCGGGATCTCCCAACTCCGACCGAACCAAGGTGACGGACGCCGAGGGCCGCGTGTCAGGCCCTCATCAGCCTACCGCCACGTACCCCCCGAATGAGGTCAATCGGAGTGACTATACAAGGGCGGGTGGCTCCTTCCCAAGAAGGTCGTGATCGCCAAGACAAAGCTTCAAACCCCATCAACCCGGTCGCAGACAAGATTAACGCACGCTCCCTCCCGAGGCAGCGCCAACGTCACGCACCGCAACGTCAGCATTCGTAAGGATCACAGAGGGCAAGTACGCTATTTCCCGGGGAATACCTAACATCCCTGACCACCAAGGCTACCGACCCAAAGATGGGCAAGGCGGTGGCGACGATCCACGGGACGAAGGACCGAGCTCTAACATAGGTCACCTCGCTCTTCCCCGACTCTCGATGTAACCTGCCCCTTCCTTCTGTATAAAAGGAGGCAGGACTAAACGATTCAGAAAAGAGGAACACATAAGAACACGAGGAGACTAAGTCATTTAGGCGCCTCATCTGTAAAACATAGTGCAAAAGCAATACAATACTGCCATCTGAACTGGAGTAGGGACTTTCAGCCCGAACCAGTATACATCTTGGACTCACGAGTCTAACCATTCAGGGAGTGGAACGCGCGACCCCTTAGACTTACAAATTTACTTGCCGGCGCTCGAAAACGCCGACATATAGGTAGGGAGTCCTTCAAAATTTCTTAGGTTTTGTTTAGTTGTAGTTTTCCTTGGTGAAACTATTTGATATTCTCTTGTTCGGCGAGATCAACAGCAATACCGTGATACGGAACCCCATATTAATACTTCAAATATATTTGCAATTTCAAATTGTTTTTGCTTTGTTTTTTCTTGTTCTTCGATTACTTGCAGGAATTGATCCTCGTGATCAGGTCAACCGGGTTTTGGCACGGTTGATAACAATTCGAAGTTTGGTTCAGCGATTGCTTGGCGTCGGTTGTATTTCGGTCGTAGCCTAGATCGTGAGGGTCGTCTCCACTAATCGATAGTTATCCATCTCACCAAAAGATCAGACCTCCAATAAGCCTCATCAGGTGGTATCAGAGCACAACTTCTCCACCATAGGAGGTACGATGACATAGCACACGTATCAAAAATAAATTCACCGTACCCATTTTTAGTGGTAAATATGATCCTGAAGGTTATCTTACTTGGGAACTAGCTGTAGTAGAATCATTTGATCAACATGAAATTCTTGAGCATGATAAAGTTAGGGTTGTTACTAGTGGATTTACTGATTTTGCTGCTCTTTGCTGGAATGATTATATGTGTAAAAATCCGGACATCCATAGCACATGGATTAAATTGAAGAAAATTATGAGAGATAAATTTGTTCTTTCTTATGTTACTCGCCAATTACGAAATAAATTGCAGCGTCTAAAACAAGGTAGTAAAACTGTGGATGAGTACTACCAAGAATTTCAGCGTAGATCATTGCATTATTGGTTAGAAGAGACCGAAAAGAGTTGGATGAACAACTTTTATTGTGGACTAGATTTTGATATTCAGATCATAATATCTTATAAAGAATTCAATTCTATGTCATGTTTGCTTAATCTTTCACATAAAGCTAAAAGAAAAATACAGAGAAGACAATCAACTACAATTCAAGTTCCTATAGAGTTAAATGTTACTCCTGTTGCATGCATTGCATCAAACCATAATGAGAGCATGCACCCCGAGCATGTGAAAGAAATACCAAAAAATTCGAGTGAAGTAGGGGATAGCACGTGAGGATGATTCTACTAACGTAATCCAATATACTTATATTACTGATGTTGTTGTTGTTCTATGTGATATGCAGGTTACTTCTGAAGAAAGGGAGCTACAAGCTGAAAAACCTGCATTATCAAGTGAAAGTTTTAAGGTATCTACTTCTAAGGAGGATGCTAATGACCATGGTACATATCTGATTTTACAACAAGAAAGAGAGCAAATTTGTAAGTATATTCCTACTGTACTCAATTCTAATGAGTTACCACTTTGTGCCACAATTGTAGAACAATGTAATGAATTGCATGTTTATAATTTTGATCATGTGGCGATGATGACGCATAAGGACGTAATAGCTAGAATATCCCTTGCACTGTTTTGTGCTATATCATGTTGAATGAGCCTGTTAGTTTGATTTGTGCTATGAATAAGATTTCTGAAATTTCGTCTCTTAAGTTTTTATCTAGCACCTATGCTTACTGTTTCAAATTCAATTTATTTGGGGATTTTGGCATAGATGGCAAATTTCTTGTTTACAGAATATGCATAACTTGTGATAAACTTGCTGAATTGAAACTTGATGTTTTGGGTAATCCTATTTATATGCAACAACTTGTTTCATGTAAGGCGCAATCAAAATTTTCTGATATGTGTGATACCCATAGCTTGCTACCTCATTGTTTGGATTTTAGTACATTGACTTGTAATACAAATCAGCATGTCGTAGTTGATGAGTGGAAGACTATTAAAATTGTGTCACCATTGTTGGAATGGTTTGATATTGCTTGTTTACAATCTGAACATATGAATGAGCTATGCTTGTTACCAAAACTTGTAGTTTTGTCCATATATGTCATTGAACGAGGCTTACAAAACATGAGTATTCTTTGTCCAAGTACAGGGATAGATATGTGCTTTACTTATATTTGTAAATTAAGTTGCCAACTGAATCAAGTCAATATTCATGTTATATGCTTCACTTATAATCACAAATTGAGTTGCAAAATTGTGAGGAAATGTGCTTTGCTTAAATCTGATTTCCTCATTTGCTGTTATGTAAATAGCATTACGCGAAACCAAAAGAACAATGAAATATGGGATATATATACATATATTTTGCGTACACGTTGTTCTTTTTGTTGCTTGTTTCTTTTCCAGCTTGTCCAAAACCGAGAATGATTTTCCTTCAAGGATGGGAGGAAGCATCTAAGAGTGCTAGCATTCATCATGCCTTTATATGCTGGAAAGAAGTGTTGAGCTATGTGGATAATTATCAGGTGAATCCTCTGAATATCTTTCTTATCTTTAAAATATATAAAAAGACGGAGCTACTATTTTATTTAATTAAATGCAGGACCTATATGAGGATGTTTGGAGTTAAGGATGAGCTAAAAAGTGAGCTTGAGTTGAGGACGACTCAAATTCAAGAAGGAGAGAATGATGAGGACATCACTACTACGGATACGACTATACTTGGTTGGACCAAATCCAACATGTCATCCATGGGCCAAGAAGAGAGATATATCAAATACATCACGTTCTGGAATACAATTCGGCCTTCGAATACCAGTCTGAGGTAAAATGAGCATAACTTTTGCATATGGCGTCCGATTGGAGAGTTATTGCACTTGATTAAAAGATTACTTCGAGATATTTCCAACGGATTTGACCCCACTTAAAAATTCCTTCGGAGCACTTCGCAATCACCAAAACAAGACGGGTCAACTTTCCAGTCTGAGTCAAACTTGGGCCTTGGACCTTGTAAGAGTCCTATTCGGCCACTTCTTTGTGCTGGCCGAATTCTCTTCCTCTTTTACCTATATATAGGTAGGGAGCCCCAAAATTACTTGGGTTTTGTTTAGTTGTAGTTTTCCTTGGTGAAACTATTTGGTATTCTCTTGTTTGGCGAGATCAACAGCAATACTGTACTACGGAACCCCACATTAATACTTCAATTATATTTACAATTTCAGATTGCTTTTGCTTTGTTCTTACTTGTTCTTCGATTGCTTGCAAGAATTGATCCTCATGATCAGGTCAACTGTGTTTTGGCATAGTTGATAACAATTCGGAGTTTGGTTCAGCAATTGCTTGGCGTCGGTTGTGTTTCGGTCGTAGCTTGGATCGTCTTCACTAATCGATATTTATCCATCTCACTGAAAGATCGAGCCTCCAATAAGCCTCATCAGTTTATGGTTTACCGAGTTAGGAAAATGGTTCACCGTCACGTCCCCACTTCCCGACCGGCTGTAGAGCGAGGGAGGGATGGCCCGGTGATACAAAGAGGCGGCACTGGCGCCACCGACCATAGGTTCGGAGGAGAGCAGCTAGTGAGCAATGGCAGTAAGCGACACGACGACAACGACAGTGGAGTTAGGTTGGGCGAGGCTTGGATTGTGGTGGACAGGGAATGGCAGCGGCACGGTAAGGCACTGCCGATCGTAGGAGGTGCGACAGGAGTGCGGCAAGCTGCACCAGGAGCCATAGGGAGGCGAGTTGATGAGACAGGGATGACAGTAGGAGGGGAGCTAGGGAGGAGGAGGATGAAGGTGGTGTGATGGTGAGAGTAAGACAGAGGGTAAGAAGATGGTCACGCTTGAAAGTTCAAGCTCTATTAAGTTGGTTTTGGTGTTAATGACAAATCTAATATTGAGACTAACTCTTTTGATAATCATAATATTGATTAGTCTCAATTGTTAATTAATGACAAATCTTTTATGAGACCAACTCTTTTGTTGAGCTTAACTCTTATTAGTCTCTTTTGAATGAAAAATATGAAAATATCAAAGATATGCATTCGAGTTCATATTATCATATTTTGTTGCAATCTTTGATGTCAAATATGTTATGATTTTATTGATAATTCTAAATGTGAGACTAACATGTTTATTGAGTATATTTTTGAACAGTCTCATGAAAAAGAAAAATGAAAATCCAAAAGGTATGTATCAAATGCAACTTTATTATTTCTAGCTACATTCTTGGATTCAAGACAAAGGGTGAACTCCACCATAGTTTTAACCTTAATATGTGCATTTTGTTTCCAACTCCATATATACATGAATGCTCACATTTAGGGGGAGTTCATGCTTAATCTTGAAGTTTCAATAGTATTGATCTAATCCATATTTCTATATTAAGGATCATTACTTTGAAACAACCATTTCAGTATATTTAACTTGTGTAGTTGTAGTATACTCATGGCAATATAAGATAAACTCCAAAGCAATCAAAAATTGAATATGTGCATATTGATTCAAGTTCAATTATTTGCATGCACACATCTAACGGAGTTTAGTCTATAATTAATGGTCTTAAGAGTATTGATCCCTTTCCACCACTCCATATAAATTGGATCATTACTTTTAGATTCCATCTAATTGAGTATATGAAACTTGTGTAGTTAATATATACTCATGATAATTTAAATTGTGTTTGGTTGCCATTCAATCAACAAAGAACTAGTCATGTATTGATGGTTTACTTTGTTGATCCTAGGGCAATCGAAAGTTCTTATCTATATGAAGCATTAGTTGCATTAGAATACTCAAGACACAATTAATATTTCAATCATTTGTCTTTGAGTTGTGGTCAATCATCAAAGGAAAAGATCAAAGGATCTTGGGAGCATCTATTATGTGTTAATGGAGTGCAATGATGATTGAGACAACCATGTGTTTTGGACTAACACTTTCAATAAGTTTGAAATAGGTTAAGTGCAAGGTTGAGATGGATGACGGGACAAGAACGCTATCATGTGTTGATGAGCATCAAGAGAGGATCCCGAAGCTAAGACAAGGGGAGTTCATCATGTGTTGATATACAAGACGAAGATCCCGACTTGGAGAGAAGATAGAAATCATAAAAGCTCCAAGTGGATGTGCTAGAGGCAAAGGTATAACTAGTTAGGGCTAAGGATGTGTTCCTAGTCTTTTACCGGTTTCGGTGTTTGAATGGGAGATCAGGTTGCTAGTTAGGTGCCGTACTATTAAGAGGGGTTAAGTATTTTAGCTTGAGCTTCATCATGTGTTGATGAACTCAATCCGGTTCACTCTAGCTCACTCTCTTGTTTTGATTTTGCATGAGCTAAGTATTTGCATGTGTTGCAAATAAGGGAGCTTATGCTCGCTTTTTATTGAATCTTAATCGATTTGGTTTTTGCATGGAGCTATGGATTTGCATGTGTTGCAAAAAGGGAGATAGCTCATGTAATTTGGTTTATGTAGCGGTGTTATCGACCCTAGATAAGCGGTACTACCGGCCTAGAGACGGTGTAAAAACTCCAGAGAAGTGTTTTTTCGATGAAATGGCCGGTGCTACCGGTCCTAGATGGGCTAGTTTTTGGTGTTTTTAATGCACGAAAGTGACCGTTAGCCTAGAGGCCGGTGCTACCGGCCTTTGTAGGGCGGTAGCACCAGGTTTGCTGCACTTTTTGCCCGTTTTGCCCCCAATGGCTAGTTTTTTGGAGAGGCTATAAAAGGAGCTTTAGGGGCTGTTATTTGGTGGTTGCTGACCTTGGAGAAGGTTTGTGGGAGTTGTGTGCATGTGTTGCTCTCTTCCATTTGGTTTTTGAGCTAAGAGTGAGCCCTATTTGCATGTGTTGCATTTAGTTGAGGATTGAGAGCCTCTTGTGCATGTGTTGCATTTGAGGGAAGCCTTGTGCATGTATTGCACTCGGTGATCACCCTTGTGCATGTGTTACACTTGGTGAGGATTAAGCTAGAGGGCTTGGCTTGTTACTCTTGGTGTTTGCCGACACCTAGACGGCGTGTGAAGGCGTCGTGCGCGGTGACCTTCTCAAGGAGATTGTGAGAAGGTCCGGCAAAGTTGTGAAGGTCGGAGCTCGCCTACCCAGAGGGGGAAAGAGCTACCACTAGTGGAATCAAGGTGGGTGCTCAATTCGTGGAGCCGGTCTAAAGAGGTTTGGGCTAGCCTCAATGTGGATTAGGGGAGACCGGCAAGTCTCCGAACACCACGGTAAAACATCGGTGTGTCTCTTTGTGTTTTCTTTCAATTATCTATTTATATTATTGTAATTTATATTCCTAGGATTGAATTGCTTGATTGTCTTTAGAATTATATATTATTGAGTAGAGACATAATTAGCTAGTGCACTTAGTGAGCCTAGTTGATTTAGGCTTTAAATTGTCAAAACCTTAGTTTATCGCTTTCGCATCTATTATTATTTAGGTTTTGACATAAGGGTACTTAGGCGAGACTTTAATCATAGAAGAATTTTTTATAGCCGCCTATTCACCCCCCTCTAGTCGGTATCCTCGATCTTACAGAGCTACACGACTTAGGTCTTGTTTGTTTCAGTTTTTTACTGGCTTAAAAGCAGAAAAGCTAAAGCCGAAATAAACGACTGACTTTTTAGCCAGACTTAAAAAACTATAAGCCTCCATATAACTATAAACTAAAAGTCAGGTGAGAGGTACTTTTTTGGGCTTTTTTGGGATGAAATAACCCTTTACCACTGGAAGTCTCCAAAATTACCCACCAAATGCCATCATATATAAACTCAAGAATCCTTCTCCCATCTCCTCATTTCTCCTTGTCTTCTCTCGCTCCCCTGTGCGACATGCTTTCTCCCTCCGCCCTCCGGTCTCTGCCGTCCTCGACCTCCTCCCTCCTCCGCTGTCCCAGCCTCCTTCCTCCTCCACCGACCTGGATCCAGCGCGGCGTGGGTTGAGGCAGCCGAACCCGAGCTTGGCGCACGTGGAGCTGAACTGATCTGGCCGTAGCACGAGGGGAGGTGGTCGGATCCGGCTTGGCGTGGGTGGAGGCGGGCGGACCTGAGGGTGGAACGGCGGGAGGCGGGTGGAGGCGGCCAGATCTGGCGTGGCAAGAGGCGACCGGATCCGCCTCATCGAGCCCCTCAGTATATATTTTTATTTAGTTTGACGAGATTTCAGAATTATTATGCTATTTTCAGTCTGAGAAGAGTTCAAAATTGCCATATAGTAAGAGTTTCAAGTTGATAAATAATTATGCTCAGAATGAAGTTTGATCTCAAGATTAATCTTTGTTTTTCAATACGACATTCGATGAAAAAAGTATGAAACATCCGTATTAGATAAATCAGTACATAATAAAAGTCCTTAAAACCTTAAAGGGTATTTCAAATTTTCTAGCAATAAGCTACACCATCCAACCCATCAAAAAGTCAGGATACCAAACATCATGTTTTGACTTAAAAGCAAAAGGCTTAAAAGCTCGTTAAACTAAAAAACTAGCTTTAAATCAAAAGCTAAAAACCCTAAGTCAAAACAAACAGGCCTTAATCGCATAAGAAATTAAGCCATGCCAATTCATGACAGAGTAAAATGTATACTGCTAAAATCTTCATGCAAATATCTTTATATCATTTAAGTTCCACTCCACGAGACAATCTAGTACGATGACAGCAGTGCTACATGACTTGGTACACTACACTACAATTGGAGTTGTTGATCGGTTTATTATGTATGATTTGGGCAACCAGCACCAAACCGGGATATTCAACTAATCCAATCCAGATCGCTTTTATGAGGTGTAGTCTGAATGCAGAAGCAAATAAATATGACATCGATTGCGAGCCCGTAGCTCAGCCCCATAGTGGTCGAACTGGGATATATATACTTTTTGGGTTTATTAATCCCTCCGCAATATAAGTCTTTATTTTTTTAACATCGTTCCATAATATAAAGTTACTGTAGGTATTAAAGATATAGTTATTACATATATACAAAATAGGTAAATAGTTACAATATAAGATATTTTGGCTGATTTGGCTCCTCTGGTTTGATTTTTTTTTCTCTCCATATTTAGCTCTCAGGACGGGGTATTTGTGAGAATAGCCCCACATGGGGCGAAAAAGCAAAGCAGCTAAACGGAAGCGCGAGGAAGCCCCGAGTGCAGTGGCCGAGAGGCGCTGCACCTGGCGCGGTGCGCAGCCCTCCGGTGCGAGGCAGGTAGTATCGTGGAAGCATGTACGCAATTTCTCTAGCTTGCGGTGGTCACGAAAGCGGAAAATTTTACTGTAATAGCTCCGTAGTATTTTTATTTTGCGAAAATAGCCTCTGTCGGGTGGAAATGATAGAAATAGTCCTCTTCGCGATCTGTGGATGCTGCACACGTCAAAGCCGCTCCTCCCGGACGCTGCTTCGCCCGCACCGACCGCTGCAATGCGCCGGCCACACCGCTACAGGGAAGTAGCGCCTCCCAGGCGCTGCGAACAACGGAGCACTTCCTTCGTCTTCTCCTGTTCCTCCTCACTGCCTGCCTGCCATTTTGTTTTTTCTTTTTCATTCTTCATTTCTCATGCTGATACCATTTCCATTTGTATTGAGAGAGCACTAATTTTGCCCCCATCTATATTAACGAGGAAAAATGTCATTTCTATTCTGGTTGGCTATATAATTTGGAAAAAGTCGTGTTGCAGAAGTGCTATAGTACTAGATCGCTTCACAAGCTGCATGGGGAGGTTGACAGCGTCGGGAGCGACGACGGGGACGACGATGAATTCTTGAAGAGGATCTAGGAGCTCCCCATGGGGCAGCACCTGGGCCCCGGCTGCGAGTGGCTGGCGAGCGTGGAGCGGAGCGCGAGTAGCGTGGGGCTGCTGCTATCGCTGCGGATGCTCAAGCGCAAGAAGAAATAGCAGCAGCAACGGGGGCGATGGGACGAGAGGCTCATCGACTGCACCAGCGAGTCTACGCGCGCGGCGGTGGGGCGTGCGTTCTCGTCGATGCTGATGCCTGTGGTCGGGCCCACCGTTCTCCACCCGTAACGCTCGAGGCGCCGCCGCTGCGTGATGGGCGATGCATTGCGGCGATCGTCGGGGCGCGGCGTCCGGGAAGAGCGGTTATGGCGTGTGCAGCGTCCGCAAATCACGAAGAGGGCTATTTTCGCGATTTCCACTGGAGAGAGGCTATTTTTGTAAAATAAAAATACTACATAGCTACTACAGTAAATTTTTCACCAAAGTGATCGATTGACAGGCGCGCGGCGGCCTGGCCTGCCCTGGCTAGCTAGATGGAAATCTAACGAAACAGGATCGATCGATGGAGTTGAGTGATCGATGTTGTTGTATTGATCTCCATGCATGTCATCCCAATATCCGGCGGCCCATACGTGTTGGTGTGTCAGCTAGCATGCACGGCCGAGAGCGAGAGCAATGGTTGGTTGGGTTGGGACGATTCTGCTGATCGACGGAGTCAAGGTGCATTGCATATGTATGTATTTCTGCATTATTTCATCTAGCTAAGCTAGCTTCTTTCTCCTCCTTCTAGCTGCTAGTGCTGCCTGTTGCAAACATCCTTCTCCGACGCCGCACTGACGTTGCAGTAATTGATGCGATTCTAAACAAAACCAAACGGCCGTAACCGATGCATGCGTACGTGAGTGTGTATATATGCTTCGTTTACTAGCTAGTCTATCATTTTCACTACCTGCCTTGCACCGGTGAGCGCCTCCCGGTCGCTGTACTGCGCTGCAGCGCTCCCCGACCGCTACACTCGGGCTTCCTCGCGCTGCCGCTCTGCTGCTTTGCTTTTTCGCTCCTCCGCACCGCTGCATGGAGCTATTCTCGCAAATACAGTTATACACCGTTATGAGAGCTAAAAACGGAAAAAATCAAACCGGAGGAGCCAAATCGGTCAAAATTTCACAATATAACGGAGATACATACGGTTGTCGTGCGCTCGGCAAGGGCCCGGCCCGTCATTTGCATCTCCGTATGGATCGTGATGGGCTTGGTGCGACGGGCCGCGGCCGACCTAGCGTGGAACATGGAATTTTTATTTTAAATAATACAATTTTTTATTCAAATTGCAAAAATATACTTCGATCTTAAAAAATTACAAAAATAAACCTTTGTCGCCCGTATATGGAGTGATCGCCCCATATACGGGAGATCGGTGCGCGCGCGCTATTTTCTCTGTCTATGGTCAGTTCCTAAAGAAAATCATAACTTTTTTATATGATGTCAGATGGAGATGAACTTTATATGAAAATTGTAGCTCTCGATAGGATCTACAGTTTTTGTATACAATTTTTTTTCATTTAAATCCATTTAGATAGCCCAAAATGGGATAGAAGTTTTAGATCTAAAAACAGATCTGATTTTTAGATCTGAACATTCTATCCCATTTTTTGACCATCTAAATGGATTAAAATTGAAAAAGTTTGTATACAAAAGTTGTAGATCCGTCTAGAGCTACAATTTTCATATAAAGTTCATCTTCATCCGACATCATATGAAAAAGTTATGATTTTCTGTAGGAACTGATCGCAGATAGGAAATATCGTGCGTTTAGAGCTGTACCGATCGCCCCATATACGGGCGACAATAGTATATTTTTGTAATTTTTTGAGATCGAAGTATATTTTTGCAATTTGAATAAAAAATTGTATTATTTAAAATAAAAATTCGTGGAACATGTGACAGCAGCCTAACACTGTAGTTTACTCGTATACGGTGTGCTTATGTTACCCCACCCGCCGCCGACTGGGGCCGCTCGCGCACGGGGCCCACACCCTCCCGGCAGAATTGCAGGTACAGCAGAATAGCTGCAACTAGCCAACCACACGCGGCGTGCCACGCCGCAGGCGTCGCTCCTCACGCGAACAAATCGAGAAAACGTGCAACTGCCGCTCTCTACAGGAGCAAAGCGAGGAAACACGCAAAAAGGATCTAAAAAGAATTTTGTGTTTTTCGCAAAAAGGCTTAAACGTAATGCTACAAAAATGAAAAATGACCTAAACGAAAATGTGTTTTTTTAAAAAAGACCTATTTTTTCCCCTAAAAGCACCTTATCGTAATTTTGATTTTTAGTAAAAGGACTCGAGCGCAACGTTTAAAAACGCATAAAGGACCTAGACGTAATATATTTTTTTCTTAAAAAAAGGATCTAATCGTATTTTTTTTACCGGCTCGGCTCGCCCACCGGCTCAAACGCACGCACGAGCGGCATTTCCTCCGGATATAGTAGAGGTCGAGCCGAGCTGACTCGCCCACCGGCTCAAACGCACGCGCGTGCGGCATTTTCTCCGGATATAGTAGAGGTATGATGATTGCATGCTCACACGGTCACACCAAGTCACCAACCCACCCTTCCAACTTCCGCAGGACACCTCTCCCCTTCCAAACCCAAATCGCGAGTGCCCCCTCACCCAATGGCCACCCCCGACCCCCACCTCACCGCTCTTCTTGCTATTCGCCGCAGCGGCAGCCGCCTGTTCGAGCGGTAGGTTTGTTTGTGTATCGCCGCGGGGGCTACTGTGGGAGGAGGCGGAGGGAGGGCCTCCGAGTGGACATGTTGGGGTCGGGGCTGAATCTGCTCAGCGCGACGCTCGGCTTCGGCATGACCGCCGCCTTCGTCGCGTTCGTCTGCGCGCGGTTCATCTGCTGCCGCGCACGGCGCGCGGACCCCCGCGCGCCGCCGCCGCCGCCCTCGCCGTTGGGCTTCGACGCCGACTTCCCCGTGGATCTCGACCGCCCGGTGCGTGCCTCACCTCGACCCCCCACTAATATTCTGCTGCTGTGAGTTTGTGACTACACCGTCGTTTCCAAAAGGGGACGAAATAATTGCTCGTATTAGCAGAAGTAGGGGCGCGGACACTCTAAGCTCCGTTTCCAGTACTGAAGAGGGGAAGATTGGATTACTAATTTTCTGTGTTCACGGGCTGTGCTTTTCCTGCTCGATCCAAAAGTGCTTGGCATATGCCATATGTTTCTATTTCTGGCCATTGCAATTGCAATGTATGATGAGCCTCAGTGCGTAGTAAATCAAATGGGGAATAAACTACGGACACAAGTGCGCTACCCTGCTTTACCTGTGGGTGTGATGTAGGTAAAGTGGCTTTGGATTGCGTGGGGGAGTTCTTAAGAGATTCGTTACCACTTCGGTGCTATTTTAAATATCTAACCATTACAGTCATTGCTAACATTCTATTAGTATATGACTAGTCATGTGCCCGTGCGTGCTACAAAAAAAATTATTTGCAAAGAGCACTAACTTTAGTTATGTTTCAATAGTAGGAAATACTTGTTCCTCTGAAGAGATTTGAGAGGGAGAGCTGAGCGTGCCAGATCAAGGGAGGGAGAGGTGTTGCGGGGTCAAAATGGTTTGAGATGAAAGACATTATGACTGGAGTGGTTTGGGTTGCGTGAGTATGTGAGAAGATCAGAGGAAGGGGTGGGACTATCGGATTAAATCCTCTTCTATCTTAGCCGTTCACGTCAGATCCAACGAATCAGGTACTCTGGAGGAGAATGGACCACCACCAACTCCTAATTAGAAGTAGTAGACTACAATGGAAATTCAAAAGTTTTAGCCTCAGAGCATTCGTAGGCAGGCATATCTTTATTTCCCGTATCTTTGGTTCTCTCCAATTCAAAAGTTTGGACTGGTATTTGTGTGGCTTTGTGTTTAACGACTGATGATAAATTCTAGGGAGTTTTTACCTATATCACACCCACAAGGGAAAGACAATTTTTTTATCACTTAAAAAGTGTATACAATATATTTCGAGTTAGTCTATGTTTAACTATAAACCTGCAACATAAGGCTGTTTATGTTCCCTGGTGTAAATAGAAATAACAGTTTATGATGCTTACGCATTTCAAAAAAGTAGTTATGTTCCCTAATGAGTACAAATAAGCTTTGCGGACTCACAAGGAAATGTAAGCTGCAAATAAAAAGGCCAAAAGGTTAGCACCAAAGCATTTGTATAGAAGCACCCAAAAGCACTCGGAAACTACATAAATGCCAGAATTTACATGCTGTGTTCGTATTAATCTATGATCTCTTGGATATTTAACTAGCATGGATACAAACTCGGTACTTATCCCTGGATACAAACACGACACTTATCTTTGATGATATCTTTCGATATAGTCTCGTGTCTTTCCTGTCAATTGCACTAATCTTTGGGTGTTCCCCTCTTTTGAGTAAACTTCACAGTTGTGAGTGCATTGAGTATTGCTCTCTTCTGTTTGATTAAGATATTAAAATAAAAAAATAATGGAACTGACGATTGAACAAAAGTATATTTCTTATGGAGTTTTTGTTGTGTCTTGCACAAAGCATGTTTCTTTCCGTGTTTGTGTTGCGGTAACTGCTTTGTTAATTATGTCTGCAATAGCTAAACGACAAGTTTTTTGTTACTACAACATATAAGACATTAACTTTTAAAATGATGTTCGTGCTTTTTATTTCTTGTTGAGCTGACATGAACATTGTTAGCGATTAGGTCAACAGAATCAATGGCCAATATCCTGTAAGCATCTTTTGTACTTGAAAATTAATACTGTCCTTTTACATTGTTCAGTTAGATCATGCTCGTAGTGGGTTGGAACCTTTGGTTGTTGCTGCAATTCCTGCCATGAAGTATAACTGTGAGGCTTTTCATTCAAAAGATGATGCCCAGTAAGTGCAACTGTCTCCGTATGAACTAAAAGACTAGTTGACTTCATTGTTCTGTGTTTCAATGTATATAACCTGCTTTCGATATCAATGAGCACTGTTTTGAAACTATGGCCACTGAAATGGCTTGAGTCATGAAAATATAGAGATAGTGAGCTACGTAGCTTGCCACCGGGGTTGTTCCTGAGTCATGATCCAATTCTTATGCCCCCTAAGCATTTGAAGCCTTGTTGGAAATAACCGTAAATGATGTGTTTTTTTCGGGGTGCAGGTCAAGATATGTTAACATGGAAGCATTCTGTACTTGAGCAAAGAGTCATAGGCTTCAGTCAAGCATTTATTTTGGTAGATGGGACAACATAGGGCAACACAAATTGCATTTATCATTAGTTTGGTCTTTTTGTGGCTTCATGGCGACCAGTTTGATCATTAATTTCTTTTGAGCCACCAATTATACCAAACAGATGCGATTATTAATGAGCAGTCCTTCATAGTACTGTAACAAATTTCATAGTTTTGCTGCTCTCTTGCTCTGGTGAGCTTGATTTAGATTCCCAACAAGCACTGGTTTGCTGGTCGAGCTTAGCTTGATATGCCTTGTGGAAGAAGAAAAAACAAAGCTTGGTTTTGAAGGTCTTTTAAGTCTTTACCCGACATTGTTTGAACTTTGGAGTACAGTATATTACACATGAAAGTATTTAAGCCTAATCAAACTTCGTTTGAACTTTGAACACACGCTACCAGACTCAAAGCCAGCCAAATCTTCAGAAGATTACAAGACTCGAGTGTTTGCAAGTTAAACTCGTTGCTGCACCTTGTAGCAGTTTCAACTTAAAATTCAAATTTGATATTGAACCAGGTTTGGCAGACTTGAGTCTGTCTTGTCAATCTGGGTTCAATTTGATCTTGTTTCAACTAAATCTGGGACGTTGACCATCCCTGCTTGCAGTGATGCCTATAGAAATTATTTTGCTTCTGTATACATGTAAGCAATTTAATGGTTGTTTTTCGTTAACAGGTGTTCCATATGTTTAGGTGAATACAAGGAGAAAGAGATTCTAAGAATCATACCGACATGTCGTCATAACTTTCACCTTGCCTGCTTAGATGTATGGCTGCAGAAGCAGACGACTTGCCCGATATGCCGGATCTCATTGAAAGAGCTGCCTGGTGGAAAAGCTGCCATATCACCTGCACGTAGCATCCCTCAACTCCCTGCCCTACCTGAGAATTCTGTTAATCCAACTCATCAATGGTTCCTCCCTATTCATCAAGATCACAGAGGTCAACAGAATAGCCCAGACACGCATGATTCAGTGGAAGTGGTTATTGAAATCGGACAATAATCACAACAAAGTGCTACGGAAGAAAACGAGGCAAGCTAATGAAATTAAATTCCATGTATTATGCCCTTCACTGCTTTGTTGCAGCATATTCCACGTAGTCTTTAAATATTTGCTGTACATCTCATACCGTAGATTAGTAAGTTGTATCATGGGGCATCAGTGCTCTTGATGTTGTTTTTGATGTGTGGTATATTGTAAACAAAGTGCATGCTAATAGCAACTCCAAAAGGGCCATCCAAAATCCACTCTTTAAAAGTCATATTTGGAGAGCTCTCCATGAATATGTCTCTCTCGTATCTCCTCACTCTCCAACAACACTTTCTATATCATATTCTCCATTTTTGATCTCCTATATTCTAATCATATTTCATAATCGTCGTAACAGCAACTTATTTTTTGATTGGGTAAATTTAAATGGCTTTATTTGAATACAGGAATTTATAATTGAAATTTATTGTAATGGTCACGTTGCAACGGTTATTTTTGAACTGGTAAACTCGAACGGCTACATTTCAATACGGGAATTTAAAATATTGAAATTTATTGTAATGGTCATGTTGTAACGGTTATTTTTGAATAGGTAAATTCGAACGGCTATAGATGCTATTGATGATTATGTGCGGATTGGAGAAAGTACTGCCGTAGAGAGCTTGAGAAGATTTGTTAAAGCTATTATCGAAATATTTGGAGATGAGTATTTGAGATCTTCAAATAAGAATGATACTGCTAGATTACTTACAATTGGTGAGGAAATAGGTTTTCTAGGAATGTTAGGGAGCATAGATTGCATGCAATGGAAGTGGAAAAATTGCCATGCAGCATGGCAAGACATGTATACCGGTCGTATACACAAGCCAACAATCATTCTAGAAGCTGTTGCTTTGCAAGATCTTTGGATATGACTTTTTTTTGTTTACCAGGGACTTAGGGTCTCATAATGATATTAATGCTCTTCATCGGTACCCTCTCTTTGCAAAGTTAGCTAAGGGCAAGCTCTTAAAGTGAATTATATTGTGAACGGTCACAATTATACAATGGGATACTATCTTGCAGATGGAATATATCCTTCATGGGCAATATTTGTCAAGACAATACCATCTCCCCGAGGGAATAAGAAAAGCCATTTCGTGGAAGCTCAAGAAGTAGCTAGGAAGGATGTGGAATAAGCATTTGGAGTTTTACAAGCTCATTTTGCAATTGTTTGTGGACCAGCTCTTTTTTGGTATCAAGAAACACTTAGAGATACTATGATAGCATGTATCATCATGCATAATATGATGATTGAGGATGAGCAGGATGGAGGTCCAGTTGACTACAATTACGAAGCAATGAGAGAAAATGTTGCAGTCTCCTATGAAAGAACGCCTAAGCTTTTTGAGTTTATTCAAACTCATCAATCCATCAGAAACAGACAAGCTCACTCTCAGCTTCAAGATGATCTAGTCGAGCACTTATGGCAACATTACGGAGGAATGTAGTTTGGAAGTATTTCAATTATGATGTACCGGTTTCTGCACTTCAATTATGATATACTACTTTCTGCATTTCAACTATGCAATACTCAAATGTCTTATATAAGCTCAGGTAGTTGATGCAGCAAAAGATTGGAATGAAATAGTGCATATAGATGTTCTACCATAGCATGGTTCAATAGCATAAAAGGTTCCAACAAATTAGTTCATACAACATAACTAGTGCTCAACCTGACATATTACATCTTCGAACGATGACATCGTTATGCAATATTAGATAGTATTGTTGTTGTGGCCCACTTAAGCAACTGATGTCAGTGCTCATGATTTTCTCCTCTTCGAGAAACTCATTTTTCTTGTACTGAAGTTTATAATGGTGGTTGAATGGTTGTACTCAGTGACTAATTAACATAGCAAAGAATGGTATCTACAACTGTACTGAAGTTTAGAATGGTGGTTGAATGGCTGCCACGGTGCTACCTAATAGCATTGATGCATTGTCTTTTGTTGTGTGCTGTGTATTGCAAGATTTTACATTGTAGCTTCACTTGTGATATTAATTTTGGGTTTGCAACATAGATGATGTGTGGCATGTTGGTATTAGATGATTCGGTATTTTGATTAGTCACCCAGCACTTGGCCACAAATTAATACTTTCTATCATATGATCTTTGTGGATATATTTTGATTTTCAGTCAAACAGAAGACTATTCTTTGTTATATATCATTTGGATGTCTTTTGATTTTTATTTTTTTGAAATGTTAACTTGTTTAAATGGTCAATGTCCCTAAGAAAGGAGCAAGAAAGCATCCTCATGGTGATAATATACAGGTAATATTAGCACAGCCACAAGAAAATACGTAGGTGTCATGTTATTTCGCGTGAAGAATTACACCCTGTCATGTTATTTGTTACCTTGTCCTGAATGGTAGCCCCAAGAGGTACATATGGTGAGATACATTCTTGGTTGTGAACTTATGATCATATCAGTAGCAAAGATAATTTATTTGTTATGACTTATGAATATGTGCTGGATATGTTTCATCTACAAGGCTAATTAATAAACATATCATGTTGTTTCTTTACACCACAAATGTCTGGCCTAAGCTAGCAAATTTTCACACTGCCAAGTAAATCTTGACTTCGCTTTTTAGTCGCTCATTGTACAAGCTAGTTGACAAATTCACCAAACCGAGCCGCGCGGTCGCATCTCAGCTGGTTCCCTCACATGACTAGCTGGCAGTCGCATCTCAGCTAGTTGTTGAGGATAGTGGTGAAGATTCAAGTAGCAATCCAATCACAGATTCAGTATATCTGACATTTGCATGTAGATTTGCAAAGTGGGGAGGAGGGAATTTCCCTACCTTCCTTGTCGAAAAGTGCGGCTGATTCAGGTGGACGAGGACGTCGTCGGCTCGACTAGGGGATGCATCGACGGGGGACGCACGACACTGCAATTCCCCAAGAACCCCTCTCGGATTCGAAGTGGTGACCACAGGAGACGCCAAGAAGGGGCCGGATCTTGTGGTGGCGGGATATACCGACTACGCGAAGATCAGATAAAGAACCCAGTTCCAACAATAAGCATGCTTTCTCTGAGTAGCAGTAGGAGAAGAGATCACTTACATGCTATTGACTGTTGAGTCGCTGGCACGGAGCTGGGCTTTTGAGGGGAGGGGAGAAACGAGGAACTGGGGCTGAAGCTTGTGACGGGATCGAGGGAGGGGAGAGCGAGTGGAGGTAGTGGTATTTGTTGCTGCTGCCGCAATTCCCCTTATGAAGCCCTCCCATCGAGAGAGCGAGAGCCGGAGGCCGCGCCGCCACAGTTGCCGGTGTGCGCGTGTGGAGACGAGGAGGGGGAGGATGGTCCTTGCGGTCGCGCAAATGGAAGGAGCGGTTGCGCCAATACCGGATAGCGAGTGGAGAGAGAATCGCCAAATATAGTGAGTCTCTCTCCACTCACTAAATTGGGGAGGACGATGGCGACTCTGTTGGAGATCGATTTTGGTTACAACTCGGCAAAATATGGTGATAGGGAGTCGGATAGGGAGCCTTTTGGAGTTGCTCTAAATGTTGGATAAGATTTAGAGCTTCAAAATATTGCCTTGAGGTTCCCTTGTGGTAGGTGCACTAATATTGAGAGTAGCTGCTTTGATTCATAAAAACGGCTATAGTTAGGGTCCATTCGGCTATCTATGTATACTACCTATATTAAAGATGGGGGATTCCAGCCCAGGCAAGCTACCACCTCATCCCTTTCACGGAGGGGCACTTTGGAAATTGTGAAATTATGTTCGGGTCCTCTTATCTATTCTTTTGCAAAAAGGCCCTTCAAAATTTCAAAATTGTGTTTAAGTTGTTCAGAAATTCCAAAGTTGCGTTCAAGTCCCCCATCGACTCTTTAGCAAAAAAAAACTTTTCAAAAATTCTAAAAATGTGTTTAGGTCATCACGCCGCCTGTTTTGCCAAAAAAAACTCGTAGTTCCGTAGGTGGTTCCACAAGTTCGAGCCAAAAAAACCATCACGGTTTAAGATAATTATGTCTAGCTTTGGACCATGCCTTTTTGCAAAAAAAATCAGGATTTTGAAAAATCACTTTCGCGTGGCGTTGCACTGCACGTACACTTCTAGTTAGTTTTATGCACCAACTAATTCATCAATTTTAAGCTAACGAGGAAGATAGATAATGTATACTTTAACACTCCTCATGAATAGACTAAAACTGTAAAGAAGAAAAGATTGGAAGCGTTGAACCTCTCGAGAGGCCGCATGCATCTATTTATAGATGGTAGAAATAACCTCCACCGTGGTTTACAGGAAATAAATCATATCGCCAACGATACTGATTTGGTTACAACAGAAAGCTACCTATTCAAACTATTCTATCTTTAGACATCAGATTATACAAAGAATCTTTGACATAGTTTAACAGCCCCCCTCAATCACAACTTAAGTTGAGATTGTGCCGAAATTCAACAAGTCGTCCTAGAGAAAGAGACTTTGTAAATCCATCCGCAACTTGATCATTGGAAGGTATAAACCGAATGTCCAATAGCTTGTTTGCAACTCGCTCTCGCACAAAGTGGAAATCAACTTCAATATGTTTAGTTCTGGCATGGAAGATAGGATTGGCAGAGAGATAAGTTGCACCAATATTATCACACCAAAGACGTGCTGCTGAAGGGTGAGATATACCAAGTTCATGGAGCAGTGTTTGTACCCACATCAATTCAGCAGTTGCATTTGCTAGAGCCTTGTACTCAGCTTCTGTACTTGACCTTGACACTGTTGCTTGTTTTCTTGCACTCCATGATATAAGATTTGACCCCAGAAACATAGCAAAACCACTGGTAGATCTTCTATCATCTGAGCATCCTGCCCAGTCTGCATCTGAAAAGGCACTAACCAACATAGAAGGTGACTTACTTATCTTAACCCCAACACTTATAGTTCCTTTAACATATCTCAATATCCTCTTAACAGCTGTTAAATGCAGAGTAGTGGGTGAGTGCAAGTATTGACAAACTTTATTTACTGAGAAAGCAATATCAGGCCATGTCAAAGTCAAATATTGTAATGCACCAACTGTACTTCTATATCGAGTTGAATCCTCAGGCCCCAAAGCAGTTCCTTCCATTGCTGACAATTTTTCTGTAACTGACAGAGGTGTACTAGCAGGTTTACAAGTGTGCATACCTACTCTCTTCAATATTTCCATCGCATATTTTTCTTGTGTAAGCAGAATTCCATCATGTGCTTTTCTCACTTCAATACCCAAAAAATAATGTAAAGTACCCAAATCCTTACGAGCAAAATCCTTCTCTAAATCTCTAAGAAATGCTGAAGTTGCATCTTGGGAGGAACTGGCAACAATTATATCGTCTACATATACAAGTACAAAGAGAGTAGTCTTGCCTTTATTATAGAAAAACAATGATGTATCAGCTTTGGAGGGAACAAACCCAAGTTCTTGTAGTCTTGTGCTCAACCTAGAGTACCATGCTCTTGGTGCTTGTTTGAGTCCATACAATGCCTTGTCCAACTTGCACACATAATGAGGAACAGATTTGTCTTCATAACCAGGTGGTTGTCTCCTGAACACTTCCTCCTCCAGAACACCATGAAGAAACACGTTCTGTACATCCAATTGGCGAAGGCTCCATCCTCTTGACACTGCAACAGATAATACAAGACGAATAGTGGCAGACTTGACTACGGGACTGAAGATGTCCTCATAGTCAATACCATATCGTTGCTTAAATCCCTTGGCAACTAGACGGGCTTTGTATCTATCAACAGAGCCATCAGCTTTCCTTTTGATCTTATAAACCCACTTACAATCGATTATATTACTCCCTTTTATTGGTGGAACTAAATGCCATGTTTTGTTCTTTATAAGAGCTGCAAATTCATTATCCATTGCATGTTTCCAACTATTATCAGCAAAAGCCTCATGAAGGTCTTGTGGTTCACCAGTCTCAGTTAAGAAGCCATACCTAACTGTACCATCAGTATAAATCTTAGGTTTGATCGCCTTTACAAGCCGTGTAACCGATGCAGGCGGCTGCAATGCTTGTCGAGATGCCGCACCATCATCCTGATGTTGAATGATCGGAGTAGATTCAGGCACAAAAGAATTTGAGCCGCCTTCTCTCGTGTCGCAAGCGCGCGACAAATCGGCGAGACCACCATCTGCCCCCCTGTCGTGCGCATGCGGAGAAGCATTTGGGGTTGCATGAGACTCACGCGGCGGGGAGCCAAGTAGGGGCGCCGCTATCGTTCCGCTCGGCAGGCCACCAGACGAGGAGCCAGAAGATGTGCCCAAAGGACCGCACTGATTCTGTTGATGCATACTAGGTTCTGTTGGCGCAGGCAGATCGTCATCGGCAGTAGTGCCTGTCGAAGAAACTTCTTGATGCATAGATGGACGCCATCTTGCACTGTTTTCAGCCGAATTATTTTCTGCATGCTCATCAGCACCATTAGTATCATTAGGAATATTATCAGGGATTGATCAGGGACTAAATGTTCGCTCCTAGGATTTTGTAGAGAGAACGGGAGAAGTAAAATTTCAGCACGTAACCGTGCACCAGCATTGGGATGTAAGGCAGTAAAAGGAAAAACAGTTTCATCAAAAACAACGTCCCTAGAGATGTACACTCGGCCTGTTGATATATCAAGACATTTGAACCCTTTATGAAGATTACTGTAGCCAATAAAAGCACATTGTTTAGAGCGAAAAGCAAGTTTATGAGAATTGTATGGCCTAAGATTAGGCCAACAAGCACAACCGAAGGTACGGAGCGAGGCATAATCTGGTTTCTCATGGAACAAAAACTCACGAGGGGTAGAGTTATGAATAACTTTACTAGGAAGACGATTGATGAGATATGTAGCAGTAAGGAAAGCCTCATCCCAAAATTTTAAAGGCATTGATGCATGAGCAAGAAGAGATAGGCCAACTTCTACTATATGACGATGCTTTCTTTCTGCGGAGCCATTTTGTTGATGAGCATAGGCACAGGAAACATGATGAGTAATTCCAATCTGTTGGAAAAAGGGACTCAACTTTTGATACTCGCCACCCCAATCAGTTTGTATGGCAATTATTTTCCTATCAAACAATCTTTCAACAAGATTTTGGAACTCATGGAACTTTTGAAAAACTTCAGACTTGTGCTTTAGCAAATAAATCCAAGTGAATTTACTGAAATCATCAATGAAGCTAACATAGTATTTATTTCTTCCATCAAACTCGGGAGCAGGACCCCATACATCTGAGAACACAAGCTGTAAAGGAACATTAGAAGTGCTAAAGGATTTATGATAGGGTAACTGATGACTCTTGCCTTGTTGACAGGCATCACAAACCGACTCTTTATTAGACTCGCTGGAGACAGGGAGATTATTTTTGCTAAGCACTTGTTGGATGACTGATGATGAAGGATGACCAAGACGACAATGCCACTGTGTTGTTGAAGGCTTGATAGTACCATAAGCCTGTTTATTCTGACTGGATGGGATGGAAGACAAGGGATATAGTCCGCCTCTACATCTGCCTTGAAGAAGGATTTTCTTTGTTGCCTGATCCTTAATAAAGAAAGATTCAGGGTGAAACTCTAGAAAGGCTTTATTATCTTTGGCAAGACGATGAACGGAAACAAGGTTTTTATTTGCCTTAGGAACATGAAGAACATTGTTTAAAAATAGGTCACGACTAGGAGTGCGAACAACAGTATGACCAATATGATTAATACCCATACCTGCCCCACTAGCTGTGTGGACTTGATCATTGCCGTTGTACTTGTCACGGATGGTCATCTTGTCAAGTTCACTTGTGATATGATCCGTTGCGCCCGTATCAGTATACCAGTTGGTGTCAATACCGTACGATGTCGTTGTTGACCCTGCACTTCTTTCTTCTCCTGTAAAAGAGGTATAAAATCTCTTGTAGCACTTGACAACAGTGTGACCAAGTTTGCCACACAGTTGACACTGGGGGCGGCCGGAGTTATTATTGTTGTAGCCTCCGTTGCCGCAATTGAAGTTGTTGTTGTAGTCACCCCGTCCACGGCCATTGCTACGACCGTGCCCACGTCCACGTCCACGCGGGTTGCCACCACGGCCACCTTTCATGGCAGTGTTAACCGAAGATTGGGAGTGCAACCCTCCTTGTAGAAGATCCATCCTTGTTTCAAATCCCACCAACTGAGCATAAAGCTCGTTGACTGTGATCGGCTCTACCCGTGAGGCAATAGCCGACACAAGTGGATTGAAGTCGACGTCGAGGCCCGTCAAGATGTAGGAGACCATCTCCTCGTCGTCGAGACGCTTGCCGGCGGATGACATCTCATCTCCGAGTGCCTTCATCTTGTTGACATATTTGGCAACCGCCATGTTGCCCTTCTGCATCGTCGCGAGAGCCATCCGAGTATTGATGACACGGGCTCTCGATTGAGAGGCGAACATGCCCTCTATGGCCAACCATACCTGTGCCGCAGTGGGCAAGGTGGCGACCTGCTGAAGAATTTCTCTTGAAAGCGAAGAGACAAAGAAGCCTAGGACCTACTGGTCCTGCGCAACCCAGCACGCATGGGCTGGATTCTCCATGGTGCCTTCGATCTTCCCGTCCTTAATGATGTCAAGCTTCTCTGCCGAACATACAGCAGAGCCATCAAGATAGCCCATCAACTGCGCACCGCGAATGATGGGCAGAACTTGCGCACGCCCACAAGGTGTAGTTGGTGCGTGTGAGTTTCTCGCTAACAGGATGAACGAGAGGGGAGGATAGAATCGAGGACGTAGAACTGGAGCTTGCCATAGATGTGTTTGGAGGGACTGGCTCTGATACCATGTAAAGAAGAAAAGATTGGAAGCGTTGAACCTCTCGAGAGGCCGCATGCATCTATTTATAGATGGTAGAAATAACCTCCACCGTGGTTTACAGGAAATAAATCATATCGCCAACGATACTAATTTGGTTACAACAGAAAGCTACCTATTCAAACTATTCTATCTTTAGACAACAGATTATACAAAGAATCTTTGACATAGTTTAACAAAAACAGGTCTAAGTCGTTAATCCGAAGTGGGCCATACTATTGTAATATTGCATTAGATAGATCTTAACCTCAAGATCCGCTGTGGTAACATATTTTTTCACGCTGATGAGGAAAGATAGGCATCAACACGATGCTTACTAGTACGTCGCCTTATGGTATAGCCCCCTGTGGGGTACGACGGTTAGATTAGTAGATTACAACATTCACCTTATGTTATCTATATATCTATATATGCCTATGAGCTACAGTATTTTCGTTTTTCTTATGATTCCTTCTCCCCTTTTTCTGTGTGTTTTACTCTCTCTCCCTCTCTATATACAGTACTTTCGCCCTTTTTATATGGTCTGAATCTCTTTTATGAGTCTCCCGCGGGCCGCGGCAACGCGCGAGAAATTCAAGTTAGTATAAAGTTAAGTGTAAACTGAGCTCCTTGGTTACGCCAGGTAATCAAACCAGTGATAAACTTTCGATTGAACAGGTGACGAACATGTAACAGTCTCCGAGTAGAACAAAGCTCACTTTGGATGGCTGGGCGTGGCCGTGTGTGCTGACTGTGTTCGTCTTGGCCTATGTCAACCTTGAGCTAGTTCCAGGTTAGGCTAGACTTGGGCCAGGCCGTATTAAGATCGGTTTGGGTCAAGATAACCTCCCAAGCAGGGTTTAAAAAAAACTGACGAAAACAGTTTGAAAACCATGAAAACCATCTGTATCACTCCGGTACGAAAAGCGAAACCGCTCGGTTTACCGGTCAAGTTCAAATTCAAATTTGGAAAATTTGAAAAAAAATTATCCAAAAATTCTCTAAAATTAGTATTAATAGCTTTATGACCTCTGGTGTGAATATATTTGAAAAAACGATTTGGAGACGTTTTTGAGCTATTAAAAATGTAGAAATTAGAAAATCCAAAAAAAGAAATTAGAAGTATTTTTAGGAGCAATATTTGTTCAAGTATGTCAAGTAGCAATATTTACTTCAACATATTTTAGTAACAATATTTGTTCAATTATATTTAGTACCAATATTTATTCAAGTATGTCAAGTAGCAATATTTACTTCAACATATTTTAGTAACAATATTTGTTCAATTATATTTAGTAGCAATATTTATTCAAGTATGTCAACTAGCAATATTTACTTAAACATATTTTAGTAACAATATTTTTTTAATTATATTTAGTAGCAATATTTGTTGAAGTATGTCAAGTAGCAATATTTGTTGAAGTATGTCAATTAGCAATATTTGTTCAATTTTGTCAAGTGGAAATATTTGTTGAAATATATTTAGTAGCAATATTTGTTCAATTATATTTAGTAGCGATATTTGTTGAAGTATATTTAGTATCAATATTTGTTCAATTATATTTAGTAGTAATATTTGTTGAAGTATATTTAGTAGCAATGGAAGGTGTCGAATGTTGATATGTGAATGGTATTGATACGTGAATGTCATTATCTGAATGCCTATTTTTGCACTTGTTGGATTGATATATGAGCAGTGTTGAGATGAAAGATTATTTGTTGACATATTATTGCTAAATATCTACTTTATAACTTGCAATTGTCTAAAATATAGCAAAGGTCATGTCGAAATTTTTTCATATTTAGGAAAGTTCATGATGGAATTTTTTCGTATTTTTCCATACTTTTTTATATATTTATTATATTTTTCCTATTTTTGGGGCCTTCAATGTCTTTTTATAAATTTTACAACATTTTTTTGCAATTTTCCCATTTTTTCCAACTATCAAAAACCGCTTGAAATTCGAGCCTTTTCGAGCGGTTTTCGCCCATTTCGTTCGAAATTCGCTCATCGGTTTGACCAGATTTCAAATTCATTTGACTTTCCAAACTGTTTGGTTTTGAGCGGTTTTTTGCGGTTTTTGATACCGCCGAGTCATCAAAATCCGAGTTCGAAACGGTATTGTTAACCCTGCTCCCAAGTCCTAATAACGCATAATATTAAATATTTTTTATACTTTTTACACGAACTAGAGTTCTTCGCTTTTTTAGTCTTCCGACACACTTATTTTGCAAATCTAGCCTTCGTGTGAACGAATCTACAAAACTATATCCCTGTCCCTGACCACAAAAGTAGCGGCAAGCGACACGTGTCACTTGTCGCGCTCCTGTACCGTGGCACCTTGCCAACGCCACAACAGCGTAGTCTATTGCGGCAGGTAGGATAGGCCCAACTAAGTAGAAGAGCTGTTGCACACTCCGACCTCGGCAGTAGGTGCTGTGGACGGTTGGCTCGGTAGTCCCCTGTTGAGGAACGGCTACTCGGCAGCCTGCACAAATTCCTTAGATAGCGATTAATTAATGATTAATTAGTAATTAATTAAGAGATTAATTAAGTAAAGTGATTAATTAATTGATATGATGGCCAACTTCGTACTGAGGAAGGGGAGCTTGGCAGAACCTGCCACTATCCCACTACGCGATTGGCCAGTATCTGCTGAGGTAGCTGCAATGCTAGTACCTTGCTGCGGTATGGAAGCACGGCAGGTTACACGTGTCTTCTGTTGCTGCTTTCATTGTTGAGACGGGCTGTTTTTGCATATTCATTGGCACAACGGTCAATTTTTTTTAAAAAAGTGTTGGGAGCAAAAAAAAAAAAAAAGACTTCGAACAACTATCCGAATTTCCCTATAATTATGTGGCTAGATAGTATAATGCATATAGTTTTATTTGAAAATGGAATTGCATTCATTATACAAACTCCAATGCTTATAATTAAAAATAGAGTTATATTTTTTATACAACTATAATTATTCTACTACATATCTGATTAATCTTCACCATTATAATTTGAGCCACAAAATAAACAGTGTAGATTTGTTTTTCTCCAATCAATGCGGGGATTTCTAGCATATAAGAGTGTATGGCTTCTTTTTTATTTTAAAAAAACTACCAACAATTTACGCCTTATACACCATTTCTTTTCTTATGCCTGTCAAAAACTTTACGCGAATTGTAAAGCACAGGAGTAAGGCTACTTTACTCAAGTATTAATTTTGTATTGTTAAATATTTACCAATAATTTACAAAACAAATTGTTAAAAACGAATACTAGAAGAGAACCAACTCTAGTGTAGTGGTGGATTTATATACTACAACTCTAACCATCAGGTTTTAAATTTAGATGTCTACATTTACGTATACACGAGGGTACTAGGGTAAAAAATATTATGAGGTTGTAGATTTATCACGGACTCCATATTTCTAAGAATGTACTAAGGGGTCCGCTCACATATCTTCTTTATGTCGGTAAGGAATGCGTCAAAGGACTTCTACTTTTAATAGACCATGAAGGCATGAATTATATATACGGATCATTTGAGCGCGTTCATAAGAAGCGGCCTAATTATTATTTTTTCCATTGGTTCGGAGGGAAGACCAAATATGTCGCGCGAAAAACATTGGATTTGCTTTGTCGAGAAGTGACACATAAACTGTGCCCTTTTTCCGACGCAGAGAAAAGGCTGCCACTCGTGTAAAGCCATCCACGATCAGTCATCCCTCCTTTCGCTTTTTCGGACTGTGCATTACACGCAACATCTCTATCACACATCTCTCTGTTTGCAACGCTTCATCGATCGTTCACAGCGGTTGCAGTCGTAGCTCACACACTTGGCAACGATTCAAAGCCAGGTGTAACCGTGTAAACCGCCGAGCCACTGGCAAGCTGTACGAGTCAGCTTGAGCCGGGCAAGATCGAGGAAACGACGACCCTGTCGGCTATCGCCTAGCGAGGTAAGGTAAGAAGGCCGCGGATCAGGCCCTCGCTTTCGCCGCTTTCCTTCGTAGAGCATCTAGAGCAGGCGAGCGTCCGCGGCGCAGACTCCGTTTGGCCGCCAGCTCTGCAAGCCGCCGTCTCGTCCAACATAGCCGTCTGATTTGACGTGCGTGAAAGGCGGGGCGCGATTTTCTCGCCGATTTGTTGGTGCCGCCAATGTGCGGCGGACTCCGGCACGTACCCGCGCGGCCGCGCCCCAGGATTTTGGGATGCATGCGTGGCGAAACAGGATTGCACGTGCATTTGCTGTCTTACTACGTGTATGTCGAACGTGCGGATCTGTGCGCAACGAGAAAAACCCAATCCACTCAAATCGACTGGTATGTGTACTGTACGTCTGCGTACAGAGGGCCTTGACGGCTTTTGCCTCTTCGGGATGTCCATCCATGAAGATAGGAAAATGGGCACACACAAAGTTGTGAATCTATCTAGGAATGGATAACATCTGATTGCTAGCCAATTAATCGTAGACATGGTAATGGTCAAAGGCAGTGACACCTTTGATAATTCATATGAGGCCCACTTCCTAGGAATATGTGTCACAGTCCCACCAAGGTTTCGAATTTCATTTTCGCACTATATCTTAGAGGGGATTGAAATCCGAATTTTCAGTGATATTTTGAATTTTTGGACGAAATCCGGACAAAATTCAAAAAATAAATTTAAAATCCGGAATTTTTGAAATGAAATTACCGAAATCTCGGCAATTCAACCAAGTGAAAAATAGTCAAAACGATGTTAGAAAATTTTTGTGAATAGTCCTGACATATCACTAATATTTCCATAAAACTTTTAGATGATAATCAAGCCTGATGTATTTTTAAAAATTCTAACAATGCTACTGTCCTGATAAAAGGTTGACCGAAAAATTTCAACCGAATGAAAAATGGTTCAAACCATGTTAGAATTTTTTTAAAAAAAATTGTGGATGGTCCTGACACATCAATAATATTCCCATAAAATTTTAGATTATGATCAAGTCTGAGGAATTTTCAAACATTCTGACAATGCTACTGTCCTGATAAAAAGGTTGACCGATAAATTTCAACCGAATGAAAAATGATTCAAACCATGCTATAAAATTTTGAAAATTTTTGTGGATGGTCATGACGCATTGCTAATGTTACCATAAAATTTTTAGATGATGATCAAGCCCATGGAATTTTTACAAATTGTGAAAGTGCTACTATCCTGATAAAAGCCTTACAGTGCTACATGTATTGCTTCTATAGATTTGATTGAGCAACCAAAACAAGTTTAATTTTTTTGAAACTTTTGGAGAAGGATTGTGAGACAATGCTTAAGCTCTCCTAAAAATTTTAGATCATGATCACACTCGAGCAAATTTATAACAATCTGACACATTTACTATCTCATTTACATTCTTTTGTTTTTCATTTTTTTAAGATAATAAATGAAGATCAATCCTTTTGAAAATGTTTCTATATGATCCTAGACTGCTAAAGATAGTACCATAAATTTTTCAGAGTATGATCAAACTTGTACATTTTTATAAAAATCTGACAATGTTTCTGTTATTTTTATAAAACATCTCAAAATTCAATTTTTTCCAAATATTTTCGTGGAAGATGATATTCTCAATGGAGTATTGACTCAAATCTGGTCCAAAAAATTTGAAATCTGGTCAAAATTACCGAGATTTCGATGAAATTTCACGAACTTTCGTCGAATTTTTTGAAATTACTATAGCAATTTGAATTTTTTTTATTTGGGTTGGATTTAGAATCTCGTTTCCGACCGAAATATCAGCCAAAATTTCACTGGAATTTTGAACCTTAGTCCCCACTAGCAATCAATGGAAAGTTGCACGCACTTATCTGTAATTTTGCGTATCCAACCACAGCAACAGTGCAAAGTTCTTCTAGAGGTACCTTTTGCCATGGTCCCCCTTTGCCGCCACTGTACTTTACAGAATCTAGAACATGGCGCATGCAATATGTTGTACATTACCGTTCCATGATAGTCGGACGTAGAACAAACATAGAAGATGCACATGAACACAAGACGTAGTAACGACAGTATTCTCTCAATTTATGGGTGGAATAAGCTAGGTGTCGAATATACACCGGCACCTTTAATTTTTTTTGAAAATTCTAGATATACTATTCACTACTACAGTGAAGACAATATAGACGGTTTAAAAACATCATCATAGATGATTTTCTGAACCATCTGTAAGCATGTGTTAGTGATAATACGACACATATCACAGACGGTTGCCGAACCGACTGTGAAAACATATATCACAAACGGTTTTTATCTAGAACCGTCTATGATATATGTTAATCACAGATGGTTTATATATAAAACCGTCTATGATATGTTTTTTTTCCTAACTCTTTTAGCAGAACTTCCATTAGTATCTATTGTTCGAAATTTTATTCTTCTCAGATATTTCTACAACGACATTTACAAGGCACAACAGTTATAGATTTTGCAATTGAATATCAAAACATTCTAAATGCATCAAGGCAACAGCTTGTATGATGAGGATGGTATTAAAATATGAATATTTGTAGCACTTTAATCCCTTTTCTTATTATGATGTTGATGGATTCCAAGGCAAAATGCAATTCCATCCACAGTTCGTCCTGAAAATTGTCATGCTCTGATTTATCTTGCACTTCATCATCATCCTCGAATGAGAATACCATAGACAACCTATTTTCACTCTGGTCTTGTGCAGGAACATGACCAGAGTGATCATGTTCCTACACAAGACTAGATTAAAAATAAATTGCCTATGGTATTCTCATTCGGGGATGAGGATGAATTGAAAGCGATAAATCAGTGGTGTAAACCTCATCACTGACGATTTTTAGAGAAAACCATCTGTCATGAGATGCATGCATATCACTAACGATTTTATCTACAAACCATAAGTGATGAGGGGTCTTATATAACCCTTTCTGTAGTAGTGATTGGTTGTAGATATTACAATATATTTGAACTTCAGTATAATTTGATCATACTTAAAGGACTTTGATAATAATTACATTTCATGTCTCGGGGTTACTAGCTTTTTTCTCAACTTAGCTGCCAACCTTGTGGCACCGTACAATTAGTAGATAAAATACTTTGTTCTTTTATCACTTATACGAACTTTTTTCTTAACTTAGCTACCAACCATTCATTTATGTTGTTGTGATCATCAGGTAGGGGTGGGCATTCGGTTAATTCGGGGTTTTCGGTTCAGTTTTTTCGGTTTTAAAAATTTTGGTTTTTGGAATCTGTTAACCGAATCGAAACCGAACTGAGTTCAAAACCGAACCAAATCGGTTCAGTTAATTTGGTTTTTCGTTTAACCAAAATTCTATGAACTACTAGAATACAATCTGGAGCTAGCTACCAAACAGAGGAATTTCCATCGCGGCGGCCACTTCAAGCTAGCAAATGAAATACTGCCAATGAACCGAGTTTCGATAACGCCTTGGTATCATCCAATTCATCCTTGATATTCAAGTTGTAAGTCGGTTCAGGAGGTTGAACAGCTGACAAAGAAGAAGTTTCTTCTACAACTGGATCTGGATGAGGCAGACCAAGAGACTGGAAATCTGAGGTTGAACAGCTGACAAAGAAGAAGTTTCTTCTACAACTGGATCTGGATGAGGCAGACCAAGAGATTGGAAATCTTACATAGTCAGTGGAAGTCTCTTCAACAGTACCACCTTCGCCGCCATTGCTGAAACAAGAGCCAGCCAGATCTAGAGCCCTCGCTGCTCGCGTGCACTCCTCTTTGTCAGATCCGACGCTGTGCTGCTCCTCTTCACCAGATTCGACGCGGCCATAAGGGGTTGCGACAAGATTCGGCCGGACCTGGGTGACGCTGATGTCGCGTCGCCCAGCCCTGGCCTGCACTCCGTTGATCCCGGACGACTGGACGAGGAGCGGCTGCAGACCTGCGACGGGGCGAGGGGGTGCTAGGCGCGGCAGCCCGAGAGGGAGATGAGGGAGGGAGGGGGCGGGACGCCGGGACCGCGGGAGGGAGCCGCCGAGCCGCGCAGTGGCCATGGGAACATCAGGGAGAGGGAGGGAGGCGGCGCGTCGGCAGCGGCGAGGGAGGCGAGGCGAGGGCACGAGGAGAGGGAGGGAGGCGAGGGGCGCATGGGGATGGACGATGGTGCGGCCTGTGCAGGGAAAATGGGGAAGTTCCGCCCGTGCGGGGAAAACTGACATAATGGGTTCGGTTTTCTCGGTTGTTCAGTTTTCAGGATTCAAAAACCGAACCGACTACTGAAAATCGAATAGAGTCGAAATACAAACCGAACCGAAAATCGAAAAAATCGATTTTTTCGGTTAGTTCTGTTCGGTTTTTCGGTTTCGGTTAAAAATTGCCCATGGGTACATCCAATTAGGCCCTATATCAAGTATTCCCACCATCTAAGTTTATAAGTGGAATTTTTTAATGGTCTTGTCCATAATTATAAAGTATATTTCACATTTCAATGTAAAATTAGCATGATGCCCCCTATATACCCCTAATAAATATTTATATTTACTTCATATTCTCTAGATGCATGCATTGGATATAGTGTTTAATGATAATAATTATGGGTAATCTAATCATTTTCAATATTTTCTTGGTCTATATACTAAGAAATATGCCTTATAAACTTGGACGAAGGGAGTATTTTTATATGAAAACACATACTATACGACCATCAATACTTGCATACTAAGCATCAATATAGTAAAAGATGGTTTTCGGTTTTCTTTTTTCTTTTTTCTAGAATAATAGAATACTACAGAGCAATTATATATTTATAATAATTTATTTATCAAGGTTACAATTTATTATCACTTCAGAAATATGTGATAAATACTTTGGCTTCATATAAACTTTTACATAATGTATAAACAACCATATCAAGAGTAAAAACTAATTGATTGTTATCAATGAGCATTATTCTTAATATTAATAACATTTGAGTTCTTATTTGTGTAATACTATATTGTTAATTGTCAACGGTATATTCTCAATCTAAATTTTTTAGTGCGTCAATAGTGCACCCCAATTTAAATTTTTTGATTCCACCACTGTCTTTATTGATATCTCATAAATGTGTATACAATAAATAGCTCATGCCCTCTCCTTATATAGGAGGAGGAGGTGTGTCCTCCAAAAATAAAAGCAATATGGAACTAAACTATGGTCCTGTTTATGTCGGCTTAGTCTTTTTGGTTTTTGGTTTAAAGCTAGATTTTTGCCTTAATGAGTTTTTAAGCCGTCTGTTTTTAAGCCAAGATATGTTGTTTGGCTTCCTGGCTTTTTAATGGGTTGGATGGTGTAGCTTTTTGATCCTGCTGGCTCCCGTCGTTCCACCCTCAGATCCGGCCGCTTCCACCCGAGCCACGTCGGATCTGACCGCCTCCCACCACGCTATGGCTGGATCCGTTCGGCTGAGGAGGAAGGAGACTAGGGACAGCGAAGGAGGGAGGAGGTCGGGGACGGCAGAGTTCGGAGCGGTGGAGGGAAAAGTCATGTCGCACAGGGGAAAGAGAGAAAAGAGGATGAGAAATGAGGAGATAGGAGAAGGATTCTTGAGTTTATATACGATGGCATTTGGTGGGTAATTTTGGAGACTTCCAGTGGCAAAGAGTTATTTCATCCCAGAAAAGCCCAAAAAAGCAGCTCTCACTTGGCTTTTGAATTATAGTTATATGGACGCTTTAGGGTTTTTTTAAACCCGGCTTAAAAGTTAGTTGTTTGTTTCGGTTTTAGCTTTTTTGCTTTTAAACCAATAAAAAAGTCGAAACAAACAGAGCCTATGCAAGTGGGTTCGTTGCCCTTAACGAGAAGATTAAGTGTGATGTTTACGCTATCTAGTCCTCAGAACAGGCCAATATAAAACACAATGCACTTTTTTCCAATATATATTGCAACAAATATATAATGCTATCTAAATTTAGAAACTACATACATACATACACCTCTTTTCTACTCTGGGCTTCCTATGTTGTATCTTGCGCAACGAAGGGTATGTACATGTAGTATACGAGAATATAAGACTAGCTAGGTGGTATTTATATTTTTTAGACGTACTTCTTTTTATATATGTATATGAAGGTATTTACAAAATATGCTAAAAACTATGTAGTTCCTCGCAATTTTTTCATGTGGTTCATATAGAATTATCTTATAATTAGTGTATGAGTGTACTCAAAGTGATAAAGGAGTATTTGAAGTTCGTTTAAGTGGTATATCAGAGGTAGGAGTAACTATATAATATGTATGTGTGTGTATAATCATATAATCTCACACAAATTTATAATTTTCTCCTTAGAAAACCAAAATGATCTACAACCCATGCTCTAATCAAAGTAGTAATGAGAAAAGGTATGATAACATGATTTTCTACTTTGGTGCCGTATAAGGGTACATTGACCAAAACAAATATACTGATCCAATATCGATCCCATCGACTTAAAAATCATGTATTTCTCATGATCTACAAATGTGATTCACAAAATCCACAACTTAAGAATTGAGACAATACAAAAATTGCAGCAAATAAATTAAGTTTGGCATTACCAAGCTATCCAAAAACAAAGACGTCTCCAGCATGTCTTGACCAGATGACGGGTTACATTGAAAATAAATCGGCATGCACAATATCACGCCGAATAAGAAGAAGAATATTAGTTAACAACTTAAATATGAAATTTATTTATACCTGAACTTCCAATATCAGTTAATTGACTAACAAAATTGTTTTTGTAATATTCATCTGGATCTGGTACTTTTTGTTTATTGGGTTATTATTCTAATGAATTGTTGCTAAGTTTAATGGCTATAATTCACCGTGGATGACAGCATATGGGACGGACATTGACCATTAGATCCAATTGATTGGATGGTTAGGATCGTTTGGTGTACACAGAGATTTGGTGGACTTAGCCAAGATACATATCGCCTCGCTCCTTTTATATTAGTATAGATTATGAGAAGAACATATATTACGAATTACTCCCTCAGTTCTCTTTTTAGTGATCCTTCTAATTTTTCACAGTCTGTGAGATATAACTTCGAACTTACTTTTTTTTAGCTTTAACTTGTTATATACCAATAAAATTATGATATTATAAAAGTACGTTTAATGATAAATCTAATGATATAATTTTCATACGGTCAATTTAGATGGCATAGATTCTAGGGCGCACTACTAAAAAAAACTCTTTCTTACCGACCTATCACTATCGGTTTGGCTAAAATCGACAGTGATAACACTATCACTGCCGGTTCATAAGCTAGACCGGCACAAATACTCGACCGAAGAAGAACCGACAGTGATAGTAACTTATCACTGTCGGTTCTAAAAAAATCGGCAATGATATTATAACTACCGGTACTTCTTAAGAAAAACCGGCAGTGATAATGGAGGAAGCATCACAACTGGCAGTGACAATATTTTTGAAAAATCATAACTTTTTCATACGGAGTCAGATGGAGACAAAATTTATATCAAAACTGTAGCTCTCGATGAGATCTACAACTTTGTAGTTGATAAATTTTTATTTGAAGTCATTTAGATGTCCAAATAATCGTTGAAACTTTTAGATACGAAGGGATAAAAGGAAAATATATCTTATATAGTTGAGAAGTGTATCTTAGGTGAGATGGTAAGGAAGGTTCGCGCGGAGCAGCAGGTCATGTGTTCGACTCTTAGCAACCACATGCGCGCATATTTTGCGTGAAAATCGTGTGACTTGTAAATACAGGGTGGTCCAGTGCAAATAATTTTGTTTTTATTTTAACGAGTGAGTTTTGGATTTACAACTATCACTGCCGACCAATCACTGCCGGTTCCAATATCCGGTAGTGATGCCAGTTTAGAACCGTCAGGGATCGGTACCCTCGCCACGTGTAAGCGTCCCTCCGGGGCCTCGTGGCGGCTTTCCGCGGACCCAGGGGCTCATCTCTGATCTGGGAGGCGCTCTCCCGATGCTCGGGCTCGGGACCAAAGCACGCTCGGGCACAGGCGCAAGGGCAGGCACCATCCACCTCGACCTCGACCTTGACGCCTCGACCTCAACAACTCCACGACCTTCAGAGAAAAAGGCATATGTAACGTTTTATTTATCTCGTGTAAAAACTCTCCCCAGCATGGGAATCAGCACTCTACCTGCCCCTGCGTGGGAACTAGGGTTCAATGACTCCCGTCAAGCTCTCAACGGCTCCTGTCAAGCTCTCAACAGCTCCCGTCAGGCTCTCAACGGCTATTGACGCCCCTCGTCAGCACCCGTCAACTCGCCACGGGCTCTTGACGTCAGCCTCGGGACCAAGCAGCAAGGCTCACAGAGGGCTACAAAAGCAACGGATCGCCCCAACCAAGGGAGACGAGGACACCCCCCGGACCCAAAAATAGAAGAAGCAACAAGACGCAGAACGTGCAACACACGTCAAGAAAAACAACAGAGCGACCCCTGGCTCGGGCCCTGTTTGTACCCCCTCACAGAACCACATACACACCTTTCGCCTCAGGGAAAGACTGGAGTAGAGCTATTACCCGACCTCAGGGGCTCGAACCAGTATAAACCTTGTATCTAGTGTCTCTTCCTCGATGATCTTCCTGCGACGCTAGGCGCCTCCGAATGAGCACGACTTCGGGCCCCGCTCCCGAACAATCTCCTTGCATCCCCCCTTTTTGCGGTCGACGGTCCTGATCGTCGACAGCTGGCGCCCACCGTAGGGCCCAAGTTTCGCTTGTTCAGAGTTCTCTGCTCCAGCGTCGCCGGCACCTTCGGCTTCGACGATGGCATGTCACGATCAACAAGGCTGGACTCGATCGACGGTCCCGAGTGTGAAGGCTCCACCTCCATGTTCTCACCTTCGCCGCCGCTGCGCGAACGCCTGGCCTTCATGGCCGGCAGCCGCGAGGCGAGCGCGGGGACGAGTGATGGTGGCCTAGAATCCCCGAAGAAGGCGCGTCGATTGGTCCAGGTTGCCATCAACCAGGCCATCACCACCCTCCAACGGGAGGGGCGCGAAGGGCTCCGCCCCTCATCCGGGCACCTCAGCCCTACTCGCCCAGACGATCCCAGCTGGGAAAGTTTGCGGGCCATCGCCCGGGTCATGGCTGATCCTACCCGGGCGTGATCGGCTCTCTTTCGCCATTCCTTTGTTGAGGAGCTTGGAAGGGCGGCTGATGAGGTCATGCCCTCGCAGCAGGAACGACACTACCCCCCCAAGCCTCGCTCCCTAAAAAGCGACGATAGTTCATCGCATGGCTGCCGTCGCTCTCGCCGGTCGACTCCATATCCGCGGGTCCGGAGCCCGCCGAAGCCGTCCCCGCCTCACCGGGACTCGGGCCTGGCGCGCGGGCGTCCCCGTGGTCAGCAGAGCTGTGGCAGCGCTCGCTCAAGCAGCGACGCTTCCGGAGGTGTCGGCGTTTCGAGCACCGGCAAGTAAATTTGTAAGTCTAAGGGGCCGCGCGTTCCCACTCCCTGAATGGTTAGACTCAGAAGCCCAAGGTGTATCTTGGTTGGTCGAAAGTCCCTACTCGATTCATGCGGTGGTATTGTATTGTCTTTAGTGCGGATGGCTACACAATATTTACAAGCGAGCCGAGAGCCTTAGCGCAAGAATGCTCGATTACTTGTGCGTGTGTCTCCTCTTCTCCTCTCTCTCCCTTCCCGGGGTTCCCGCCTTCTTTTATCTGATGGGAAGGGGCGGGTTACATCGAGTTGGGGAAGGGTGAGGTGACCTATGCTAAAAGCTTGGTCCTTCGTTCGTCGTAGTCACGCTTGTCTTGCCCACGCTGGGTCGGTAGTCTTGTTGGGCGGAGCGGTTAGGCGCCGTTGGAAAATGGCGCTTTGCCTTACGTGAGCGGCGAGTGTTGGCGTTGCTTGTGTATAACGTTGGTGCTTTGCCTCGGGAGGGCGTGCTTGCGTGTCGTCGTGGTAGTCGATGGGATGGAAGCTTGACTTGGCGATCATTAAACCATCTTGGGAAGGGCCACTGCTCGTATAGTCGCCGATTGACCCGTCAGTGGGGCGCGTGGTGTGGGCGGTGGGGGCCGGCACGCGACCCTCGGCGGAGGTTGCCTTGGTTTGATCGGTCGGGGATCCGACCTGCTTTGTGGAGGTCGGGAGCCCTGCAGTCGGGATGCCTATCCCGTCGGTCGGGAATGGGCGTCCTGTGTGGCCCCGTAGGTTCTTTGATCGGTAGTGGGCCTGGAGCGGCCTGCTAGGCTCGAGTTATGCTTGAGGCAGCCTGCTCGTCACCCTAGGCCATTGGGGTACCCCTGGTATGAGTATTCGTCAGTAGCCCGAACCCCGAGCGAAGTTCTGGGCGGTCGGTTGGGGTTGAGCTTGAATGTGAATGGCGAGTGGGCCCGATTGGACGGTCCGACCGACTAGGCCAACTGGTTTCCGCCAGGTGTACCCCGACGCATTCGACGGCTGCCCTGGAACTCGGCCGGGGGTATTCGAACCGCCGGGGGCTTTTAATCGCTTCGTTGCGCGCGTCGCACATGGCTTGGTTCACCTTGCCCGCTCGTCTTCTTGACTGCTTCGGGTTTTGGTGAAGGGCGCTTCGTTTCCGGCTCTTGCATTTATTCTGGGGATGTTCGATCTCCCTCCGTCTGGGTATATAAGGGCGCCGCCGCTTGTTTGAGTGATCGTCCCCCAAACCAGAGTCCTCTTTCGCAATCCTCTAAATGGCTTCGAGGCATCCGCGATCTTGACTTTGGTGATGACGACGAGGTGGAGGAAGAAGATCCTCTGGCCGAGCTCTGGGCTGAGCACGACCAGGCGATGGCCGAGCTCACGGAGGAAGAGGAGGCCGTGGCCCGCGACACTGCCGCCGTCGACGCGTTGCTTGGGGTCGTCCCGAAGCTCTTTGAGGTGAGGGCGGCCCTCCTGGAGGCGATGGTGCAGGTGCGCCGCGGGTAGCCGTCAGTGCGGTGGCACTGGCGGGATTTAAGCACTGGTCGCTGTCGGTGCGGCGGAGGCGGCGCCGACGGACCCCGGAATTTGTAGCCGTCAGTGCAACGGCACTGGTGCAGCATCGATGCTCAAGATATGATACTTGGTGCAGAAATAGCTCCGCCATATCTTGTAGCCTTGCGTAGTGTTTGAATCTGCCGGGCACCTCATGTAACATGGTGTAAAGTTTGAGCCGGTTGGCCTATAATGAAATCTCCTTTTTCCTTATGACTGTCTTTGCAATGAGCTTGTTTCGATTATTTTCCAACTTGGCCCTCGAGAATCGTGTCGGCGGTGATTGCTTCTTTACGGGTGCAAGCGATCGGGCGCGCGAAGGGCGACGGATGCTTCTTCGTGAGGTTCGGGTGTCAAGTGCTCGTTTAACGTCGTAGCTAGACCGTGGGACGACGGATGCCTCTTCGTGAGGTTCGGTGTCCGAGTGCTCGTTTAACGTCGTAGCTAGACCGTGCCTTGGTGGCGAGGATGACCGGATGCCTCTTCGTGAGGTTCGGTGTCCGAGTGCTCGTTTAACATCGTAGCTAGACCGTGGGACGACCGGATGCCTCTTCGTGAGGTTCGGGTGTCCGAGTGCTCGTTTAACGTCGTAGCTAGACCGTGCCTTGGTCGGCAGGGACGACCGGATGCCTCTTCGTGAGGTTCGGGTGTCCGAGTGCTCGTTTAACGTTGTAGCTAGACCGTGGGACGACCGGATGCCTCTTCGTGAGGTTCGGGTGTCCGAGTGCTTGTTTAACGTTGTATCTAGACCGTGGGACGACCGGATGCCTCTTCGTGAGGTTCGGGTGTTCGAGTGCTCGTTTAACGTCGTAGCTAGACCGTGGGACGACCGGATGCCTCTTCGTGAGGTTCGGGTGTCCGAGTGCTCGTTTAACGTCGTAGCTAGACCGTGCCTTGGGGCGAGGGACGGCCGGATGCCTCTTCGTGAGGTTGGTGTCGAGTGCTCGTTTAACGTCGTAGCTAGACCGTGGGACGACCGGATGCCTCTTCGTGAGGTTCGGTGTCAGAGTGCTCGTTTAACGTCGTAGCTAGACCGTGGGGCGATCGGATGCCTCTTCGTGAGGTTGGGTGTCCGAGTGCTCGTTTAACGTCGTAGCTAGACCGTGCGTGCCTTGGTCGGCGAGGACGGCCGGATGCCTCTTCGTGAGGTTTGGGTGTCCGAGTGCTTGTTTAACGTCGTAGCTAGACCGTGGGACGACCGGATGCCTCTTCGTGAGGTTCGGGTGTCCGAGTGCTCATTTAACATCGTAGCTAGACCGTGCCTTGGTCGGCAGGGACGACCGGATGCCTCTTCGTGAGGTTCGGGTGTCCGATTGCTCGTTTAACGTCGTAGCTAGACCGTGGGACGACCGGATGCCTCTTCGTGAGGTTCGGGTGCCCGAGTGCTCGTTTAACGTCGTATCTAGACCGTGGGATGACCGGATGCCTCTTCGTGAGGTTCGGGTGTCCGAGTGCTCGTTTAACGTCGTAGCTAGACCGTGGGACGATCGGATGCCTCTTCGTGAGGTTCGGGTGTCCGAGTGCTCGTTTAACGTCGTAGCTAGACCGTGCCTTGATCGGCAGGGACGACTGGATGCCTCTTCGTGAGGTTCGGGTGTTCGAGTGCTCGTTTAACATCGTAGCTAGACCGTGGGACGAACGGATGCCTCTTCGTGAGGTTCGGGTGTCCGAGTGCTCGTTTAACGTCGTAGCTAGACCGTGCCTTGGTCGGCAGGGATGATCGGATGCCTCTTCGTGAGGTTCGGGTGTTCGAGTGCTCGTTTAACGTCGTAGCTAGACCGTGGGACGATCGGATGCCTCTTCGTGAGGTTCGGGTGTCCGAGTGCTCGTTTAACGTCGTAGCAAGACCGTGCCTTGGTCGGCAGGGATGACCGGATGCCTCTTCGTGAGGTTCGGGTGTCCGAGTGCTCGTTTAACGTCGTAGCTAGACCGTGGGACGACCGGATGCCTCTTCGTGAGGTTCGGGTGTCCGAGTACTCGTTTAACGTCGTAGCTGGACTTGGCTCGTTTTACGTCGTAGCTGGACGTGGGGCATCCATCCCGAGTCCTCGTCCGGCGAGGGTAGCTGCGAGAGAAGTGGCCGCCGTCTATCCCACACGTGTACCCGTCGCAGTGTGGGACTGGAGGTGGTGGCGGCCGCGCGTTTACGCGTTGGTTGAGCGCCGTGCTCGTGGAGCTAATAACGGTAGTTCGAGTGGGTCTGGGAGGTCCCGCCCAAGGGGACCCTTCCGGCGGGCGGTCCCAGTAGGGTGTCTGGCCTGCCGGTGGTGCGACCCATAAGAAACCTTTCTTTACTCGATCCCGTATCAGACCCTGGGTCGTCCGCCGACCCAGTGCACAGGTGGCTGTCACCCATCGATGAGCTCCCGGGAGAGTGTGAAGTATGGTCTCGGACACGAGTAGAGGCGATTGGGTCGTCAGCCGACCCAACGGGGTATCGCGGGGACTCGCCTCATGCGATCCTTTGCTCGGTTTTTGTTGGGGCGGCCTTACGTCCATCTGGTGGGATAGGCCTTTAGAACCCACAGCTTTCGGCTGGGCCCCCGGTGCGAGCCATTGAGCTCTTGCCGTTTTGGGGCCGTAGTGGCCCAGCGGGCCTCTCGCACGCGCCCCGGGGCAACCGTCCTGGCCTAAAGGCGGAGATCGAGAGGTTTCGGGACTCGTGGTCGGCGGTGTCTTCTGGCTCTACTATCTTGTCGAGGATTAAATGTAGAGTGGAATTGAAAGCGGGAGTTACTAGGCGCGTGGCAGGCGAGCAGTGTACACGACGCCGCGAGGGGTGCTTGTTCGGTCGGCGCCCGCTCGTCTTCTATAAATACGTCGCTGGGACGTTCTCGGGTAGTTACATGCTCTTGCCTTCCTCATCTTCCAGCCCTTTGCCTAAGACAAGAAAAAGCAAAAAAGAGCTTTCTCCCTTCCTCACCTTTCCGCCGTCTTTTCGCGAGGATGTCGTGGCTAGAGTGCTCTACCCAAGCCAGCCGTGCGCTTGGCTTGGTGAAGAAAGGCTTCCTCTTTGCGCAGGATTTTTCCCACTGGAGGGTGCCGACGGGGGCCGCCCTTCACAGGGGCAGCGAGGTCGTAGTGCTGCCTCGTTCTTTGGCGTGGCTTGACCTACGCCTTCGCACCCGTTCGTTCGAGGGCTGCTCTTCCATTACAAGGCAGAGGTACACCATCTCAACCCCAACGGGGTCCTCCACATCGCCATTTTCATCACGCTTTGTGAGGCCTTCTTGGGGATCGAGCCGCGTGGTGGCGCTGTGGAGATACTTTTTCCAAGCAAGGCTCGGAAGGTCAAGCGGCGGATGCTCGGCGCCCCTCGGTGGCTGGCCCTCCGGCCGAGTCGGCGAGCTCGGAGTACCTCGGCGTAAAGCTATCGTCGTCCAACAAGGGATGGCGTTACGGTGGTTTCACGAATTCGGAATGTCGGGGAAGAATGGACCTGGGGTCCGATAAGAAGGAGAAGAAGAAGGTGGCCACGATCGTGGGGCGGTCGGGGCTCTAAGGGAGCGAGAGGCTCACCGGACGCCGTCGTGCGTGCCTTTATGGGGATGCGTGTGCAACCCCTCATGCACAAGCGCGCCCCCTGTTCGGTATGAGGCGTCGATAAGATGAGGATGGCGGAGTCCGAGCTCGTTGCGGCCAGGTCGGCCGGGTGGCGCCGTAGCAGGCGGAAGCGCTCTCTGAGGCTGCGGTGGCCACGGAGCCATTCTCGATGGCCCACCGCCCAAATCTGGTAGGTCAGGCGGTCTTCTCCTCGCCTTCTCTCTTCCCTTTGCCTTTGGCGCCCGGTCGGCCGGTGTTTTCGCATCTTCTAGGGGCTCGGGAATGGTCTCGGGCGTTGCTCTGGGAGAAGGCGTCGAGGGCTGCGGCCCGTGAGGAGAGCGCACGGCTTGCTCCTCCGCAAGAAGCGGAAGGAGGAGGAGAGAAGAAGAAGAAGAAGGAGAGCGCGGCGAGGGCCGCAGCGTAGTGAGGGCGTGTCGAGACCACCGTTGCGGGCATCCTCCAGCGCAGCAGCGGGGGAGCCCGGTTACCCATACCGTGGGTTCTTTTACGACTCGTCGGCCGGAGGTGGCCCAAGTGGAGGCCGACGAGGCGGCTGCGTAGGCACCGCGGCGGGGCCCAGGCGGAGGCGGCAGTCGGTCGGCGTCGTCGTCGCGCCTCGCGGGAGGCGCCCCTCGTGGAAGCGGTTTGGGGAAGCGGCCGCGGATCTGCCCCTTGGAGGGGCCGGCAAAAGAGGCGCGCTTGCCGCGCACCCTTCGGCTCGCTAAGTACTCCTTTTCTTCGTTTGAACATTGTTGCCACAAAGTTGCGAACAACTCCTAAGTGCTTGCGGTGTGCGGCGCCTATCTGGTGTGGCCCGTGGCGCGGTGCGGGCGCATACTGTGGTGGCTCCGCAAAAGCGGCGCCGTTCCCACCGCCGAAGAGTCGCCGCGGCCGTGGGCCTGCGATCGGTGCGGGCGTCAAGCCCGAGTTAGCGGTGGTCGTGGCCCTTGCCCGGCGGCCGGCCTTGTAGAAGCGCCTTCGCCATCGGAGGGACGGGGCCTCGCGAGGCCGAGGTCGGTGAGAGCTCCCCGCCTCCGCAGGAGCGCCGCCGGGTGGCGCGATCGTCGTTCTGGAGGAATCGGCAGCAGCGCTACCGCATGAGCTTTGGCGAGAGCGGTGCAGTCTTGGAGGCGTCCGGCCCGTGCCTCAAGAGGAGGCATCGGTCAAAGCCGCCTGCGCGCGAGTGAGGGATTCCCGAGGGGCCCATTTCACCACCCTTGCCCGTGGGGGCCCGGTCGGGTGGCGTCCCATCCGAACGGGCGACCGAGGGCCTATCGCCGGGTATGGCCCGTAGGTCGGGGACCTTGGGCGAGGCGGAGGAGAGCGAGTGGGCCGCCCTCGGCAAAGCGCTCGGGGCCAGCGAAGTTGAGATGGACGGATCCGGAAGTCGGCTCTCGCCCTCGAATCCTCCGTGAGCGTTGGCGCGATCGCGGAAGTCCGGCCGGTTAGCATGGTAAGTTGATCGGAAGCCCGGCCTCGTACCTTCGATGAATTTTGCGGTGAGGCCCGGAGTGTCTATATTTCTGACATCTGTGGGGCCGCTCAGGGGCAGGTCGAGCTCCTCGGTAGCTTGGACAGCCCGGCGGGTGGTGCCGTGGAGAATGCTGTCGCTGCGCCACGAGCTCACGCTGGCTCGGGAGGCTCGACCATCCGGCGAGAGAAGCGGCGGAGGCCCGCCAAGAGCTGGATCAGGCCACGAAGGCCCTCTTGAGAGCGCTGAGGCCAAGTCTCGAGGCGAGGTGGCGAACTCGAGTTCCTCTGGCGGGGTGTCGGCGCCAAGGATACGCCGTCACCACGAGAGGGGGCGCTCAAGCGCAGCGTCCGTCTGCGAAAAGCGGGACCAGGCTCGGAAGAGCGCCGGCCGAGTGCGTTACGGCGGGAGACCGCTTCGGAAGGTAGCTTCCTTGAGGACCTCATACGAGAAGTCGGGGAAGAAAGCCGACAACTGGTGAGTTCTGTAGTCGATAAGTGTCTCAACTCCTTAGTTAATTGCCGCGGTGCGACTCATAAGGCGTGCTCATGGAAATGTTGTGATCCGCGAGTGCAGAAGAATTTGAGCGTCGCTATAGGCGTGGAAGGGCGCCACTGAAGGCTCGTGGCGAGGCGGTCGCAGCGGGCGGGGCGTGGCGCGGCGGCGGCGGAGGTAGCCGAAGGTGGTCGGGCGAGCTAGCAGCAGGCTGGAGGCCCTTCGCAAGGCCGGCCAGCATGTCTGCGACCGGGTCCTTGGAACCGTGGCGGGCCCGAGAGCTCTCGCCCCATCTTTGGCCAGATGCGGGAAGCGCGTTGAAGGCGCCGACCGTTAGTGCGATGCCAGAGCTTCCTCGGCCGGTCAATACCGTCTCTCACTATGACGGTATCGACCTTGCGGTGGTGGCGATGGCATTCTTTGGGAAGCTGGACCGGCCGACGAGATCGAAAGGTTCGAGCTCCAAGTTGAGCCGCATGCTCGGGAGATCGCCAGCCACATCCCGCCGTAGAGTGCCCTCCAAGAAGAATAAGTAGAAGTTAGATTCGTACTTCTTTATTGTAAAGACTATTGTTCGTTAATAATCTTAAACTTAGCAAGTTCCCGTATGCCTCCGCCCTCTTTTATATCATGGTGGGTGCTCGGTGGCCATAGTCGTAAGGACCACCGGGTCATTTATCGTGGGTCGGTCGCCGGGAGGCGCAGAGAGGATAGGAACTTTTGGCCACGCGGTTACACACACTTGTGAGGATAGGAGTGTTCGGCCGGCCAAGGTCACTCCGCTCGGGTACTTCCTTCTTCCTTAAGTGCTACTTACCGTGGCATTGGGGCGCAATTTTGTAGCACTCGGGTCGAGGGTTACGCTCGGGATGGACCACGTGACGGTCAGTCACGACCGTATCGTGAGTCGAGTTGCAGAGAGGTGCTCTGACGGCCAAGGACCTCGTCAGTGGTCCGGGTCAGCAGTGCTACTTAGCATAGGCGCCAGGCGTAGCGTAACACTTAGGTCGAGAGGGTTAGGCTTGGAAGGACCTCGTGGTATGGTCACCCGTCTGGCAGCCGACGAGCGATCGGATGCGCTCATGCGAGCCCAGCGTACGTCTTGGCGAGTGCTCGGGAGAAGTAAAGGCAGCGCAAGGAATAAGAAAAGGACTTTAGGGATAAAAACACCTTAACTTTTCTATGTTCCAAGCGTTGGGAGGGCCAGCTGACCATCCGTGTCCACTGAGTCAAAGGTGCCGGTAGAAGAACCTCTGTGACGGTGAAGGGGCCTTCGAGCGGGCGAGCTTGTGCTTGTTTTCTTTGGTGCGGACCCGACGCGGGACAGTCGCCCGGTGAAGGATCGCCCTCAAACCGGCGGTGTAGTAGCGCCATGAGCTTGTTGATACTGGCCGATCGTAGAATGGCTACATCGCAGCGCCTCGCCAAGGCGGTCGATGGCGTCTTGTTGCGGCGAGCCCCGAGCCTCGTCGAAGGCTTGTAGTCTTGGGCGCCGTATTCAGTCGGTTGGCGGGACGGCTTCAACACGAACACCATGAAAATGGTGTAAACCGGTCGCCCGAGTTGGTGTGGTCCATAAGCTCCAAGGGCGGAGGGTAGCTCGGCCACCCATCGCCTGCGAAATGCTTGATTGGTGAAGATCCGTGGCTTAAGTCCTTGGAGGATCATGCCGTTTGCGCGTTCGACGACCGTTAGTCAGCGGATGGGCCACGGCTGCCCAATCGCCAGCGGATGTTGAAGTCGTCGCGAACTCGAGAACTCCTTCCCGTGAAGCTGCGTCCGTTGTCGGTGATGATAGAGTTCGGGACTCCAAACCGAAAGATGATGTCGCGGAAGAAGGTGGCGCTTATGCAGGCGTGGCGCTCATGACCGGCTTGGCCTCTATCCACTTGGTGAACTTTTCACGCTACAAAGAGATGAATAAAGCCCGGCGCTTTCTTGAAGGCCCGACCGGATCGAGTCCCCTGCGCAAGCGGCCATGTGATGGGGATCGTGCAAAATCTGGTGGCGGATCGTCTGCGGGCGAAGAATTGGCATCCTTCGCGAGTGCGTACAATCGCTCGGCGTCGGACGGCGGTCGGCCCGATGAAACCTTGTCGAAGGCCTTTCCTACCGAGGATCGGGGTGTGGCATGGTGACCGCGGACTCCGCCATGGATATCGGCGGCGGTTATTTCCCTTAGTCGGTCGAGCGCACCTCTAGAGGACCGGAGGAACTCCTTTTGTAAGTGCAGCCCAGCGGGACGAAGGATTTAGCCCGACAAGCGGCGGCGGGCCTCGATCGGGTCGGCGAAGTGACTTCGTCCGTCGACGGTCGATAAAGGCTTCCTCGATCGGATTGGTTGTTAGCATGCGCGCGGACCGACCGGCCAGATCCTCGCCCGACCGCCGGCGGTTGGGGTGATCGTGCTTTCGGCGGTCGGGAGGCGCTCGGCCGAGTCAATTGGATGGAAGGCTGCGAAGGTCGCGACGAAGATCCAGTGGGGTGGCCCTCTCTTGGAGGCAAGATTAGCTAGATGTCGGCCTCACCGTTGTAGCGTCTGTAGCTATGGTGGAGCTCGAAACCCTTGAACCGCTCTTGAGCTGCACACTTCTCGGCGATCTGCGGCCATGCGAGCGTCTCGGGGCTCGCGGCCTTCATGACCTGATCGGCGACAAGCTTGGAGTCCCGTGGACGTAGAGTCGGCGTCGAGGTCGGCGGCGATCCGGAGACCGTTGGCGAGAGCCTCGTACTCGGCGATGTTGTTGTCGCGTCGAAGAGCAACTGATGGCGTATTGAAGTCATTCCCGGCGGAGAAATGATGGCGACTCAGCGCCAGCGTCGTTCTTGGTGTAGGACCCATCGAAGTACATCGTCGATGCTCGGGGTCTTGAGCACCGGTGGCGCTGAGCCGGTCCACTCGGCGACAAATTCGGCGGGGCACGTGACTTGATCGCCCGTTCGAGGGCGTATGTTATGCCGTGACCAGAGCTCGGCGCCCGCCAGCTATCCTTCTGAGCGTCGCGGTTGTGGATGATCTCGCGGCGGCGGCGTAGTCACCACGGTGATGGCGTCTTTGGTCGAAGTAATGGGCGAGCTTTCTTTTGGCGATGAGCCTTTGCGTCGCGGTTTACGCACCTGCGGTGCGAGCCTTGGACTCGGAAAGCACTTGATGAAGTAGGCGGCGTTGTACCTTGAGCTCACGGTCCTCTTCGCTCGTTCCACCACAAGGGCATTGCGGCGACTTGGGTAGTGGCGGCGATGTAGAGAAGCGGCGGTTTCACAGTGCGGGGCAACAAGGACGAAGGTGAGGACAAGAAGGCCTTCAAGCGGGTGAGGGCCTCTGAGCCTCACAGGTCGGTGAAGCGGTCGGATTTCTTAAGCGACTGTAGAAGCGGCATTCGCTCGCCAAGGCGAGACACAAGCGGCTTAAGAGTGCAAGGCATCGGTTAGCCTCTGGATCCCTTTGAGGTTGCTAACAGGGCCCATCCTTGCAATCGGTGAGATCTTCTCCTAGTTGGCCTTGATGCGGCAGAACAATGAAGCAGGAGCTTCCCTTGGGGACCCGAAGCGCACTTATCGGGGTTGAGCTTTATCACGGAACCGTCGGAGGTCGCAAAAGTCTCCCTAGTTCGGTGATGAGTCGCGGCCTTCACGGTCTTCACGGCGATGTCGTCGGCGTGCGCCTCGATGTTGCGGCCGATCAGTCGTTGAAACACGTTTGCATACATCGGTATTTAGCGCTGCATTTTCGGACGAGCGGCATTGTTATGTAGCGAGAATGAGCCAAGCGGGTGATGAAGGAAGTCGCGAGCTGGTCGGACTCCTTCAGCGCTATCTGGTGGTAGCCTGAGTAGGCATCCAGAAAGGAAAGGGACTCGCACCCCGCGGTGGAGTCTATGACTTAGTCAATGCGGGGCAAGAGGCGGGTCCTTGGGACATGCTTTGTTGAGACTTCGTGTAGTCAATGCACATTCTCCATTGCCTACTCTTCTTTTTACAAAGTCACGAGGTTGGCTAGCCACTCGGGGTGGCGTACCACTTTCACGAACCTGCGACCAAAAGCTTGGCGATCTCCTCCTATGATCCTGCGCTTTTCTGGTCGAGCGGCGCGGCGTTAGGCGGCCGGCTTTGAGCACAGTCGGATGCTCAGGAGTGCTCGGCGACCTCCACAGGAATTCCCGGCATATCGGAGGACTTCCATGCAAAGACATCGTTGTTGGCGCGAGAGGAAGTTGTGCGCGCGCCTTCCTATTTAGCGGGGCGCGGCTCCGACCCCGCGGTCTTGGTGCGATCCGGGATCGGCCGTAACCTTCGCCGTGTCCTCGGCGGACTTGAAGGATCCGCCCCGACTTGCTAGACTCGGGGCGGACTCGAGGCTTCCCTCGGAGGTTGATGAGCTTCGGCGGACGCGATGACCGCCGGCGCGAGCTCGCAAGCGCCGCTTGCGGTTATGGCGGTGGAAGGATGAAGCCACGGTGATGACTCCCGCGGCGGGCATCTTGATTTGGATAGGCGTGGCGGGGACCGCCATGAACTTGGCGTAGCACGGCCTCCCGAGGATAGCGTGGTAGGGGCAGGGAAGTCCACGACCTCAAAGTGAGGTCTCGGTGCGGAAATTTCCCGGTCCTCCGAAGGTGACGGGCGGTCGACTGCCGGCGGGTGGGCTTGCGGCGAGGATGATCTTAGTGGAAGGTGCCTTGCTCGGATCGGAGACTCGGCGAGGACCCATGGCGTCAGCGTCTCAACATAGAGGATGTTGAGGCATTGCGCGCGTCCATGAGCACCTTGGTGGCGCTTCTTCCCCGATAGGGTCGACCACGGCGGGTACCTTCTGGTGCGGGGCGTGGTCGGGGTGGTCGATCCGATCGAAAATAATCGGAGATTCGACCACCGGAGGTATTGAGAAGCGGCGGTGAGGCGGTGTGGACCTCGCGGTGGCGAGCTTGGCCGGCAGCTTATCGGCGTAGCGAGCGAGCCACCAAAAATCATGAGTATTCGTCGGGTTGGGGAACTCGTCGTCGCCTTTTCTCCACGGCCCTTGGGGCGCGGTAGCTTCTTTCCTTTGCACGCGGCGTCGTGGGGCGTCGGAGAGAAGCGACTCGGGACCTCACAGTCCGGTACTTGTGTTTGGCCAGGGAACCGTGGTTTGGGCGCGGGCTGTCCATCAACACCGAAGTGGTCGGGACGCGACGGTGGAGTCGCCTGGCTTTGCTTGGCGGTCGATCGGCAGCTGCGACCACTTGGGCCTCGCGGACTGCTTTCCATGCGCTTAAGCATGTCGGAAGCGATCGGAAGGGACGGCTCGGGCGCCGGGCTCTTGCTTGGTTTGCCATCCTCAAAGATGGCTCCCGACCTCCTCGCGGGAGGCGTGGTTGAATGGCGATGTCGAAGTTCCTTGGTGGTTACGGGCCGCGCGACCGGCTTGTACACAAGGCCTTACGGGAGTGCCGTAGATGAATGCCCCACGACGCCGGCGCCGGAGATGTCGGGAGCTCGTTACATTGGCGGGAGAATCGCGGATGTAGTCGGAGAGTTTCCACAGGCTGCTGCTTGCAGCCCCCGAGTCAGGGAGTTCCCGAGCTTGTAAGTGCCTGGAGATTCACGATGAAGAGGTCTTCAAGTCGGCCAGTTCGATGGTTTCGCGAGCAAGTACTCGAGGCGGGCTCGGCCGAGTCATAAGGTAGATGGGGAGGTATTGGATGATGAAGAGATCATCCGTTGCTCCCCACCCGGCATGCGAGCGGTAGTCTTGAGCCATCGTCGGGGTTTGTGGCCCGGTGTATTTAGCGATGTTGGTCGGTGCCACGAATCTGGCGGGGAAATCCGCGGCGAATCCCTTGCCATAAGGCCGTGGTCGGACCATCGGGGCATGGGCCGGTGGTGATGGCGTCCGTATCCACAACAGCAGTGGCGGCTTCATCCATCGCCTTTCTTGGCGCCTCGAGGTGGCGCGCGAGCGTCGTAAGCGTCGGCCCGGTATTTGGCGCCTTTAGGGTGCCACGAGGCCTCTGATTTGTTCGTGGTGCGGCGCCATCTTTGCCGGGCCCAATCGGCTCCGGACGCGTGTGCGGGCTCGGCGGCGGTGGCTCCCGAATGGTAGGGCCGGAGGTGCATGTCTTTGCGGCGGCCGCGCTCCACCGACCCTCGGAGGTTACAGTGCGTGGCTTTGGCCCGGGTCGTCGGCTCGGGAAGGCCTCGGAAGCGACATCGCGGCCGCGACCACGTTCGACTTGCGTGGGGAAAGGCGCGGGCCGTCGGACTCTTCCGCCCGACTTGTGGGGTGCACGGCGTGTGCGCCAGCGCCGCCAAGCATCTGCGAGGGCTCGGGCTCCTCCGCTCGGGTTGGCACAGGTGGTCGAGCTCGGCCGCTTCGCTCCTCGACTCTTGGCTGTCGTTGAAGCTCGGCGAGCGAGCGCGTTCAGCGTGCTCGCATTGGTATTCCTCCTCCTGCGCCTTAGTGCGCGGATGAGACCCCTGTAACAGCGGTGGTTCTGATCAAGTCTCTAGTGCCCGCCATTTCCACTCGCGAGAGTGCGTCCGTGAGTGGGGTGCTCGTGTCGGGCTGGAATCGTGGTGGAAGAATCTTCCGACAACTCATGGATAGAGGCCGGCATGTAGCCGGCCATTGCCACAAGGTGTGAGCCTGCGGGGGGTGACATGGTCACGTGCCCGAGCCCGCGGGAGCTATCGCCATAAGTGGCGTGGTGCTCCTTAGGTTCCGGCTCCGGGGCATGTCGGGGTGCCCCAAACCGGAGTTTGGCGAGGTCGTGGGAGACGGCGCTTAGGCTCCTGACGGGCGCCTGGTTTTCGAAGGCGACCGGGATAAGCATGAGCCCTCGGTAAAGTGGCGTGAAGTCGAGGCCGGCGGATCCGGCTTCCGCCGCGATCGTCTTGTCGTGGGTGAAAGATGCCATCAAGGAGGCCAGCGGGAATCGGAGATGTCGATAAAGGCAGCGCAATGGCCCCTACAGCGCGCCAGCCATCGGCGTTTGAGCAAGCAAGTAAATTTGTAAGTCTAAGGGCGCGTGTTCCACTCACGAATGGTTAGACTCGAAGCCCAAGGTGTATCTTGGTTGGGCGAAAGTCCCTACTCGGTTTGTGCGGTGATATTGTATTGCCTTTAGTGCGGATGGCCACGGTGTTTACAAGAAGCGAGCTAAGAGCCTTAAGCGAGAATGCTCGTTGCTTGTCCGTCTGTCTCCTCTCCCCTTACTCTTTTTATCTGATAGGAAGGCGAGGTTACATCGAGTTGGGAAGGGTGAGGTGACCTATGCTAAGAGCTTGGTCCTTCGTTTTGTCATTGGTCACCCCTCGTCTTGCCCATTGGGTCGGTAGTCTTATTAGGCGGGCGTTAGGTTGCCGTTGGGAAGTGGCGCACGCATACGTGAGCCTACGAGTGTTGGCGTTCTTGTGTATAACGTTGGTGTTGCCTCGGGAGGGCGTGCTTGCGTGTCGTGCGTGGTAGTCGATGGGGTGGAAGCTTGACTTTGCGCCATTAAACCATCTTGTGAAGGGCCACTGCTCTCGTATAGTCACTTTGATTGTCCCGTCAGTGGGGCACATGGGTGTGGGCGGTGGAGGCCGACCGCGCAGCCCTCGGCGGAGGTTGCCTTGGTTTGATCGGTCGGGGATCCGGCCTGCTGCGGAGTCGGGAGCCTGCCCAGTCGAGGATGGGCGTCTGTGTGGCCCAGCGGTGCTTTTAATCGATGGCGGGCTTGGAGCGGCCTGCTAGGCTTGAGCTATGCTTGAGGCAGCCGGCTCGTCACCACTGAGCCGTTAGGGTACCCTGGTATGAGTATTAAATCACGTATGCTTGCGAAATGGCTGCGAGAAGGAGTTGC